>OY757011.1:173864660-174403758 GCA_963580285.1 Lucinisca nassula
GGTGTCTATCTTCAAACTGTGTTACATCCAAAACCATGTTATTATAAGGTGCTGTTCCTAGCTGAAGCAATTCTAACAAGTACCCACATCCAGTGAAATTCTGCTATTAAGACCACCTAAAATTAAGACTAATTATGCTTTAAATAGCTTATGTAGTAGGTTGCAGTTATTCTTTGTGTTTTCTGCATATAGTGTCCTTCGGTCATGGATCACTGAGACAGTCCAAAAGGTGGTCTTTATATAGGAATTTTACTGTGTATTTTTTTTGTCTACTACTACTCTGTTCCTCCCTCAGATAGGGACAAAGCATGTGAAGGTAACTGGATGTACCTGTCAATACTACAAGGGGAACAACTTTTGTTATTTCCTGTTTACTTTCCAGAAACAGTCACTCCAAGTCCACTCTTACAAGGAAGAATTTGCTCCTGAGGAGCGATTTTTTTCTTTTCAGAGTAGACCCCAATTGCTATGTGATAACATTGTTTTTAAAGAGTTGCCATCTCTGAAGGTGTATCCAGTCTCCTGTTCCCTTATCTCAGTTCTGCATGACTCAAAGCTGACTCTAAATGCATGTGCTCCAAAATACAAGGCATGCAAATAAAACAAAAGTAGCATTCCTTAAATTGGAAAGAAAAAAATGTGATCCCACTCCAAATATCATTTGGCAAATTAGTTACCTATTTGTGGCACTTTTCAGATTATTTTTCATCAACATAACAGATTTAAACACATAACATGGCAAAAATTAATGTATTAATGTGAATCAAAAGGCTGAGCAATAAAATAACAAAATATCTTACTTTAAATATGAATGAAAGTACATGTACATGGTAAACTTGGCTGGACAATTTCGACTGCCAGACTTTTCCTGTATCAACACATTTTTTTTTTTTTTTGGTTTTGGTTTTACAACCCTTTCAAGATTATTTCCCTCAGCCGATCGTTAATCAGGTGGATGAAAAACAGAGTACCCGGAGAAAAACCACATGACCTTCCGTTGCAGAACTTGGCGTCTCACGTGACCCGAGCGAGGCTCGAACCCACAGTGGTGAGAGACCTAATGATTAAGAGTCAGCGCTCTTATCCACTCAGGCCTCGTACTTACCATGCTTTTCTGTGCCTGAAAGCCCCGATTTTGCAGCTTCAACCCTTATTCTGCTGAACAAGACAAAACTATTACCTTTGCAAACAGTGTAGATCCAGATCAGAAGCCATCTGATCAGGATCTACACTGTTTGTAATGCAGTTGTGAAAATATCAAGTATTTTGGTTGACTGATAGTCAGAAATGGCTGTGGGTTAATAAATTTATTTAGCAGGATAAAGGTTAAATTGTTTTTTAAATAGACTATAGGCACAAGAATCAAAATATAAAAGCCTGAAATCCAGAAAAAAAATCAAGCTCTAAAAGCCTAAAATCCTGCAAATGCCTGAAAAATATGAGGCCTGTCCAGTAGGCCCCACGGAGGCCCGTGCATCAACACATCTACTTCAAATTCTATAGAGCTATATCACTCTGTGAAATCTACTTATAACACAAATGGCATTGAACTATTTCCTGATATAAGATGAGCCAATTCAATCACTTTTTAAAAACTGAATGAAAGTACAAAACATGTTTAGCTTGAACGTTAAAATTAGCAGGGATCTAACTTCTTGCAGTTACTTGGATAAACTAAGTAGAAGTAAAACAAAGATCAGGAATCGATACAATTAACTTACGCCACCCACCAAAGACACCAAAGGGAAAGAAATACAAACATTAAGCGACCAGACCATAATGGAAACCCAAACAAAGGCAGGCCATAAGGACAGTTACTTTCCCACAAAATGGCCATATGGCAATCCAAAATTAAAAGACACAAGTGATACACACAGTAAGTAACAAACAACAACATAAATAAATCGCCACAGAAGAGCCGCCTTGGAACGGTCAGTGGAAAGATTTCCACTGGGGGGCTTAAATCGATTTTACGTGGCCTCAATCCTCGCCCTTATTGTGTTATTTTCCCTTGTTTTTTTCCAGGCTTGATATTTGCTGGATTTATGAAAACTGACTAGATCCACACACTGACATGGTATGCACGAATGACATCTTTATCATTGTTTTTACCTATTCCTGAAAGTCTAAAATGACACACAAAAAATATTATATTTTATTTCCAGTATTTAAACTAGATATTCTATACATCAAAACAGTGCAAGAAAACAGCTGAAACCTACAGACCAAAAGCCCCCTCCATGACACGGACTCATTCCATATACATATATGCCTAGCATCCAAGTTTTGAGGTGCTGACCAACTGGGTAAACTCGGATCAGATCCTGCAGAATTGGTGCGTATATGCCTTAAGTCCCATTATAACACTTGCTGGAACTAAAATCACAAGCTGTGTAAATTAAACAATTGTGTTATATCAAAAACATGTATACATCATAAAGAGAACACTTCGTTCATACATTTTAGAATCTATCTTTAAACCTTGTTATATCCAAAACTGTGTTATAATGAAGTGTTATGAAGATGTTTATGAGTATATCCATTTCCTTTAAGAAGAATGGGGAACACCTTCAGGGGAGGCAACTCCTGCAAAAGTATTTCTGTCTCCCAAGTTAATAGGGTAGAGGAAAGAATTTGGTCCTAACGAGCAAGTTCTTTCCTTTAAGAGCAGACCCCTTTTTCAGAGGGACAGAGCTTGTAGAAAAGCGTACAGGAAGTCCCAAAAGTTGTTTCCCTTTCAAAACTGACAGAAAAATCTGCCAGGTGTTCCCATTTCCTTTGATTAAACTGCACAAGTTAGATCCCTGGGTCCAGTTGGGCTTAACAAGCTTGTTAGTGGTCAAAATGTTAACTGTTCTAAAGCGAACCATACCTAATACAGTAGTGTTTTTACTGAAAAAAAATGTGAGCAATTTGCAGAAGCTGCTCACATTTTTTCAGCAAAAATACCTGTTTATTTGCCATACTAACTCTTATCTTGCTGTTCACGACAACCCCTATCTTTGCAAACAGTGTAGATCCAGATCAGATGGCTTCTGAAGAAGCCACCTGATCAGGATCTACACCGTTTGCCATTTGGCCTTCACATTGAAATATTCAGGTAGAATTATGCAGCAAAGCAATAAATTAGTCTTAAGCCACTGCTGGACCCAAAAAAAAACTGTGTGTGTGTGTGTTTTCAGATATATTATGGGCAATGGGCTTCCAAAGAGTTTTCTGTAAACAGCTGGACACTGTTGTTAAGAAGGGTGTAGACTTCTGAAAACAGGGATCAAGAGCTACTCTTCTCAAACCACAAGACAAGAATTGTCTTACTACCATCCCTGAAGAGTTCATTCAAATTTACATACATATTAGTTTCAGAAAAACAACTGTCTGGCTATCTAGGACCAGTTTTTGTTGTTGCCAAAATGTTGCATAATTTGCACACAAAAAATGCTGCTAGAAGTTCCACTGAATATTCTTGAAAACTTTTTAAACATTATTTTGGCATTTAGACAATGAACAGTCTGAATCTAGTCTGGGTCCACACTTTGCAAAAATGATTTTTACCAGCAGACAACAAAACAGACCACAGTTGTTGTGCTTGGCATCTTATGGGTTAAAAGTATACACTACACCATTTTTCCTGCAACCTAAAGCAGTTATGCATGGCAATAAAAGAAAAAAAATGGTCTATGTCTAGCATCCAAGAATGTGATGCAGTATAACACTGTAGACCTCATATGCAAGTGAACACAATGTCTGATCACTGACTATAATCATTTGATTTTTTTTTATATCCCCAGTAGCAATAGCGGGGACATTGTTTTTGCCCTGTCTGTTTGTTGGATGGTTGGACAACTTTAACATTGGTCCTATTATTTCAGCTTTCATATCTGGCATGTAGGTTCCTTGTGACAAAGGCTTCCAACTCATACAAAAAAATTTTGACCTGTGACCTACTGTAAAGATAAATTGACCTTGGCCAGGGGACATGTTCGCATTTCACAAACATATCTTTCTTCTTGTTTTATCTTAAAATCACTTAAAATGAGACCGGACATGTCCAAAATAGTATGATGAAAAAGTCTAAAAGACATTAATAAAGTGCCTCATTTTATATAAATCAACTTCTAAGCATGGGTGTTCCATAGAAACAGATATGTTAAGTATTTGGTGATCATGAAAAGGTAATTTCTGTCAATTTGCCATAAAAACCTATGTTGTGGATGTTGCAGTTCAAATAAATAGGTTTATATGGAGAAATCAAGTTAAAAATCTTTTAGAAATCACAAAATACCAACATTCTCTGATATGGGATTTGGCAGCATTTCAAAGCTGACAGTATCAGAAGCATAGAACCTTTGAACTAAAAGCTGTATTTTTAATGGGTGCTGTAAAGTGTATGTTAGTAAAGCATGCAAAACAATTTAGTAGGAACTGGAAACAGCAATAAAGCTCCAACTGAAATTTCACAATGACGTGCATTCCCATATTTTGTGAACTGAACATCACAATAAACACGGCATTTGCATTGAGAACATTTTCAAGAGAGGCAGCTCTGATCTGTGGAAATTTTTTACTTTATCTATATCCACTTAGCCTTTATTCCCCTACCTTTGCAAACACTGTAGATCCAGATCAGCTGGCTTCTGAAGAAGCCATCTGATCAGGATCTATAATGTTTGTCATTCAGTTTGCAAAAAAAGAATACATTTACATAGTAATTTGATTTGCTGATAGTCAGAAATGGACATGGCTAAACAAACTTATTCAGCAGGATAAGGGTCATAGAGGGCTACTCTTGTCTGAGGGGAATAGACACATCTGCCATTTTTTCACTCAAGATATTTGGGACTTCCTGTTTGCATATCCATATCCTGAGCCTCTCTCCAAATATTCTTAAAGGAAAGTATTTGCCCCTAAGGAGCTTAAATGTTTGAACAGTAGAGACCCAGACCACACAGTGTGATAAGGATATGTACTGTTAGCTATTCATTTAAGATAGTTTTCATGTATTAATGGATTGGAATTTAAATTTTTGTAGCTACACATTAAAAAGTATGAAACATTCCAGTACCATATTTTGAAAACAGCCATTGAATGGCATAACTTTTGTTAACTAACTCCCATAAAAAGCAATATGAAATGGTCAAAGAAAATCTGTCAAAACAAACTCCAGTATGACTATACCTGTATACCAGTGACCTGCATCTACATAAATATGGAAATCTGACCTTACACCCAACTCTCAACAACACTGTCACAAACTTACTACATAAACATTTTAGTTCTTGTTCTGTACCAATTAAAATGAGCTTATGTGGTCAAATGTACTATTCTAGCAAGAGGACAATATTGATATAGTGGTTTTTGTTTGTTTGTATTGGAGTTTAACGGCCCAGTCAACACTATTTAGGTCATTTTTGAGCCGGTCAGTTTACCTATCCACAATTTAGCAGCCATTTCGTTCAGCTGAGCGGAACCATTTGAGCAATTTTTGTAGAGGGTCACCCAAGGAACATTTCTGTGAACTAATCTGTGAAAAAAATTGGGCAGTTGGCCTCGAAGGATATGTTATTTAAATTTTTTTCTAATTTTAGCTCTGGCAGCCATTTTGTTCAGCCGAGCGGAACCATTTTAGAAATTTTGGTAGAGGGTCACCCAAGAATTATTTTGAAATCAGGCCATTGACCAAGGAGATGTCAAAGGTTTTCTTCTATTTTTAGCTCTGGCAGCTATTTTGTTCTGCCAAGCGGAACCATTTCAGCAATTTTGGTAGAGGGTCACCAAAGGAACATTTCTGTGAAATGAAATCGGGCCATTGGCCAAGGAGAAGTAATTTGCTGGTTTTTCTATTTTTAGCTGTGGCAGCCATTTTATTCAGCGAGCAGAGCCACTTTAGCAATTTTGGTTCAGGGCTATAACCAACATTTATGTGTAATTATTTTGGAATTGGCCCAGTGGTTTAGATGTCATTTGAAGAAATTGATGATGGATGGAAGGACGGACAGACTGACGACAGGCAGTGATCAAAATAGCTCACCTTGAGCCCTTCATGCTCTCAAGTGGTAATTTTTCTATTTGTTTGATATACACTTTTGTTTGGATGTAACATGGATTTTAACTAACAGCGTTTCTACTTTAAACCCTTATAAGTGTTATAAATAAGTTGTGGTGCTCCAGAGAAGCTTCTGTTGCAGGTACTTGTTAAAATCACCCCAGCATTCTACCCACAATACATATTTTATTGAAGGGTGATAAATGGTTTTTGTTCAGCTACACTGCTTGGAAAAATGGCAGAATTTTCAGATTTCGTTTTTCTAAACAGGTAATAACCTTCTCCAAAGCTCCAGGTAAGTAGGCATAAGAAGGGTAATTTAGAGAGCATTTTCCTGGTTTTTTAGTTACAAACATCTGTTGTAGGTACTTGTTAGCATTGCTTTGATTAGGCATTTCTTACAAGCACCCACAATATATTTTAATAATGAGACAAGAAAAATGATTATTTTGTGATCCTTGTTATGGCTCCTTTTCTGGAGCTAGGCTTTTCTCTTTTTTTTTCTGTAATGTAATGGTTAACCCATCACTTGCCAATCACATCAGTTGGCGTCTGCTTCGTCTGCTGTTAACTTAGATAAGTCATTTTTGCAAACAGTTGGGACCCAGATAAGACGCAGTCTGATCTGTCTGCAGGTAGCATGAATGCAAAACTGTGTTTGAAAAGTTTGCAAGAAGATTCAGCAGACGACAAAAACAGATAACATTTTTAGATGCAGTTTTCTTTGACATCTTACCAGTCTAGATAATTATCAAACATTGAATAATCCTTGATATGTCTCGTTTCCTGGAGCTTTGCTTTTCTGTATGTTTCCCCCACCCAGCAGAATAAATTAATTTAGCCACAGCCATTTCTGACTATCTAAAAATCAAATTACTTAATATGATATAATGTATTCATCAGTTCACAAACTGCATGACAGTGTAGATCCTGATCAGATGGCTTTTTCAGATGCCATCTGTTCAAGAAGCTATGTGATCTGGATCTACACTGTTTGCAAAGGTTGGGGTTATCATGTTCAGCAGGATTCGGATTAACAATCCATCCATGCCTTACTTTCCAACCCATTGTTGTCTGGATCTTTCACTGTTTTGGACTTAAACAGCCCAGTCAACACTAGGTCATTTTGAGTTGGTCAGTTTACCTATCCACACTTACTTAAAATAAGCGGTTAACCAGTACAGTGCACATTCTTTCGTCAGAAACTGACAACTGCCCTTCTTGAATCAGCCGAAGGCAGAGAATGATCGTAGAAAAGATTTCATGATCAATCTCCACGAAAGAATGTTGCCGACCCCGGCAGGTGTCGAACCCGCACCCTCCTGATCACCAGTCAGACGCGCATCAGAACTACTGAGGCCTGCCTGATGTCTAGATTTAATGATTACAGTTGTTGTACAACAAACCCTCTGCCATAAATTTGAATCAATCGTCCATACAGTGTCTGCCTTTTTCCAATCAAACCTGTACCATCCCATAAGAATCAAGAGCCAGCTCGTGAGAAAAGGGTTATTATCAAATGAGCCGGCGCATGCATGACAAAACCTACAATAAGACATGCCCAGCGAAGAATCAGATCAGCCTGCGCATCCATATAGTCTAATAGAGACTTCTCTTGCTGCATGAAGGAGCAATGGGCCCTTAGTTATCCTTAGAATGCACAGCGAAAGTATCAGACAGCGAGGATGCACAGGCTGATCTGAGTCTTTGCTGGGTACACATGTCTTATTGTAGGTTTTGTTATGAGCTAGCTCTCATATATGAACAACAAATGTGTTTTCTCATCACAGTCTTGAACCTTGTCATCCCTGTAGATCTACAAATATAACACAGATCCAGATGGGCCATTCCTTCAGGATCTTTTTGTTTGAATAGGTTTAACATCCCCATAAACACTGCATTTTGGAGAGGCTATTTCCAGTTTTGTGGTACTTCTACCAGACATTGAGATGAAATGACACCTCAAGCCCTGCCATCCAATGAAACTTAAAAGGCTTATATGCATTGGACAGTCCTACTCGCATCACTTTGCCTGGGCAGGCTTAGTCCTTCTAAGCTATTTGCCAGTACTCACTCGAGGTCGGTTTCAGCTCTGCTTGGAAGCAACATGCAGCCCAATCTATTTCTCCAAGCCTCGATGGGCGAGAGCCATCACCAGGATCTACAGATTTGACAAATTTGAACATCCCTATCATGAGATGGCCCATCATCATTTGTCATTGCTAATGGCTTTTACTAACGCCTACTAAAAACGCATGCATCCAAATTCAAAGATGGAAGATTCACTTCAGAAATAATGGGGTGAAATGGTTAAATGGTTTAACCCCCACCATCCTGATTATTGCAATACTGTACACTATACTCCTTGTTTGTGTTCCAGGAATCAGATTTTTACCATGGATTCAGAAGCAGAATGAAAAACAATAGATCCTGACCAGCTGGCTTCTGAGAGGCAAGCTGATTTTTAACTATACGGTTTTAACAAAGATATATTCAGATTTAGTATGGCAAGGGTTAAATGAAGCTTTATATTTGACTCTGAATACTGGTATCACACACAGGTGTGTCCTAGTTCTCAAGAGCTGGCTCTGTAGATGAAAACTGAAAGTACCTACAACAGATCAATGTAGGTAAGAAGTTACTGATGTTCTATCACATTTAAGACCACATTAAGTTGACAACTTTGCTTTGCTAACAACTGCTTTGAACAACTAGGACTGGGAGAAGATGACACCGTGAAAATGTTAATGTCCCGTATTAATAACTAGTATTATAAATACCTGAAAAACAATGATTTCGGAGTCATCTATAAAATTTCAGCATTTCATCACATGAAATAATGACCAGAGAAAAAAGGTGCTTATGTAAGATCACACTCTCTTGTTAGTAAACAGTGTCTAATCTAAGGCTTTGACAACAATTTTGGATGTTTTCACCTAAGTACCACAGTAAATGACAGTATTACCTCCGCCGCCAAAAGGCTTTTTAGGAGATCTGTCATAGCCTCCAAAATCATCGTAAAATTCACCCTTTCGCTTCGCACCTAGTTGGTAGCCGCCCATGCCACCTCCCATTCCACCCATTCCACCACGGCCATAACCACCCTGGTAGTTACCACCACCATAGTTGGAATATCTGCAATACAGAAAATGGTCTTCATAAAATGAAGCTCAAATATATCATATTATTTACCCTAAATATTCAGATGCAAAAAGCTAATAAAAATATGCTTCAGCAAACAGAATAGACCCAGACCAGATGTCTAAACTGTTTGCCACTGAGTAAAGTCTTTGCAGCCAAGTTAAAAAAAAAAAGATTAATAAAATATTTTTCTAAGGCCCAATAAAATTTTGTTTGATTTGGGGTTTAACGTCCCCATCAACCTGTAAAGGTCATTTTGGAGACGTTGCTCCCAATTTTGTGGGACTTTTACCCGACACCGAGATGAAATGACATCTCGAGCCCTGTCGCCCAATGAAACCAATAAGGTTTATAAGCATGGATGGTCTGACTCGCACCGCTTCGCTTTGGCAGTGCAGGCTTAGATCTGTGCGGTCAGATCAAGCTCTGCGTGGAAGCATCATGCAGCCCATCTATTTCTTCAAGCCCCGATGGGCGGGGGCGATAGGTCCAATAAAATGTCTGAATTCTTAGGGTAAATATGATATTAAGTAAACTGTAAAATCTTAACAGAACAATTTTTTTAATTTACAGTTTTGTTTTACTGTCCTTCCAGAATTATTTCACATATTTTAAGCCAATCAATAAATACACTTTGAATCAATACATCCGGAGGTCTACAACAGCAATTTGCACATAAAATCAACAAGGAACGTGTGCTGTAAGCTCCAGATACAAGAAGTAAAGAGGATAATTTCGAAATATTTTTTTTTCTACATTAACCCAATGTAGACTGGTGGACTCTTCCATTGCTCTATGTTGGACAAGTCCATTTGTCATATAAGGGGTTCAGGCCTATTTTATCGTTTTCATTTAATTTTGATGGAAAATCCTGTTAGCAAATAGTGCAGGCCCTGATCAGATGTGATCTGGGCCTGCGCTGTTTGCCAAGGTAAACCGTTAAGGGGTTTCCCGCATGCAACGGGTTAATACACATGTGGGTGCTTGTAAAAATATGCTTCTAACAAGAAATAAGAAAAATTACGCCACATTCGGAGGAGTCATCTTGAAGACCACTTTTGAATAGTCCCAAAGATGGCCATTACTTATAAAAACTTCACTGTATCTCAAAGTCATCATGTTATGGCACATAAAGTAGAGTGGTTCAAATTAAACCCATTTAGTACCAGATACCCCAAAACTGAATGCGGCGTCTCATCAGGGCCTTCCCTGTTTGCAAAAAGAAAAGCCATCTTCCAAACAAATTTTGAAGAAAATACAACCGGACACCCCTAAATTTTGCAATGGACTCCTATATATATGGAGGAAGATTCCATTTGGTACAAAAAGGATAAAGAATGGTTATAACAGCTGACTTCGTTGTCACTATAAAGAACATGCACAAGAAAATTAATGTGATATTTAATAAACGGCTATGATTTAAGGATGTGGCACAAAGACAACAGCAAGACTAGTCTTGTCTGCCCTACTCTATCCGAAGGCATACACAAATCAACTACATACTAGCAGTAGAACATTCAGAGACAATTTTCTTGTTGATATTTATGAAAAAAACATTCTCTGGTAAATATTTTTCATATTAAGTAAATCTGATAAACTTCCAACTTGGAATTCTACTTACCTTCCACCTCCCATCTGCAAAAATAAATTATACACTTTTTTGTCAAACATATAATATGCAAATTTTAAGTTTTCATGTTAAAAAATGTTTTCTCTTCTTTTTTTTAATCACTATTTGTTAGAAAAACAGAATTTTGTGGCAAACCAAATCTGGTTTTGGTTTGTGTGGCTGAAAAATTACTAATTACTTAGCGGAGCTGTAAAAATATGGCAAAGCATTATGTGTATAGACCGTAAAGCTTTGCGGAGTGGTGTATCTTGGCGGGTATCATGTGTACACACTGTGATACTTTGCTGAGTAAGAACAACGGCTTGTGTACATTCTAAGCTGTTCAGCCAGCAATATGGTTCTTTGCGGTGGTCAGTCACTTTGCACTGATGGGTTTTTCCAGCCAAAAAATCAGCAACCTTTTGCCAGTAAAAAATTATTCAAGTCTTGTCAACAAAATAATCATAAAGATGAGCATATAGATTTTGTTTACTTAAATAAATCAGGAAGATTTATAGTATCTAATACATTGTTTCATTGTGTTTAATTTTATCCATCTTGAAATAAACAAGTATAGTTTTCATAGATAATCATAATAGATAAATGCTGAGAATTTGAACCATAACAAACAGCCCTTTATGTACCGGTAGTATCCCTCTCAACATCATCTGGAATTTTTTTTTTTCTTTCACGACTTTTCAACCTTGTAGCGGTAGACCTATACAGGATCTATGTAAACAGTGTAGATCCAAATAAGATGGCTCATAATGAGCTATCTTATCAGGAGCTTCACTGTTTGTGTGGCGCTTCCGTGCAGAGCTCAAACTGACCAAACTTGAGTACCAATAAACCGCTTACTGGTCTAAGTCTGCCCAGGAAAATGAGGTGCTAGTCAGACTGCTGCTTGTGAAGAAGGGCTAGAGATGTTGTTTCATCTCTATGTCGGGTAGAAATTCCACAAAATCGGAAGCAACATCCCCAATATGACCGTAATTATAGTGTTGATGGGGACGAAAAACCTCAAACAAGCACTATTTTCCATTTTAATAATAATTTTGATGACATAATAATAATAAATGTGTCAAAAACTAAAAATATAGCAGATTAAACTTCCAGGACTCAAGGGTGACAGGGTTTTAACAACCTTAATTAGCATAGATTCCTGTCAAATTCATTTTGTAAAAGCTATTTGAACTAGAGAAAGCGACCAGTGGGTCACGTATACCCCCGGCCAGCGCAACCCTCTGATATATCTTTCGAGCTTGTATGTAATATGAATAAAGAAGTGAAGAAGTTATAAGAATCTATAAATGTGCTTGTAAAAGCTCAACCAAACATAAAATTTCTAAATGGACAAAGGGAGTGAGGGCATCAAAGTTACTGAATGGGTGGGGGCATCAATGTTACTGAAGCAGCAGGGTGGGTATACATCAATGAAATCTTTGGACTGGTATGCAACATCAATGCAAATATCAAATGAAGTCTTAGAGTTTAGAACATACAGGCATCTATAAACTTTGTCATAAAACTTTAACCAAATGTAAAATTTCTAAGTCTGTGACCTTGACCTCAAGGTCACTGTGGGGGGTGGGACATGCATCAATCTTTAGACCAGTATGTAACTTCATTGTAAGTATCAACTCAATCTATCAAAGGGTTCAAAAGATACAATCTCTTAGAAACTTTAACCAAATGTAAAATTTCTAAGTCTGTGACCTTGACCACAAGGTCACTGTGGGGGGTGGGACATGCATCAATGAAATCTTTGGACCAGTATGTAACTTCAGTGTAAGTATCAACTCAATGTATCAAAGGGTTCAGAAGATACAATCTCTTAGAAACTTTAACGCAAAACTTTAACCAAAATGTTAACGGACGGAAGGATGGACGGACAGACGGACGGACGAATGGACGAACGGCAATACGAAAACTATATACCCCCATAGCATACTTCCTATGCCGGGGGTATAATAAGAACAGTCTAGGAGGGAAACTTACAATGAAACATGTAGTAACTGATTAGAGTATAGTTACATGTCAGCCTCATCATGAGAATATGTCTTTCTGTACGTAACATTGTGAGATAGGAAATGTTTTGATCAGCTTGCACATCCCTGTATTGTACTCTGTGTCTCCTGGCACAGAGGTAATAAATAGAGATTACCAGGTTCGTGTCTTTTGATATAAAGTTTATCAAGCATGGCTTTGGGAATACAGTATGCATGTAAAATCTCTCGGCAAGCCTCTCAATTCTACAAGCATTCTCGAAGCCTGATAAACTTGATACCAAATGACACGAATTTGGTATTCTATTTATCAGTTTTATCACCTTGTACATTCTTGAATTAGCAATTAATGATCAGTGATCGATGGTCCTCAGTGCACCCCAACATTTCAGCGGTGGATAATTATATTTTGTATCAGCTGTCCATTTTTTTCCCTAAATATTTGTTTCAAGTAATTTTTCCATTTTTTTCCAGTAATAATAACATTTTACCATTTTTTCTTGTAGACGGGTTTATTCATAAAATCACAATGTTACACTGACTTGATAATGTTTGTTTGATTAACACTGAAAAGGTCATTTTGGCGACTTTGCTTCCAATTTTGTGGGACTTTTACCCAACATTGAGATGAAATGATATCTCGAGCCCTGCCGCGCATGAATTTGACCGAAACCAATAGGGTTTATAAGCATGGACGGACTGACTCGCACCGCTTTACCTGGGCAGTCTTAGATCCTCTAAGCGGTTTACCAGTACTCGTGTGCGGGTTGGTTTCAGCTCTGCCTGGAAGCATCATGCAGCCCATATATTTCTTCAAGCCCCAATACATTGACGTGATAAAGTTCACTTATCCTGAGATAGTATATCTTTATCAGGTCAATGTGCTGCAATGCAATTAATATAGAGGGTAACGGATACAACATTTTTCACGCTCAATTTTAAAATGCCAACTTTGTGCAGGATAAATTTCAAGGTAAGTGAGCTGAGCATGAAGTTTTATAACCTCAAACCATGTCTGCATAAAGCTTCAATGTACCAGTCTTACCAAACGGCAACAGCTATGGCCCATCTCTGACTTGAAATAAATCATTGGTTTTCATTTCAATATGGTGGGACTTATTTTTTATCCATTTTTTTGCTTCAGTATTTTCAAACTAAAGTATTACTCCGTAATTAAATAGCAAAATGGCTTACCTGACCACCAAAACCTGAAACGAAATAAAAGAAACATTTCTACTTTCTTCATTGAATAATTTGTATCAAAATATGAAATTGGCACAAGTAATAGCTGCAGAGTCAATCTTTACTAAACTAGACATTGCCCAATTTGATAAAACTGCCAGGTTGTATAGGCTGACATTTTTTTTTGTTCTTGAATTTGACTGATGGATTGATGAACCAAAATAGCTGAATTTGAAGTCTTATACCAACATGAAAATAGGTCAAAACTAGAATTTGTTTTTCTACAAAAACACAGATGTCTCCCCCCTTTTTGACCTCTAAGTATGACCTTGACATTGGAGGTATTGAGCTTGGTCTTGTGTGCAACACATCATCTAATGAAGATGAACATTTCTGCAGAGTAACTTTAATCAAAGCGCCAAAAGGCACTGAAATGACAGATTCTATGAGAAATTTGTGAATATTAAGTAATATAAGAAAAGGTTTCAAATTTACTCTTTTAACCTTCACCACTCTCTGGGCTAATTCAGCAGACGACAGACTTTTGACATTTTTTCTTATTTTTCCTAGAAAACAGGACTTGACATCTCATGATAATTTCATCCATAGGAGACAATTTGCATGAAATGTCAAATCCTGTTTTCTGAAAAAAAAAATCTGAAAATATTTCAAAATGTCGTCTGTTGACAATTTAACACGATGTATGTACATATACTATATGACATGAATAAAAACTACGAATGCCGTAACTGAAGAAAAGAAGTTTTTCTGGTAATTAATGTTAATGCATCGATTCCGATTTTGATGGAAGGAAGGAAAAAAAAAACATTCTGTGTGTTGGATTCCACATTTCCTGATCGATGTTATAAAAACAATAAGACTCACTGCCACCAGGCATGCGTCGCAAGGGCAACGTCACATCAACGTTGGTAATGACGTTGCACTGACATTAATATGATGTTGCAGTCAAGATATGGCGTTACATCAACGTCAATCAGACGAAGTTTTAACGTCATATGCCTGCTGGGTAGTATCTCCAAATATTCATTTCTAAAGGGAAATCTAGAGTATCACCTCAGTTTTCAGAGACTCTGATCCTTCTGAACATCTTCACTTGATTTTTTTTCTAGATCTATGCGATTTTCGAGTGCTGCAAGAACACACATATTTAATCAACAACGAGCACTACGGCAGCATTGTTATTCAACAGAATTTTCGTTTTTTCAGACATGCGCAGTGGGATGAGTCGGATTCTTTACCTCAATTCAATATCTACTCGCTGTGCTACAAAGGGGAGTTAATGGTCAAAATTATCGGCAATCCGTATGACCGAGTGATGACGTCGTGTCTGTAACTGATGTGTGCGGGTCGGCTTGGCCGATAATCAAAAGTTAAATACAGTTTATTATACGCTCTATTTTTTTTTTTTTTCAAAGTATATCTAGGTACTTAAATGCACTGATTGTAGCTCTATACATATATATTTTTTTCTTTTCTAAAAATATACAAAGGTACTTAAATGGCCTATTGATACAAATATAATTAATCACTAGAATTTGTTTTTCTACAAAAACACAGATGTCTCCCCCGTTTTTGACTGCCAAGTATAACCTTGACATTGGAGGTATTGAGCTGGGTCTTGTGGGCAACACATCATCTAATGAAGATGAACATTTCTGCATAGTAACTTTAAAAATGTTCATAGAAAAATAAAAAAGTTATTGGCCGTAAACAAAAAAGCACTTTTTTACCTTTGACCTCTAAGTATGGCCTTGACCTTTGCGGTACAACACATTGTCTCATGATGGTTAACATTTCTGCCAAGTAATTTCATAATCCATCAAAGAATAAGGAAGTTATTGACTGTCCTTTTTTTTACCTTTGACCTCTAGGTATGACCTTGACATTGGAGGTATGGACCTTGGTCTTGCACATGACTCATGGTCCAACTTTCAAGCCTCTAGCTCCAACAGTTTTTGAGATATCTTGCTGACAAGATTTTATTAAAAAAAATTCAAAGGGCAATAACTCTTGAAAGGGGCATAATCCGGATGAGAAAAAAATACGTGTAAGCTTATTTTCCATTAGGAATGCATATATGAAATTTCAAAACCATAGCATACGCAGTTCTAAAGTTATGCTATGCATCACTTTTAGGATTCATTACAATGGGCACAAATTACCAAAATGACAAAGGGCCATAACTCACAAAGTATTTTTCGGAATTTTGTCATAAGTTAATCAGTTCATATACTCATTACCACCAATATACTCAACAACTTTCAAGGCTCTAGCTCCAATAGTGTTTGAGATATGTTGCTGACAAGATTTTATTTAAAAAATTTCAAAGGGCAATAACTCTTGAAAGGGGCATAATCCGGACGAGAAAAAAAATATGCGTCAGCTAATTTTTCATGAGGAACCCATATATGAAATTTCAAAACCCTAGCACACACTGTTCTAAAGTTATGCTATGCATCACTTTTAGCATACATTACAATGGGCACAAATTACTAAAATGACAAAGGGCCATAACTCACAAAGTATTTTTTGGAATTTTGTCAAAAGTTAATCAGTTCATCTACTCATCACCACCAATATATTCACCAACTTTCAAGCCTCTAGCTCCAATAGTTTTTGAGATATCTTGCTGACAAGATTTTATTAAAAAAAATTCAAAGGGCAATAACTCTTGAAAGGGGCATAATCCTGACGTGAAAAAAAATACGCGTCAGCTTATTTTCCATCAGAAATGCATATATGAAATTTCAAAATCATAGCATACACCGTTCTAAAGTTATGCCATGCATCACTTTTAGCATACATTACAATGGGCACAAATTACCAAAATGACAAAGGGCCATAACTCACAAAGTATTTTTCGGAATTTTGTCATAAGTTAATCAGTTCATCTGCTCATCACCAACAATCTATTCACCAACTTTCAAGGCTCTAGCTCCAATAGTTTTTGAGCTATCTTGCTGACAAGATTTTATTTAAAAAATTTCAAAGGGCAATAACTCTTGAAAGGGGCATATTCCGGACGAGAAAAAAAATACGCGTCAGCTAATTTTCCATGAGGAATCCATATATGAAATTTCAAAACCCTAGCATACATGGTTCTAAAGTTATGCTATGCATCACTTTTAGCATACATTACAATGGGCACAAATTACCAAAATGACAAAGGGCCATATTTTACGGAATTTTGTCAAAAGTTAATCATTTCATCTACTCATCACCATCAATATAATCACCAACTTTCAAGGCTCTAGCTCCAATAGTTTTTGAGATATCTTGCTGACAAGATTTTATTAAAAAAAAAAAAAGGGCAATAACTCTTGAAGGGGGCATAATCCGGACGAGAAAAAAAATACGCGTCAGCTAATTTTCCATGAGGAATCCATATATGCAATTTCAAAACCCTAGCATACACGGTTCATTAGTTATGCTATGCATCAAAAGCGTAATGGACGGACGAACGGACGAACGAACCAGAACCAATATGCCCCTCAAACTTTTTCAAAGTTGGGGGCATAATAAGAAAGTTATTGACAGAACACAAAAAAGGCCCTTTTTTTACCTTTAACCTCTATGTATGACCTTGACCTTTCAGGTATTAAACTGGGTCATGCGTGCAACACATCATCTCATGGTGGTTAACATTTCTGCCTAGCAATTTCAAAATCCATCTAAAAATAAGAAAGTTATTGACCAAACACGAAAAAAGGCCCCTTTTTTACCTTTGACCTCTATGTATGACCTTGACATTTTAGGTACCAAACTGAATCATGCATGCAACACATCGTCCCATGATAGTTAACATGTTTGCCAAGTAACTTCAAATTCTATTTAAAAATAGGCAAGTTATTGACAAAACCCGAAAAAAGGCCCCTTTTTTACCTTTGACCTCTAAGTATGACCTTGACCTTTGAGGTACCAACCTGGGTCATGCGCGCAACACATCGCCTTATATTGGTTCACATTTCTGCCATGTGATTTCAAAATCCATCTCAAAATAAGAAAGTTATTGACCAAATACGAAAAAAGGCCCTCTTTTTGACCTTTGACCTCTAAGTATGACCTTGACCTTTGAGGTACCGACCTGCCTCATGTGCACCACACATCGTCTCATGATTGTTAATAATTATGCCAAGTAATTTTAAAATCCATCTCAAAATTAGAAAGTTATTGACCAAATACGAAAAAAAGGCCCCTTTTTTAACCTTTGACCTCTAAGTATGACCTTGACCTTTGAGGAACCGACCTTCCTTATGCGCACCACACATCGTCTTATGGTTGTTAATAATTATGCCAAGTAATTTTAAAATCCATCTCAAAATAAGAAAGTTATTGACCAAATACCAAAAAAAGGCCCCTTTTTGGACCTTTGACCTCTAAGTATGACCTTGACCTTTGAGGTACCGACCTGCCTCATGCGCACCACACATCGTCTTATGGTTGTTAATAATTATGCCAAGTAATTTTAAAATCCATCTCAAAATAAGAAAGTTATTGACCAAATATGAAAAAAAGGCCCCTTTTTTGACCTTTGACCTCTAAGTATGACCTTGACCTTTGAGGTACCGACCTGCCTCATGCGCACCACACATCGTCTTAAGGTTGTTAATATTTCTGCCAAGTAATTTTAAAATCCATCAAAAAATAAGAAAGTTATTGACCGGACACGATTTTCCCATACATATATACATACCAACAAACTTCCAAGGGAGATAATTCAAAAAGTATAAATGCGAGAGTTATGGTTCTTGCGCACTGCACGTCGTCTAATGCTGATTAATATTTATACGAAGTTTCGTGACAATAGCTCTAACGGTTTTCAAGTTACAGAGCGGACACGAAAGTGTGACAGACGGACAGACAGACGCCCGGGGGAAAAACAATATGTCTCTCCGAAAAAAAATTTTTCGGGGGAGACATAATAAACATACATAGTCATTACTTAATCTCTTCTGATCTAACGAGTTCCAATATACTTTAATGGAGAAATATGGAGCCCCAACCCTCCCCTGACCCTAAAAGTATCTCAAACTCTCCCAGATCTTGTTGTAAAGAACCTACCCATCATGCCTCCTCTGCCCATATCCATCAAACTTCTTGGACTCATGAGTGACTGCTGTCTCATACCTCCCCGCCCAGAACCGGAACGCTGCTGCTGGCCACCTCTCCCACCACCTCGCTGCTGCCCACCACTTTTATTTGGAGTAGATTTTGGGCGGTTTTTATTCTGAAGGCTATCTGTAAGATCATCCAGAAACACAAACTAAGTAACATGTTTAACCACTTTTGTACCAAATAGAATCTTCCTCCTTATACACAGCAGGAATCCATTTCAAAATTTAGGGGTGTCAGGCTGTTTTCAGCAAAATTTATTTGGTAAATAACTGAACTTTTAGCAAACAGTGGAGGCCCTGATCAGATGCTGCGTTCTGCGGCATCTGATCTGGGCCTGCACTGTTTGCCAATTACCCCTTTAGGCATCTGATCTGGGCCTACACTGTTTGCCAATTACCCCTTTAGGGATTTCCATTAAAAATGGGTTAATGTTTATCTCTTCGGTTTTATGGATGTTTCATCCATATCAAGAACTTGAGCTGCAGAACTAGGGAGTCTCAAATGTGACCCGATTGAGGCTTAAACTAGTGGGGACAGACCAATGTCAAGGAGTCAACACTGCGACAGAGGCCCACTGTTCCAGAAAGACCCAGTAACCCATTGAGTACCAGAAACCTCAAAATGGGTACACTGGCAAACAGTGCAGGCCCAAATCAGACGACACAGAACACAGCGTCTGATTTGGGCCTCCACTGTTTGCTAGAAGTTCATTTTCCCAAAAAAATTTGATTAAAACACAACCTGATACCCCTAAATTTTTAAATGAACTCCTGCTATATATAAGGAGGAAGATTGCATTTGGTACAAAAAGGGTTAACATAAGTAGCCATTTCACTAGAAACTTGGCTTTTTTTGATGAAATAGCAAAGTGTCCAATTTAAGTTACCATACTGATCCAAAATATTTGGATACCGAAGTCAAAACAAGAAGTCTGAGCAAATAGTGTATATCCAGACAGAACCTCTTGCACTGTTTCAGTGTTTTCTCGCCACTGTTCACAATATGCTGAAATTATTCAATCAGTTCAGCAGATGAAGAAGCTAATAGCCAATTGCTTTTAAATCTTACAGATTTCACCTGCAACTGAAAATATAATTATAGCCCATATACTTCTCAGAATGTGTCATTTTCCCAACATATTTTAATGTTTATAGTCGCCAGATGAAATTAAATGGAGAAAATAAGCAGGACTATTCTAGCCTATTGATTTGTGTCAATATTGTAATGCCATATTGTTGTTGAAATAAAATTTGTTTAAAGCAACACTGAAGTGCACTCTGATCCAAGTCCAGAATTGGAAGGACAATGGCTGCTGTTCAAGTTTGGTGCGTCTTCTCTTGGTACTAACTTTTCCTCCATCCTCTATATCTACAATATGTCCACATCCACACCTTTGGATTGGTTTGGCCCAGTCAACACGTTTTAGGCCATGCTAAGCCAGATAGTTCACTTAACCACAATTTTTCCTGGACAGACATATATAAGCAGTTAAGTAGTGAAAGGTGCATTGTCCTGCCAGCGACTTTACTTCCTTTCTTGAATCTGACAGTGTCACTGAGAGACTAATCATAAATTTGTTGCTAAGTCTGAAGAGATCAAACCCACAACCAGGGGCCAGTTGTTCAAAACTAATGACTTCATTTGCTAATTATCGTTATAACTTTGGATCATTTATTATGGCAAATATGCTTATTCTTTTCAGCAAAAATACCAACCAAAATTTTATATATTGAACTTGCTTGGCCAGTTAGCCCTTATCTTGCTGTTCATGACAACCCCTATCTTTGGAAACAGTGTAGATCCAGATCAGATGGCTTCTGAAGAAGCCATCTGATAAGGATCTACACTGTTTGGCATTCAATTTATGAATTTGTAGCAATAAATTACATCAAGTAATTTGATTGGTTGATAGACAGAAATGGGTGTGGCTTAAATGAATATTCAGCAAGATAAGGGCTAACAATATGACTGCTAACAAGCCCATTAAGCTGGCGAGGCTTTGAACAACTGGCCCAAGATCACCTGACCAGTCAAACAAGCACCAGACTAAATTCACACTTGAGACGGTGTTCTTTGTCAGAGCTGTTTTCTTTATTACACCATAACCTCTTTACAATACTATTGAAGGGGTCCAAAGCAGAAACCATGTTGGTTAAACAACTGTGTTATATCCAAATAAAAATGTATATGTTTATGGTCATTTTTCTATATAATCTATACATTTTTGGGATCCATCTTGAAACCGTGTTAAATCCAAAACCGTGTTATAATGAACCCTGTTATAACGAGTTTGTGGTCTTTTATCATTAAATATCTTACCCCATGGTGGATTCTTTGTGGCTTTTACTTTTTCATCTCCTAATTCAAATTCTTTGTTCTCTTTTAAAATTTCTTCTGCAATCTCTGTAGATTCAAACTCAACCTGACCATACCTGAAAGTTAGAAAATAAAATATTGTTTACACACACTATTTCCAAAGATAAAAATAGCAACAAGAAAGCATTCTGAGGAACATACAAATCCCCCGCCGCACTTTAACAACAAGGCCCAACCTTATGACTTTAAGCTGTGAGCTTGACCTGAGTAGACATGGTTTATTTATGGGTTCTAAACACCAGCTCACTGAGGGGGATATTTGACTCAAGTTTAATGAAAATCCTTCCAGGTGTTTAGGAGATATGAAACAGACACAAAATTCGAAGTTTCAAACTCAATCCTTCAAATGTGACCTGGACCTCGAGTCGGCATGGTTTATTTATGGGTTCTGCACATCAGCTTACCAAGAGGGATATTTGACCAAAGTTTAATGAAAATCTTTCCAGGGGTAAAAGAGATATGAAACAGACACACAATTCAAAAATTGGAACTCGTGACCTTCAAATGTTACCTTGATCTGGAGTCGGCATGGTTTATTTATGGATTCTGCACATCAGCTCACGGGGGGAATATTCGACCCAAGTTTAATGAAAATCCTTCCAGGGGTAAAGGAGATATGAAACAGACACACAATTCAAAAATTGAAACTCGTGACCTTCAAATGTTACCTTGATCTGGAGTTGGCATGGTTTATTTATGGATTCTGCACATAAGTCCAAGGAGGGGATATTCGACCCAAGTTTAATGAAAATCCTTCCAGGGGTAAAAGAAATATGGAACAGACACAAAGTAATCAACTGTGACCTTAACCTTGAGTCAGCATTTTTTGTTTATGGATTCTGCACAACAGCTCACTGAGGGGGATATATGACCCAAGTTTAATGAAAATCCTTCCAGGGGCAAAGGCGATATGCAACAGAGACACAATTCAAATTTTCAAACTCGTGACCTTCAACTGTGACCGTGACCTTGAGTCTGCATGGTTTATTTATGGGTTCTTCACATCAGCTCACTTTATTTGACCAAAATTTAATGAAAATCCTTACAGGGGTAAAGAAGATATGGAACGAACACAAATGCAGTTTCAAACTCATGACCTTCAACTGTGAACTTGACCTTGAGTCGGCATTTCTGGGTTCTGCACATTAGCTCACTGAGGGGGTATATTTGGCCAAAGTTTAATGAAAATCCTTCCAGGGGTAAAGGAGATATGGAACAACACAAAAGTCACAGATTCAAACTTGTGACCTTCACCTGTAACCTTGACCTTGAGTCAGCATGGTTCATTTATGGGTCCCACAGATGAGCTCATTGAAAGGAATATTTGACCAAAGAAAGAAAACCTATCAAAGGGTTCAGCAGATACGGAGTGGACAAGGAAGTGTTAACTTAAGGACAAGATAGACTGACGAATTCCATTCCAATATTATAACCCCTCTCTGCTTTGTGGCAGGGGATTAACAAAAATATCTGAATCTGACCTTACATTTCCGGAAAAAAAAATCTGCTAGTCCTCCTCAGTGTTTGAAGGGTTATTACTGAAAACAGCTATTTTTAATTTGAGGTTTAACGTCCCCGTCAACACTGTAAAGGTCATTTTGGAGATGTTGCTTCCAATTTTGAGGGACTTTTACCCGACATCGAGATGAAATGACATCTCAAGCCCTTTCGCCCAATGAAACCATTAGGGTTTATTAGCATGGACGGTCCGCCTCGCACCGGGGTTCCTGGACAGGCTTAGATCCTCTTAAGCGGTTTACCAGTACTAGTGTGCGGGTCGGATTCAGCTCTGCGTGGAAGCATCATGCAGCCCATATATTTCTTCAAGCCCCTATGGGCGGGGGCCGCAAATGAAACAAGGTAAAATGCATTTTTTTCCCCCAGGGGAAAATGGCTTGTTTTTCTTGTAATGTCAGATTTGAAGAAAATTTTGTTTGATTTGAGGTTTAACGTCCCTGTCAACACTATATAGGTAATTTTGGCGATTTTGCTTACAATAATGTGGGACTTTTACCCAACAATGAAATGAAATGACATCTTGAGCCCTACCGCCCAAACCAAAAGGATTTATATGCATGGGTGGTCTGACTAGCACCACTTTGCCTGGGCTGGCCAAGATCTTAATGGTTTACCAGCACTCCTATGCGGTCTACTTCAACAGTACGTGTAAGCATCATGCAGCCCATCTATTTCTTCAAGCCCCGATGGGCACTTTAATTAAAGTAATCAACCATTCATTCTTTTGAATTTAAAAAAAGGCCATAAAACAGATTTTTTTGACCAGTGGCCAGAGAAATCAGTGTTGATCCCCCTACCCCACCCACTAAATATTCTCCTCTGATATGAATGAATCACGTTAGTCAAAATAAGCCCACATTCTGTGGAAATTCCTGTTTCTGCGGAACTATCCTTGAATATGCTTTTATTTTTCAGTTAATAGGAAATTCTGTGACCAAATGAAAGACCTTGTACTGACCATTTCTCCTTTTCTTTATTTTCATGTACTGTGACTTCGTTGGCCTCTGGGAATTTTTCTTTCAAGAGCTCCACACCAGAGTCCTTGTCAACAAACTGAATAAAGATACTTCTCTTTCTTGCCTCAGCTGAAATAACAACATTTAAATTACTTTCCTTCAAACTATACCAGCTTATTGGATTCTTTAACAGAACTGCCACGGGCTAGCATACGCTCTCCAGTCGCATCTAACCAGGAACTGTCGAACAGATGACATAACTCCAGTTAAGGTGTAACAAGGTTAAAGAATTTTTCTTTACAAAAACATGTTGTTAGTACATGTACTTGTTAGAAATCACCTTACCTAACAAGCACCTAAAACAAGAAATAGAAAAATTATCCATGGCAACAGATAAGTTAAGTATTTTGTGATAACTGAAGTTTGTTTTTGTCAATTCTCCATAAAAACCTATATTGTGGGTATTATCGGTGAGGCGGTTCTAATGAGTAACCACAACATAGGTTTGGAGGCGGTTCTAATGAGTAACCACAACATAGGTTTGATAAAGAGAAATAAGGAAAACTAGAGCTGTCAGTGAAACTGACTAGGGCCCTGGCAGCGCTATCAGAAATTTGTGGACAGACATACGGACAGACAGACAGACAGACGGACGGACAGAGTGATTACTATAGGGCACCCACACCTTCAGTGCGGGGCCCTTACTATCCTTCAATTGTTACAGAATACTTAGCTTATCTCTTTCTATGATAATTCCTTTATTATCTTAGTTATGCTTTCTTATCTGGCGCTGTTAAAGAGCAGTCTATTAATGTCCCCAAGGTCATCTGCAAGAATGACATGCTGAAGTAAACCTGCTTTAGCCATTTATGAAGAACAAAAATGCGCAGATCAGCCTGTAGATCTCCATTCTGGTCAGCACCTTCGTGTTCACTGCTCAGGCAGTACAATACTTTGGATTTCTATATCTAAAACTTCAAGAATCTAGCCAGTGTGTGTAGCCATTAGCAGGCCTGTTGGTGTCTTACCTGGAACAAAACTGAAGAAATGTATTCTTGTGATAGGATTCATATATAAACTTTAAATTTATCCTCAATATTCGGACACCTTTATTCCTTAGCAGGCTTGTAAAATTTAAGCAAGTACAATTTACTGCCTGATGTTGTGTCTAAGAATAGATTAATATTATATTATCCTATTATATTTGTCTGTTTGTATTGGAGTTTAATGGCCCAATCAACAGTTTTAAGTCATTTTTGAGCCAGTCAGTTTACCTATCCACATTTTTCCTGGGAAGGCTTATACGTAAACGGGTAACCAGTACAGTGCACATTTTTTCGCCAGAAACTGACAACTGCCCTTCTTGAATCTGTAGAAAGATTTCATGCTCAATCTCCACGAAAGAATGTTGCCAACCCAGGCAGGTATCGAACCCGCATCCTCCTGATCACCAGTCAGACGAGCATCTGACTGTGTTTCCAAGGCCGGCTAACCTATTATAAGTAATATGTCTCTAATCATCTCCTTACCAAGTTTCTTGGCCTTTTCAATTCTAATCTCCCTCTGTTCTTGAATCTTTTTCTTAATTTCTGAAATTGACAACAAACAAAGACTTTCAAACAATCAAAGACTTGAAAACTGATGGCTTATTTTTCATGGTTGATATGAACTCAATTGGAATTTTTCTCATGGCTCAAAAATAGCTCCAGCTAAGGTGCTATTTTCGTCTGATAAATATATACATTTTTCTATTTCTGCACGAAAGCATTTGCTGTGGGTATTCATTAATTTAGAAGTGCTTCTAATGAGTAGCCACATCAGGTTTTCTTGCAGAAATGAGAAAAATAAACAAATGCCCCCTGTGAGTGAGTGAGTGTTTCAGTTTTACGTCCCACCAACAGCTAAGGTCATACGGAGACGGGACCTCGGTTTAAAGACTCATCCGAAAGTCTGGAGAAGCCCGGGATCGAACCTGCGACCCCTGGTTTACAAGGCGAGTAGCGTAACCACTCGACCACGGAGGCTTCTCAAATGCCCCCTGTATAGTCTCTACTAATTTATTTTAGTTTGATTGCAATGAAAGCTTCAACTCACTCTTATTCCTGGTGTTAGCCCCTCTTAAAGCTGGACTATTTATTAAACATTATTTTATTAGTTTACAGAAGATCAAAATGATACACATATTCCCCATTGTACTTCCTCACTCGCCAATATGATTAACTTGTGGTGGCTAGAACCACCGCTGCCTACAACCAGTTTCCGTGTTTAACCCATTTTGTACCGGAAACCCCCAAAACAGCTATTTGGCAGTGCAGAGACAGCATTTTTCTTGACACCTGGTCTCTTTAGGGGAACGTAGTTTGTTGATCTTACCGAGGTATATGGTCCAATTTGGCAGAAATGCTGCTGAATAATCGTAGTTTTAGCCTAAGCATGTGAATATAACATACGTTGTTCCATAGAAGTACACTTGACACTGATCTTACGACCTGAAAGCCGTAACAAAGGAAAGATGCATAGCCTGAAAAAAAATCCCCGCCTATGGTGGGATTCGAACCCGGGCCGCTCGGGTGACAGTCCACTGCTCTTACCCCTGAGCCAAAGAGTCGACTCCCTGACGCAGTTGTCAGAGAGTGTTTATAAACCTAGAAGCTATGCATATGATCTACCAAGGTAGATAATGGAAGGGAGGTAACACACCCCCTCTTCAAGGAAGTCATCATTTATGATGACGTGAAGGATGCCAACTTCGGCACAAGCCAATTCTGGCATTTCGGACGAGCCCCCATCTTACGACCTGAAAGCCGTAACAAAGGAAAGATGCATAGCCTGAAAAAATCCCCGCCTATGGTGGGATTCGAACCCGGGCCGCTTGGGTGACAGTCCACTGCTCTTACCCCTGAGCCAAAGAGTCGACTCCCTGACGCAGTTGTCAGAGAGTGTTTATAAACCTAGAAGCTATGCATATGATCTACCAAGGTAGATAATGGAAGGGAGGTAACACTGAAAACAAAATCTCATAAGATTTTCTTTGAAAATATTTTTTTAACCAACTGAAAAAACCCTATCTGGTTGTGAAATATAGTCTGAATGTTGCTGCGGTATCTCCAGGCATTTAGTTTCTTCTCCAATAGCAGCAGAAGTCAACAGATTGCCTTCTCGATTAATAACAAACGAAAAAACTCCACCTACCCTTTCTTCGAAACTATTTGTGTGATCTGTCTTCAAGGCAGTAATCTGTATTCAAGGCAGAAATCTGTCTTCGCCGCAGCCGGTTGTACGGTGTGAACTTCTCATGTCTGCTTTCAAGCAAATATAAACTAAACCTCTATACATGACTTACCATCAATATATGCTGTGAACTCTTCTGGAAACTTGACAGACATATCTCGGTTTCCTATATGTAATTTACTCATCCTGTGATACAACATCATTAGGAAGCGGTTAGAACGGATTTCAAATGGCAAAGTCACATACCTGTAACATAAAAAATACATGTATGTACTGACATAGTCTTTGACAGTAACTGCTGAAGAGTTCAATGAATGAACAGTTCTGTTCGAGTTTTAAAGCCCAGTCACCGCCATTTTGGTCATGTGAAGCCTGTCAGTATACCGAACACTTCTTCTCGGCAGGCTAACACACACATATAATCTTCTTCAGAAACCTTATTGAGGCAGTTGCAACAAGTATCCACAACACATTTTTTTTATGAATAAATGATGACCATTAACCACTTTTGATACTTTATATATGGAGCTAAGAACTTTGTATGTGTGAATAGCAAAGAGTAAAAACTCAAAGCAGCATGTTAATTCAGGTACCAAGTTTCTTCATCAAAAAGTAATCAAGATACAAGGCAAAAATCACTGAACAATGAAATATAGGTCACACCTCATGAAATAGTTCACACTGACCTAGATATATGCGCCAATCATCGGGTAACATGAAACTTAAATCCAGGTACTAAGTTTATCATGTAGTGAAAGATATAAGGCAACATCACTGAACCATGAAATACAGATCACACCCACCTAGATATATTTTATTTAAGATCAATCATCAGGTCTCATGGTACTCATCCCAGGTATGACATTTTTCCACCAACTCATCATTGTCTTCACTTCTATTTCAAGTTACAAGGCAAAATTATTGAACCATAAAATCAGGCCTCATACTGACCAAGCTTTTCAAAGCCTGAAAGACCTGATTTTGCAGCCTTAACCCTCATCCTGCTAGGCATGACAACCAATACCTTTGCAAACATTGTAGATCCAGATCAGATGGCTTCTGAAGAAGCCATCTGATCAGGATCTACACTGTTTGTAATGCAGTGTGTGACTTGAATACATTATATCAAATAATTTGATTGGTGAATAGGCAGAAATGGGTGTAGCAAAAAAAAATTATTCAAAGGATAAGTGTTAAATAGTCATTTTAAACAGACTATAGGAGGAAAAATCTAAAAAGCCTGAAATCAAGAAAAAATGAAAAAAAAACAAAAAAAAAACAATCAAGCCCTAAAAGCCTGAAATCCTGCATATGCCAGAAAAATATGAGGCCTGTAAAATACAGGCCATCCTGACCTAGATATATTTTTATGTCAATGATCAGGTCACATGGAATTTAGAATCCAAGAAAGGAGTTTCCCATCAAATTATATTATTAAAGATATAAGGCAAAATCGATGAACAATGAAACAATGGTCATACTGATCCAGATACATTATTGGGACAATATCCCAATTTCTCTTATCAAATACAGAGATTTTCCTACCCCTGAGAATCAGGGTCCAGGGGCCCCTGGGTTTGGGAAAAACAGCTCGCTAATATTTAAAGTTATATTTATAGTTGGGAATTTAAATCAGCTGTAACCTTGTAAATTTTGGTTCAATTTTCATAAAATCTGAAAAACTTAACGGTGTAAGGGAGCGCAAACACACGCAGACAACTGGTGGGGTGGTAACGATAGCTCTTCTTGTACTTTGTACAGGCCACCTAAAATGACCATTATATAATCTATTGTACATTTTTGTTTGAATAAAACATGGTTGTTAGCCCTTTTGTACCAAATGGAATCTTCCTCATTATATACAGCAGGAGACCATTTCAAAATTTAGGGGTGTCAGGGTGTTATCTTAAAAATCTATTGGGGGAAATGACTTAACTTTTTACAAACAGTGTTGGCCCTGATCAGACACCGCATTGTGTGGCATCTGATCAGGGCCTACACTGTTTGTTAAGGTACCCCTTTAAGAGTTTTTGGTAGTGAATGTGTTAAATTAACATGGTTTCTGCTTTGGACCTCAAAAAGAGTGTTTGTGAAGAGGTTATGGTGAACTTTAACTCTTACCCTAGCCTGTCCTTTTCTCCAGAGTCCAGAATCTCTACAGTTTCAAAGTTGATACTGAATGATGCAGCTAGGGCAATAACCTTGTTCAGTTCTGGTTGAGAGAAATCTTCTTGTCTGATTGGTCCAATTGTGAATGTGATTTTGGATACTGAAAATAGCGAAATATATTACAACTATGAAAACAATGCATTTCAGGGATGTGGGGTGGGGTGTTGGGAATGGGAGCAGAGCTCTTACTACTAGGATTTTGAAAATAGGATTCCAGGAATCCTTCCTTGTAAAAATAGCCATCGGAAGAGATGGCAAATCCCCCAACCAAAAGCCACTATGGCCTTCAGAAGATTGTTCACCAATAGAAAGTGCACCAGAATTAAACCAGCAATATATCACAAAAGTATTGCAGTAATGGCCATCACAAGATTATACTTCAGGAGAGATAACTAAACAAGAGGCCCATGGGCCACTATGCTCACCAGAGCTCAGGTGGGCACTGCCCATCCTGCCCAATGGCAGCCATGTATTTTAACATGATATCATTTTAATCCACCAAATGAACCCCCATGTCCAAATGAGCACCCATGTGGACTCAGCATCTGAAAAGTTAGGCCTTTTATGAAGTAGAGGGGGTGGGGCATGGACCCAATGGAGCCCTGGTTGGTATCACTAAATGCGTCTTATCATAAGAAACAAAATTATATATGGTTTAGCAGTGGGGATCTGTAAGGCCTCTTTAACAGTTGAGGGGTTGGGGCATGCCCTGTTGATCCCAGGAAAGCCCAAACTGTTGTCCCTAAATGTGTCTTATCATAAGGACCAAGTATATATATGGTTCAGTGCTGGGAATCTGACCGGTTTCAGGGATTTGAGGCCCTTTTATGAAATAGGAATGGCCCCTGCTGACCCCGCTACAGTAGGTGTGCTAATAATAAGGAAAAAGAACATCAGGGCATAAGCTACAAGGCGACATAAGCGACTTCTTCACCCTGTCGGTGCTCACTTCGCCGATTTCCGCCGCTGGGGCGACAAAACTTCGCCGTGAAATTTCATGTTTATTTTTTTTTCAACTGTCTTCCTCGTGTCAACAGTAAAGGTATAAGTCATAATCCTTTGATTTAACTAGCTGATTTGTCATAGGTCACAGTTGGTCACACAGAATAAACAATTTGCACATGATAACTGCCACTTTTAATCCTTTGATGTATTGGCTACTTGGTGTCTGTGTAGAGTCATTAATCTCAGTTGATTGCACAAAATTGACACTCCAGTAAGTGACAATTAAGATTAGGTAAGATTATGTCATTTACAGCGTTTTCTATCCAGGTAGCTCGAGCCGAGACTATGTTAAGGACTTTCATATTTTTACACAACTGTTTTTTTTTTGTTTTTTTTTTTTGCTCGAGCCTATTTTACGGTAGGCAGAGACTATGTTAAAGACTTTTCATATTCTTACACAACTGTTTTTTTTTCCTTCTTATAGATTAAGTAATGTCTTTTAAAAACATTTGTACAGAAATTTCATGTCAGTGAAATCTATAATTATTATGCATTTACTTTGAATATCTTATTTATAACTGACTACCAATAAACCTCTTTATAACAATATTCATTATATCAAGGTTTGGATAAAACAAAAGTGACTGCTTCTCTCTTTTTTACTTCATAATATTTGGGTCACTTTTATCTAAATATATTTAAGTTTACAGAAGAGCTAATTACACGAACGTCATCTGGCATCCAGCCGCACTCACTTCTCCCTAGATCCAGCAAACTTCTCCCTATTTTCCCAAGAGGGAGAAGTCACTTCTCCCTAATTTTGGGGGCTAGCTTGGGCCCAGAACATATATGATTATGGGGTGGGGATTTTGTTTGTTTGTTTGTATTGGAGTTTAACGGCCCAGTCAACACTATTTAGGTCATTTTTGAGCCGGTCAGTTTACCTATCAACACTTTCCTGGGCAGGCTTATACGTAAGCGGTTAACCAGTACAGTGCACATTCTTTCGCCAGAAACTGACAACTGCCCTTCTTGAATCAGCGGAAGGGAGAGAATGACCGTAGAAAAGATTTCAGGGGTGGGGATTTGAATGGTTTCTGAAATATAAAGCCTTTTATGAAATGGAAGGGCGGGGCACATTGCCTCAGCACAAAGAGACCTCCAGGTTGGTGTGATTGAACGAGTCTTATCATAAGGAACAAGTTTATGGTTTAGGGGTGGGGATCTGAACTATTTCTGATATATATGGCTTTTAATGAAGTAAAGCGGTGTGGCATGGCCTGGGCGTGCCCCGGGGACTCCCAAGCTGGTGTCACTGAATGTGTCTTATCATAAGAAAGATGAATATATATGGTTTAGGGTGGGGCTAAGAACATTCTCTGAGATATAAGGCCTTATGTGAAGTGGAGGGGTGGGGCAAGGCCCAGGGAGACTCCCAGGTTGGTGTCAATGAATGTGTCTTATCATAAGGAACAAGACTATATATGGTTAAGGGGTGGCCATCTGTAGGGTTTCCGAGATATTGTGATATTATGAAATGGAGGGGGTGGGGCATGGCCCCAGCATATCCCTGGGAACCCCCAGGTTGGTGTTACTGAATGCGTCTTATCATAATGAACAAGAATATATATGGTTTAGGGGTGGGGATCTGAACAGTTTCTGAAATATATGGCCTTTTTTGAAGTGGAGGGGTGGGGCAAGGCCCCAGCGCGTCTTTGAGGACCCCCAGGTTGGTGTCAATGAATGTGTCTTATCATAAGAAGCAAGCATATATATGGTTTATGGGCGGGGATCTGTAAGGTTTCCGAGATATTGGGCCTTTTATCAAATGGAGGGGGTGGGGCATGGCCCCGGTGCATCCAGGGGACTCCCAGGTTGATGTCACTGAATGGGTCTTATCAAAAGGAACAAGAATATATATGGTTTAGGGGTGGGAATCTGAATGGTTTCCGAGATATTGGGCCTTTTATAAAGTTGAGGGGGTGGGGCCTGACCTGTGCGCATTCCTGACGACCCCCAGGTTGGTGTTACTGAATGCGTCTTATCAATAGGAACAAGAATATATATGGTTTAGGGGTGGGGATCTGAACAGTTTCTGAGATATATGGCCTTTTGTGAAGTAGAGGGGTGGGGCAAGGCCCCAGCGCATCTCTGAGGACCCCCAGGTTGGTGTCAATGAATGTGTCTTATCATAAGAAGCACGCATATATATGGTTTAGGGGCGGGGATCTGTAAGGTTTACGAGATATTGGGCCTTTTATGAAATGGAGGGGGTGGGGCATGGCCCCGGCGCATCCAGGGGACTCCCAGGTTGATGTCACCGAATGGGTCTTATCATAAGGAACAAGAATATATATGGTTTAGGGGTGGGGATCTGAATGGTTTCCGAGATATTGGGCCTTTTATTAAGTGGAGGGGGTGGGGCATGACCTCGGCGCATCCCTGAGGACCCCAAGGTTGGTGTTACTAAATGCGTCTTATCAATAGGAACAAGAATATATATGGTTTAGGGGTCGGGATCTGAATGGTTTCTGAGATATATGGCCTTTTATGAAGTGGAGGGGGTGGGGCATGGCCCCGTCACAACCTGGGGGACCCTCAGGTTGGCATAAAAGCATATGGCAGAAAGAATTTTACTCAAGAAACATTTCTATAAAAGTTTTGTCCAAATATCTGCAATGACTTGGCAGTAAATGCCATTTTTCAATTTTCCCCATTATAAGTCTATGGAAACTCTAAGTTGCCATAGCAACCAAACTAATGGGCCGATTTTCATAAAAAACACAAACTTTCAATCCCCCTGCCCAAGGATGCTACAGATAAAATTTGGGCTGAATCGGTCCAGTGGCTTCAGAGAAGATGTTTGAAAGTGTTGACGTCAGACGACGACGACGACAACGACAACGACGACGACGCCGGACAACTGCCTATCCTATAAGCTCCCCCGGAGCCTTCGGCTCTGGTGAGCTAAAAACCAGGGTACTCAGAACTGTGGTTCTGGCACATGACATGCCTGCTTAAGCTCATGGATTTCTGTACAAAGTACCATCAATATGTCTCAAAGGGTGTTGGAGATCACAAGCTGGTCATACTGTTATATTGGAAGTGTAGATAACTCAAATATTTATCATAGCACCCAGAATCGTGGTTCTTAGACATGAAGTGCCGTCTCAACCTTGTATACAATTGTGCCAAGTACCATCAATATATCTCAAAGGGTATTAGAGTTATAGCCATCAAAAGGTTATATTGTCAGGGGAGATAATTAAACAAGAGGACCATGATGGCCCTGGATCGCTCACCTAATCCATAGAGTAACAAGTGGGACCCGGGGAGGACCATTATTGACCCCAGGGTTACAATGTGCATAATGTTGAGGGAGGTCTAAAAAGGTGAAGCTTCATACCAAATATCAACAAAGGCTATAATTTGAACAATCTTGGCAAAGGTCCACTAGATGAAGCTACACAACAAATATCAAAGACCTGGGCCTTGCGGTTTCAGAGAAGAAGATTTTTTTTAAGATATTCCTTACATAAGCCTATGTAAAACCAAATGGCCCCGGGGCAGGGGCATTTTTGGCCTCAGGGCTATAATTTAAACAATCTTGATAGAGGTCCACTAGATGAAGCTTCACACCAAATATCAAAGACCTGGGCCTTGTTGTTTCAGAGAAGAAGATTTTCAAAGATTATCTCTATTATAAGTCTATGTAAAACCAAAGGGCCCTGGGGCGGGGGCATTTGTGGCCCCAGGGCTATTATTTGAACAATCTTGGTACAGGTCCACTAGCTGAAGCTTCATACCAAATGTCAAAGACCTAAGCCTTGTGGTTTCAGAGCAGAAACTTTTTAAAGATTTTCCCTATTTAAGCCTATGTAAAACCAAAGGGACCCGGGGCGGGGGCATTTTCGGCCCCAGCACTATAATTTGAACAGTCTTGGTAGGGGTCCACTAGATGAAGCTTCATACTAAATAGCAAAGACCTGGGACCTGCAGTTTCAGAGAAGAAGATTTTTTAAAGATTTTCCCAATATAAGCCCATGTAAAACCAAAGGGCCCTGGGGCGGGGGCATTTTTGGCCCCAGCACTATAATTTAAACAATCTTGGTAGGGGTCCACTAGATGAAGCTTCATACCAAATATCAAAGACCTGGGCCTTGCGGTTTCAGAGAAGAAGATTTTTAAAGGTTTTCCCTATATAAGCCTATGTAAAACCAAAGGGCCCCGGGGCGGGGGCATTTTTGGCCCCAGCACTATAATTTGAACAATCTTGGTAGGGGTCCATAAGAGAAAGATTCAAACCAAATATCAAAGACCTGGGCCTTGCAGTTTCAGAGAAGAAGATTTTTAAAGATTTTCCCTATATAAGCCCATGTAAAACCAAAGGGCCCCTGGGCGGGGGCATTTTTGGCCCCAGCACTATAATTTGAACAATCTTGGTAGGGGTCCACTAGATGAAGCTTCATACCAATTATCAAAGTCCTGGGCCTTGTGGTTTCAGAGAAGAAGATTTTTAAAGATTTTCCCCATATAAGCCCATGTAAAACCAAAGGGCCCTGGGGCGGGGGCATCTTTGGCCCCAGCACAATAATTTGAACAATCTTGGTAGGGGTCCACCAGATGAAGATTCATACTAAATATCAAAGACCTGGGCCTTGTGGTTTCAGAGAAGAAGATTTTTAAAGATTTTCCCTATATAAGCCTATGTAAAACCAAAAGGCCCTGGAGCGGGGGCATCTTTGGCCCCAGCACTATAATTTGAACAATCTTGGTAGGGGTCCACCAGATGAAGATTCATACCAAATATCAAAGACCTGGGCCTTGCAGTTTCAGAGAAGAAGATTTTTAAAGATTTTCCCTATATAAGCCCATGTAAAACCAAAGGGCCCCGGGGCGGGGGCAGTTTTGGCCCCAGCACTATAATTTGAACAATCTTGGTAGGGGTCCACTAGATGAAGCTTCATACCAAATTTCAAAGACCTGGGCCTTGCAGTTTCAGAGAAGAAGATTTTTTAAGTTTTTGGTGAAAAAAATCTATTTTTGGCTCCTGTGACCTATATGTGCAACGGACCGGAACCATTTGAACAACTTTGAAAGGGGACCACCTAAGGATCATTCCTGTGAAGTTTGGTCAAAATCCGCTCAGTGGTTTAGGAGGAGATGTCGTTTGAAGAAATTGTTTACGCACGGACGCACGACGGACAAAAAGTGATCCCAAAAGCTCACCTCGTCACTACGTGACGGTGAGCTAAAAACCAGGGCACCCAGAGTTGTGGTTCTTGCATGTGACACACCGGCTTAACCTCATGTACAACTGTACCAAGTACCATCAATATATCTCAAAGAGCATTGGAGATGTGGCCATCACAAGGTAGTGATTCTATATTATTGGAAGGGGAGATAACTCAAAAACCATGGCACCCAGGGTTGTGGTTCTTGTACATGACACACCGTCTCGGCCTTGTGAACAACTGTGCCAGGTATCATCAATATATCTTAAAGGGTATTGGAGTTATGGCAATCACAAGGTAGTCAGTCTATTTTATTGGAAGGGGAGATAACTCAAAAACCATGGCAGCCAGAGTTGTGGTTCTTGTGCATGACACACCGTCTCGGCCTTGTGAACAACTGTGCTAGGTATCATCAATATAGCTTAAAGGGTATTGGAGTTATGGCCATCACAAGGTAGTCAGTCTATTTTATTGGAAGGGGAGATAACTCAAAAACCATGGCAGCTAGAGTTGTGATTCTTGTGCATGACACACCGTCTCGGCCTTGTGAACAACTGTGCCAGGTATCATCAATATATCTTAAAGGGTATTGGAGTTATGGCCATCACAAGGTAGTCACTCTATTTTATTGGAAGGGAAAATAACTCAAAAACCATGGCAGCCAGAGTTGTGATTCTTGTGCATGACACACCGTCTCAGCCTTGTGATTAACTGTGCCAGGTATCATCAATATATCTCAAACGGTATTGGAGTTATGGCCATCACAAAGTAGTCATTCTATTTTATTAAAAGGGGAGATAACTAAAAAAGTATGGCATCCAGAGTTCTGGTTCTTGCGCATGACGCCGTCTCAGCCTTGTGAACAATTGTGCCAAGAACTATCAATGAATCTCGAAGGGTAAAGGAGTTATGGCCAGCACAAGGTTGCGTCTACGGACGGACGCCAGGCTGATCGCTATATCCCCCAAACCTATTCGGTCGGGGGATAAAAATGGGATGATTCGTTTTAGGATGCAATTTTTCCCATTCCGCAATTATTCGACCTAGGTGTTCTAAGTGGGGATGGCTAACAGAGAATCAAGTGACAACCAATTTATTGATACTTTGTGGTGAAAGATACCACTTTAGACTATTTGCAATAGATTCTGATTGCTTTGTTTCTGATGTTCTTGTAAACATGAATACATCATTCATAAATTTATAAAGCTGAAATACTTGCAAGATATGATAAAGAAATATAAACATTTTTTTTTTAAATCGAAATTAATAACAACCACAACAACAATGAAAACAATTTTGGTGACCAAACAGTCCCTCAATACCAGCTGTAGTTAATGTCTTGTGTAAAGATTTCTGCTTTGGAAACAAGACATACATCAAAGGCATGAAAACCATTGAGTGTACAAATTGTCTGCATCAGATTAGCTAGTTTCATTAAATTTGGCTTCATCAGTGGCCCACAATACATTCAAGCCCTATTTAAACTACTATATTCTTTAAGCCTGATTTTTAAAAACTACCACCCAGATGCAAAATTTGCTTAACACTATCCAAAGATTACAAACAATCACCCATTCAACACTGACAGTGCTTTTACATATATAAAAGGGCAAAAACTTAAGAACCATAATTGGCAGAGTGACTCACCTATGCCATAATATGCTTCCTTTAGTGTTTTATACATGTATACAAGCTCATTAGATATTCCATAAAGCAAATGACAATTCCAATGAAGGCTATGTCATGCCTGTGTGGGAGCAAAGTCACTGAACCATGAAATATAGGTCAAGGTCAAAGCTGGATGATTGCATTAAAGTTGTCATCCCCAGATGCAAATTTTTACCAAGTATCAATAATGAATCAATTAATGAATTATCCTTAAGAAATGGACTTAATCATTAAGATGAATGCTAGAGTTTACAAAACAGTTCACAAAGTCAGTTAACCATGAAATATAGGTCGAGGCCAAAAATGGATGCCTGCATTAGAATTGTCATCCCTAGATGCAAGTCTGAATGAAGTAGCATTAATGAAGGTCTTATAGTTCTTGAAAAAGAACTTGAACATTAGGGTGAACACTAGGGTGGTCGCAATATTTCACAAAGTCAGTGAACCATGAAATGTAGGTCAACATCAAATAAGGATGCTTGCATTAAAATTGTTATTCGCAGATGCAAGCCTGTATGAAGTATCATTAATGAAGCTCTAGTTGAATTGAACATTAGGGTGATCGCTCCGGGTCACGCGAGATGCCAAGTTCTGCAATGGAAGGTCAGGTGTTTTTTTTTTCCGGGTACTCCGGTTTTCGTCCATCTCTGATTAATGATCGGCTCGATATGAGTGAAATAATCTTGAAAGGGCCGTAAAACCAAAACAAAAAAACATTAGGGTGAATGCTAGAGTGGTTGCAAATGTTGACGGCCTGATGGACAAGCAAACGGACGGAAATTTTGATTTCTATATCCCGCCATGCTTAAAGCCTTGTGAACAATTGTGCCAAGAACTATCAATGAATCTCGAAGGGTAAAGGAGTTATGGCCAGCACAAGGTTGCGTCTACGGACGGACGCCAGGCTGATCGCTATATCCCCCAAACCTATTCGGTCGGGGGATAAAAAGTTGGATTAACAGGTAAAAAATTGGATTCTCACATAAAAAGTTGGAGTTCTAATCTTGATCGCGTATAGAGCATAGACAAAAATTTCTTATTATAAGGCTACACATCCATGTGAATAGCAGTATACTTTCATGGCCCCAAAACTCTTTCTGATAAATGCATTTAATAAAACATCCGTTGACCGAGCAATCAAAAGTATGATCGTGTAGTTGCGAAAATACATGACATTGGCAGAGTTCTCGTCAACTCCAAATTTGGATTAATTTACTCCCAACTTTTCATTTCTGACTCCGACTTTTTGGAAAGTCTCAATAGAAAAGTATAGTAAAGCTTCCAACTTTTTCTGGAGGACAGCAATTTTACTCCAGTTTTCAAAATCCTAGTGAGAACCCTGATTGGCTTTGGGGTGGGGATCTGAGATATATCGCCTTTTAATAAAACTGACGTTACTCCATTGATGATTCATGCTTACATCAATCAGTAAACTTATTAATTGTAATTCGTAATAACATGGGGATTAGCTAGTGATTGCCCTAATGCGGAACAGCGGGGCGCGGCGCCCCGGTGCCCTAAATTCCCGCCCTCTTGCCCTAAAATTTGAAATTTTGGCCCCTTTTGCGCCCCGCATTGCCCTTTTCGCCAATTAAATGTGCCCTGCAATAGACCTTATCTTTTCACCGTTTATCCAATAATCATGGGGTAGTCATGCGTAATTACCGACACGCGACAATCGCAATTAATACACACAATGTAAAATACCTGTTGTGTTCAGTTGAGTGTATAGTATGGTTCCTGTTTTATTTGCGTATGCAAATGGCAATAACCAGGAAATTTATTAATGACCGCATTTGTTGACAAGAGGTCTCGATCACCCTAATTTAGGGCCGAAATTCAGCCCCATTCCAAATGCCTAAAAGTATTCAATTTCCGGAAGACGAATTTCCAATCTGGCCAAGCACACTTTGTCCAAGAAATGTTGCATTTCTTCCAAAACTCTCTGAATAAATGCATGGTGTACAGTTTTAGTAATGCTATTAAGTTTTACCATTCATTCTACGATGTAGTTTTTACATATGTACCCCACCCACTACATTACGGATTTTGAGGGCCCAAATATGCTCACTCAAGTTTTTTTAGCCAGATATTTTGTTGCAAATAAAATAAATGATGATTTTTTGACAATTTGAAGAATAAGTATTAAAGTTTTGCTTCAGAACAAAGTCGCCAGATGCACTGAAATGTGTGTCCTCCTTCAGGTCCGTCACTACGCTTTTATTAAGGTAGCAGTCACGAAAAATGTCATAACGTTTAGATGAAGGGCAAAATGGACAAAAAAATAAAATAAAACGACAATCATTCTGTGTAATAATTATTTTTGTTCTCTATTTTTTGTCTTGTATGAACCTAAATGAATGATAGGAGGCCCAGGTACTTCTATCTATCTCTATCTTCCGATTTCGCCTTAACCCTAGGTAGGGGTGTAACGATACATCGATAGATCGATGCATCACGATGGTGACTGCCTCGATAGCAATGCATCGATAGTAAAATGAACTATCGATGACTATCGCCGATAGTTCTTTCAACTATCGATAGTTTCGATAGTCAAAATTCAAGAATCCGCCATTTTTTCTTTGAGAGTAGTTTCCCCTATTTCCGGCGTGTTCGATTAGCGCTAATGTAAAGATTCTAAAGGAAAACGTGTGAACTCGGCTCTGAGTCAATTCGGCCGTGTTCTACTCGGCCAGGTTAAGTGAGCCTTGGTCAGTTACGCTAGTAGTGGTATCAGATAAAAATTCAGGCATTATAGTAAAGTTCTGTGTTTTCCCCACTAGTTAAACGTGACACGTTCGTAACGCTAGTATGCACTTATCATTTAGGAGTAAACACAGTGTGGCAGTCAAGTTTTAGCAAAATATTATCTAAAATCTGCGTTCTCTAACAGCAAAAACTTTCTCAGCCATGAGACTCTCTCTAGTCTCTATTAGTCTGTCATATGACGGTGTGTAGGGCAGTTCTGAAAATTATCGCATACCGGCAGTTTGGCTGACCGCTATATACGCGAATCGAGCACACCACCGGAAATCTACTTTCATTTTCGATATCAGTAATGGCAACAAACTTTGAGATCGTTCCGAACAAATCTGGAAAGGCAAGCGTCTGGGCCCATTTCGGGTTTGTGAAAGAAGGGGATGTTGTTGACAAAAAGAAAGTCGCTTGCAAAATATGTAATTTTGTGTTAAAACACAGTGGAAATACGACAAATTTATCGGATCACCTCAAAAGGAAACACCCGACTTTTACAGACAAAGAGAAATCAGGGGTGCACCCACAAACTGGTTTGACCAGATCTGCAACTCTCCCAAATTTGACGATTTCTGCAACAGCTACAGTTGGTGGAAGTTCACCTGCACCTGCACCATATACAGTTCCTAGCATTTTTGCTGCAAAACTATCTAGCACGTCTCAGAGAGCAAAGTCAATAACCGCTGCTGTGACTCGGTTCATAGTGAAAGATCTCAGACCTTACTCTGTTGTTCAAAATGAAGGGTTCAAAAATCTTATTCATGTTTTGGAACCAAAGTATACAATACCCTCCAGACAGCATTTTTCTGAAAAAGTGGTACCAGACTTGTATCATGACATTGCTAACCATGTCAAGAATGATCTTCAAGGCAATTATGTAGCCTTAACCACTGATGGTTGGACCAGCAGGGCAACACAGTCCTACATCACCATCACTAGTGTCCACATTGACCATGACTGGAGAGTAAGAAACTATGTTCTACAGGTAAAAATATTTTTTTCTGTTTTTTCGACCACAAACCCACTGAGCTGGTGTTCAGGTATAAATAAACAAACTACTTAAAACTAAATAGGCCTTTGAATAGCCAGTTGACCATTCTGTGGGAAAGTAACTGTCCTTTTGGCTTTCCGCTATTGATGTTTCGATTAATGTCTAGTTATTTCGTATTAGTGTTTCTTTCCTTTTGGTGTCTCTGATGGGAGGTGTGGGTTAATTGTATCGATTTCTGATTATTGTTTTCACTTCTATTCTAAATAGAACAATAAATTAAATTACATAAATGGTTGTATAGAGACCATTAGCTATATGTATAGTTCAAAATAAAAATCACATATAAAATTGTCTTTATAAATTAATGTTTAAGGTAAAATATATTTTTAGAAAATGGTTACATAGAGATACATATACACAATATATTGATAAAGTAGAAGTAAAACAAAGATCAGGAATTGATACAATTAACTTACTCCACCCATAAAAGACACCAAAGGGAAAGAAATACAAACATTAAGCGACCAGACCATAATGGAAACCTAAACAAAAGAAGGCCATAAGGACAGTTACTTTCCCACAAAATGGCCATATGGCCATCCAAAATTAAAAGACACAAGTGATACACACACTAAGTAACAAACAACAACATAAATAAATTGCCACAGAAGATCCGCCTTGGAACCTGAAACAATTTTAGCCATTGTACCTAATACATTTTCTTGCACACACACTTGCATGAAGATTCACCATGCAATGAATTCCTGTGAACCCAGACTTATAGAAAACTGGGTTTACAGGGAAACACTAGTGCTCTCCAACAGATTATGGACTTTATGGTACTCATTTGAACCATCTTGATGACTGAGGCGGTTTTACTTTCTGGTACCATAAGCCAGTCAAAGGACCGTTATTGCAATGAGTTTTATTTCTATCTTTACATTGCAGACGAGAACAATGGAAGAGAACCACACCGGTGTAAATATTGCCGAAGTGCTAAATGAAGCCACAAAAGAGTGGGGGCTGCCAAAGGCTCTGCCTCTTGTTTCTGATAATGCAGCAAATATGGTTGTCGCAGCTAGAGAATTTGGATCAGAGTTGCATGTAGGCTGTTTTGCTCATACACTAAACCTAGCCTGTCAGCGTGCCTTAAAACTTAACAGTGTCTCTCGACTATTGGGCAGAATGAGACATGTAGTTGCGTTCTTCCACAGAAGTGATCCAGCTACGAGAAGTCTTAAACAAAAGCAGAAGCTTCTTCAGTTGCCTGACCATAAACTCATTATTGATGTGTCGACAAGGTGGAACTCAGCTTTGGATATGGTTGTCCGATACCTGGAGCAGCAGCCTGCAATCTATGCTGTTCTGACATCAAAGGAAATTCGTGGAAGGGAAAAAGATATTTCACTGTTAAGTGATTCTGATACCTCTTTAGCAGAGGAGTTGGTTGTTGTTCTTACACCTCTACAGACAGCAACCAATGTCTTGTGTGATGAATCTACACCAACTGTTTCCATGATTTTGCCCTTACAGCATCAGCTCCTCTCATTCATGGAACAGAAAAATGATGACTCTGAGTTCATAAAAAGTGTGAAAAATGTTATATCTAATGATCTTAGAGAGAGATATAAGGGCATCAAAACCAAGCTGACTCTTGCGTCCCTCATTGATCCGAGATTCAAACTGGCTCCATTCTTAAATGATGAAGAGAAGTTGGATGCTTTTCACAATTTAACAGTGGAAGCAGTTTCAATTTCGAATCAGTGTGTGGTCAAGGAAGAGCCGAAGGCTCACCCAACGGCAACTGAGCCCTCGGCCCTCCCTGCTCTACCGTCCCTGTCAACGGAAGCGTCTGAGGCTTCTACAGTAACTGTTAGTCCGTCAATCAGTCCTGACAAGAAGAAAATTAAGTCAGAGAAAACTAGTCCTCCAGCTAGTCCTACTCAGGATACTGATGATAAGTGTACGAAGACTAGTGCAATGTCGAGTCTGTTTGGCGATGTCTACATAACAAGTGTAGAAGAACCAAAATCAAACCAAGAAATCTGTGAAAGGGAGGTTATGGAATATCGTAAAGAGAAATCTATCCATGCAAATGAGAATCCACTTGCTTGGTGGAAAAACCATAGTGAAAAATTTCCAAATCTGGCACATCTTGCCAAAAAATACCTTTGTATTCCTGCAACCTCTGTACCATCAGAGCGTGTTTTTTCCACTGCCGGAGACATTGTCACGGCACAGAGGTCCTGTCTAAAGCCAGAACATGTTGATATGTTGATCTTTTTGAAAAAGAATTGGAATCCCGTGAATTCTTAATTTCTGAGGGTCATATTTACAGCAGATGACTGGAATCTGATTTTTTGTTTCAAATGTTTCACAAAAACAATGTTGCATTGATAGTGTTTCTCCAGCTTTTTTATATATTGGTTCTTCTTCATTTATCGCCAGGCAAAGGCTTACTTATTATCATTATGTGAACAACTGAACCAAACAACAATTGAACCAAACAATTTTTCAGGTGTTACAGTGGAAGTTACCACAATTTTGTCCCCTGGATTGTTTAAGCTTGACTTTGTATTGAGTGGCAGTGCCAATCGGTCAGTAAATTTACAGGAACTGTTCATGTCAATTTTATATGTTTGTTTAACCCTTATCTTGCTGTTTACGACAACCACTATCGTTGCAAACAGTGTAGATCCAGATTTGAAGGCATCTGATCAGGATCTACACTGTTTGAATTTGTAGCAATACATTACATCAAGTTATGTGATTGGTTGATAGACAGAAACTGGTGTGGCTTACATGAATATTCAGCAAGATAAGGGTTATTTTTTTTGCCGAAGATGGCAAAGAGTTTCACAGATGGTTCTAAATGAATCAAAACTAGAACTCAAATCCAGTGTTTATTCAGTCTTTATCCATTTTCCATCATGATTACAAACATAGCATGTATTCTGTCTACTTTACACTTTGTTTGAAACTTTATAGCATTTCAAAGCTTCTAGTGAGAGAAACCGATAGTTATCACGATAGTATCGTGATAGTACACCCCGATAGTGATAGTATCGTGATAGTAGTTTCTCCGATAGCGATACTATCGCGATAGTCAAAATTGCCATCGATAGTCAGCCCTACTAGGAGGGGACACAGAAGGGGCATGTTATCTACATACACTCCAGTTTTGCAGGATGTAAGCCTACACAGGAGTCATGTGATTACGGTAGGGTTCTTTAACCTGCACAGGGATGGGTCCCCCTGCACAGGGGGCCTCCAGTTAACCTCCCGATACAAAGGATGGTGCAGTTGACATTCATCCCTGCAAATGAAGCCAGTGAAATTTTATCAACGCTGCCGGGGATTGAACCTGGGTCCTCTAGCATCAGAGGCAAGTGCACTAACCACTGGGCTATCATGCTCCACATGAAGAATGATATTTATAGTTTTGTATTCATAGTAGAATTACCCCAGTTTAAATTTTTTGGATAAAATTCTTACTGCAGTCACCGTCAGGAAGTGTCTATATAATTAAGTATAATTATCTTACCTTACCATTTACGGGCCCTTGAATATTGATCCGGATCCCAAACATTTGAGAGTTTGGGCCCTGTGGCTGGTTAAGGTTTATCCCTGTTGTTTATTCCACAGTATGCTGTCTGGCATAATAGGCCTACTCTTCAATAACAATGCCATTAAAGAAAACCTTTCAGTGTTTGTAGTACATTTTCCAAATTTCAGTCAAAATGTTGATAATTTTCCCAATTCTAAAGGCCCAATCCCCAGTCCCTAAAAGGGGTGCAAGACCCCTCCTGCCCTGCCCTGCCCTCTTTGGCAAGAGTCTGTGTAAGGTGTGCCCTTTTGACTCGGTGCCGCGTTGCAAAAATGCCCTTTTTTGGAGTAGCACCCTGCCCTAATTTCAGTCTGCGGGAAACACTATTAGTGTGGCGAGATTAAAAAGGTACAGTTATTTTTAACACATGCCGCATCCAATATGGTCTTTCCCACTGGCTGGTGCGAAAATACCTGTCAATATAGGACACTCCTACTGATATGTGGCATGTGTGCTTTCAACACAAAAAGCGGCGCCACATTGATCTTGAACTGGTTCTGCATAAGCGGCCTAAATAAGATACTGAATTTACTGTTTCTGTAATTTTGGACGTGTGTCACAATAAAAACATGCGTACAAGTGCAAGCTTGTACTGAGTATCATTAATGAAGCCCTAATAATTCTTGAGAATAGGGTGAATGCTAGGGTGGTTGCAATATTGTACAAGGACAGTGAACCATAAAATGTAGGTCAAGGTCAAATATGGATGCTTGCATTTAAGTTACCATCCCCAGATACAAGTTTGTACCAAGTATCATTAATGAAGCTCTTATACTTCTTGAGGAATTAACTTAACCATTTGGGTGAACGCTAGGGTGGACACAATATTTTACAAAGTCAGTGAACCATAAAATGTAGATCAAGGTCAAATATGGATGCTTGCATTTAAGTTGCCACCCTCACATACATGTTTAGAAGCCTCCGTGGTGTAGTGGATATGCTATTCGCCTTGTAAACCAGGGATTGCAGGATCGATCCCGGGCTTCTCCAGACTTTCGGATGAGTCTTTAAACCGAGGTCCAGTCTCCGTATGACCTTAGCTGTTGGTGGGACGTAAAATCCAAAACTCTCACTCTCACATACATGTTTGCAACAAGAATTATTATTAGGCGATCGCTATTGACAGCCGGCTGTCACTAGCGAAAGCTCGCTGGAGACAGCCGGCTGTCTCCAGCGAACTTTCGCTGGTGACAGCCGGCTAAAATATACAAATGGAATATTGATTGATGATTAAGTTATTCACTGATTTTTATTCTATTAATATGCTTGAGAATAATATTTTTGTGGTTTGGAATATCAATACTTGAATTTTAAAATTTTTAAATACTTGTATTAGTTATCTTTGAAAGCCGGCTGTCACCAGCAAAAGTTCGCTGGAGACAGCCGGCTGTCTCCAGCTAACTTTAGCTAGTGACAGCCAGCTAAAATATATGGATGGTAGATTGAAAAAAATAAGTAATCAAATAATTTACTGATTTTCATTTTATAACATTTTTTATGATTTAAGAATAGGGCTAGGGGTCAAAATCTAGGACAACTTTGTAATTTGTTGTATACCTTTCCCTTATGCTAACAAGTTATAGACAGAATTGGTTATACATCAGCCAACCAAGTGACATTGGTTCAAGTGTAAAAGGGTGAAGGTCATGATGACCTATATTTCACGGTTCAGTGATTTTACCTTTTATCTTGAAGACTATTTGTTGGAGAAATGTCATACCTGGGATATTAGTTCCATGTGACCCCATGATTGACCTCAAAATATATCTAGGTCACTGTGACCTATATTTCATGGTCCAGTGATTTTGACTATTATCTCGAATACTATTTGATGGAGAAATGTCATACCTGGATTATTAGTTCCATGTGACTTGATAATTGACCGCAAAATATATCAAGGTCAGTGTGACCTATATTTCATGGCTCAGTGATTTTGCCTATTATCTTGAATACTATTTGATGCAGAAATGTCATACCTTAATTATAAGTTTCATGTGACCCGATAATTGACCCCAAAATATAACTAGGTCAGTGTGGCCTATATTTCATGGTTCAGTGATTTTGTCTTTTATCTCGAATACTTTTTGATGGAGAAATGTCATACCTGGGTTATTAGTTCCATGTGACCCCATGATTAACTTCAAAATATAGCTAGGTCAGTGTGACCTATATTTCATGGTTCAGTGATTTTGCCTATTATCTTGAATATTATTTGATGGAGAAATGTCATACCTGGGTTATTAGTCCCATGTGACCCCATGCTTGACCTCAAAATATGTCTAGGTCACTGTGACCTATATTTCATGGTTCAGTGATTTTGTCTATTATCTTGAATTCTATTTGATTAAGAAATGTTACACCTGGATTATTTATTCCATGTGACCTGATTATTGACCACAAAATAAATCCAGGTCATTGTATATTTCATGGTTCAGTGATTTTCCCTATTATCTTTATTACTATTTGATGGAGGAATGTCATACCTGGCTTGTTAGTTCCATGTGACCCCATGATTTGCCTCAACATATATCTAGGTCACTGTCACCTATATTTCATGGTTCTGTGGTTTGCCTATTATCTTGAATACTTTTTCATGAAGAAACATCATGCCTGGATTATTTATTCCATGTGACCCCATGATTGACCTCGAAATAATATATCTTCAGTGTGACCTAAATTTCACTCTGCCAAATTGAATACTATTTTTTTTCTTTTAGAAACTTCAGTCCTGAATTATAAGTTCCATGTGACCAGATGATTGACATGGAAATATATCTTAGTCAGTGTGACCTATTTTCATGGTTCATTGATTTTGCCTTATAATTCATACACATTGTGATTCTGAAATGTAATATCTGGCAAATATGTTCCATGTGACCTGATCACTGACCTCAAAATGTATCTAGGTGTGTGTGACCTATATTTCATGGTTCAGTAATTTTACCTTATATATTGAAGGCGCGAAACAGGCGAGCTATGCTGTCTGGCGACAGCTCTTGTTCATGAAAGCTATAATCACACTTACAGCAATTTAAGCATAACTTTAAACTGTATGCATATATCTATATTCTACATATTTTTCAAATTCCATATAGAAGAAACTGAAAGGGATTTGCACCCATTACCTCCTGAGCAAATGTGGTGATGGCTATATCTAATGATTTGATCTCCCCCTCCACTTCATAAAAGGCAATATAACTCAGAAACCATTCAGATCCCCATCCCTAAACCATATATATTCTTGTTCCTTTTGATAAGAGCATTCAGTAACACCAACCTGGGGGTCCTCCCGAATGTGCCGGGGTCATGCCCCACCCCCTCCATTACATAAAAGGCCCAATATCTCAGAAACCTTACAGATCCCAACCCCTAAACCATATATACTCTTGTTCCTTATGAAGAGACACATTCAATGACACCAACTTTGGGGGGTCTCACAGGGTGAGTTGTGGCCTTGCTCAACCCCTCCACTTCACAAATGGCAAAATATCTCAGAAAACATTCAGATCCCCACCCCTAAACCATACACATTCTTGTCCTTTTGATAAAACGCATTCAGTGGCACCAACCTGGCAGTCCCATGGGATGCGCCAGGGTCATGCCTCACCCCCTCTATTTCATAAAAGGCCCAATATCTTGGAAACCTTACAGATCCCCACCCCTTAACCATATATTGATCTTTTTCCTTCCAAAGAGATGCAGGTGTTTTTCATGGTATGTATCCTATAGGAGTGTAACGATGCATCGGACCATCGATGCATTGCGATAGGCACTGGGTCGATAGTACTGCATCGATGGTAAAGTTAAACATCGATGACTATCGCCGATAGTGTTTTGAACTATCGATAGTTTCGATAGTTTTCTATATCACAAGTTTTTCAGATAATTCCCGAAGTTGTTTTCATTCTTATTCTTTATTACCACCTATACCCGGTCAGGCGTCAAACTGTATATTGCCCTAATTATAATCCAATAATCTCCTGTGTCAGTGGGAGTCAATAGCTGTATGTCGCCAGATAAAGGCAATAAAAATTACAGCCGAATCGTGATTTGGCGGTAGCATACAGATACAATGTGTTCATGCATCCTATTTTGGTATGCATTATGTCGGTATAGAGTCAGTGCGCTGAATATTCCTTCGTTGAACTGGTAAATTTGCAGCTTTCTGAAGCATATTTCAACAGCACTTTAATTGATTTCGAAATAAATGACACGGACGACACGCATATTTTGATTACGCTAATCTGCAAGCTGTCTGTAACCTAGTGATAAGAAAAGCGATAATTAATGCGTGTTTACACAGTGGTATTTATTATCAAAGGGTGCCGCCCGCATTAGCACATGAAGCATGGAAAGTCCGCACGTGTCAGTACCGCTTCAAGAGATGCAAAACATTGTTCTGGTTGATGTTTTAGAGGATTCTTTTTTTGTTTTCTTTTTTTTTTCAAAAACAGACATCAAAGGAAATGAAATATGTGTCATCCTGCAAAGAACGTTTATAAATTAATTGGCCATCCAGACATGTTTATACAGCCGAGGAATTAATTTTGAATCTTGGACACAGTGTATTCATAATATGCACAGGGAAATACCGCACTAGAAAACAATTAAAGAAATAAAAACGTGGTATGATGTTCTGTTATTTGTTTTGCTAAAATATTTTAAAACATTTTACCAAACAAAAGAATCATACAAATGGTGTTTAGAAAAAACCATTACACAATGAAAATGATGGGAAATTAGATAAGTTGGCTGATGCAAGAATGTCGGGGATGACGTTGTAAGGCATGTTCGGCACGTTACTGATGACGTCATCGGTCGACCGGGGCCGATTTGGAATGGTGTTTTGTTTAACAAATGCATGCGATCGGTTGTGTACCGAAACACCGAGACTTATATTAAACATTTCCTCAGATTTTCACTCAGAAGATTCAAATCTAACTTTCAATATCACAGGTCCTGGTGTATGAATGTCATTTGAAGTGACACCAGCAACAATTCTGATTCTGAATCGTATCATCACGGTATGCATTGCTGACCTATTTTTTTTTTAATTATCTACTATCTATTTTAATGGGGTCTATTTCTTTCATAAAAATGTTTGTAAAATATATTTTCTCGATAGCTAAACGGTTGTGGATAGAGGTGGATAGAAAACGGCGTCCTGCAAAATTCCCGACTTGTCAATAACCAACACTAGCATACAGATGTGTTTACACAAGTTAAAGCGTTCGACTTTTTCCCGCCAAGCGTCTGCTATTTTGGCGCCAAAACAAACCATGCACGAGACAGTAGAATAGTTCATTTTTATTAATATGCATAGTATCTACCGTTAGATGTAGCTAATCATCTTAGGAGCGATTTGATTCTGGATTAAATTTTATGATCGAGGGATAAATGCAAATTGGAGACATAACTCGGTCTTATTTTCACACCTTGTCACGCAGAACATTGTAGGCTTATCGGTAGTACGGGAGGCTTATTTTTACAGTGTAATAGTAGACTAGACTGATCCGTGACAAATACGGTCGGCGTCTATAACACGATTCGGTTAACTTACATGGTCCTTTTGGTTGGACCCAAAGTCCCATTTTATAACGAGGCTGAGGTGTATTTATTCAATTTATCATGTCTGAAGTGGTTTTGAAGACAAGCAAAGATTTCATTGCCTTCGTGGAGAGCTTACATTTATTTTGAAAAAGAAACTGATGTCACATTCTCAATGTGAATTGATGCATGTAAACGTACCTGGCTACATGTACTTCTACTAAAATGAGTCTCCCGGCTCTTCCAGATGGATTTACACTTACAGGAAAAAATATGATCCTGGGGAGCTGTTTCCTCTTGTAGAGCAGACAGAAAAGCTAACAGGAGTTTACAACAGTTGTCCCTCCGTGTAAAGTATCCTGTTTATTTCTTTTATGCAGATAAAGGATACTTAAAACAGTTTGAAGGTTTGACTAGGTTTTATTTCCTTCTCAAACATGAAAATATGTTTCAGGCAATAGTATCGTAATAGTATTGCAATAGTAGTCAGCAATAGTAATAGTATCGCAATGGTTCTTCTTGCAATGTCAATACTATCGCAATAGTCATTTTCTGACTATCGTTACATCCCTAGTATCCTATAGATGTTACTGTTTTTAATTGGTAATCAGAATGACAATTCCATTTTAATGTAATTTAGTAAAGCTATGTTCAGAAAAGCAGTTCGATTTGGCTAATATGTTCAGGTTTCCAAAAGTAATTGCTTTATTGTCTATTGGTCAGAACATAAAAACGTTTGAAACAGTGTATTTGATTACTTTTTAATGCATGATAATTCATGTCATTTTGCTTATTAATGTGTATTGCATAATCACCAGCTCCATATCCAGTTGATTTGGAATAAACAAACAAAATATTAAACAATGTAAATGTTTGTTAAAAAAGGAGGTAAGGGTTGGCTGTAGGGGTGGTGGAGGCCAACATTCTGTTTTTCATTTAAGATTGAACCACTAAATGTGCATATTTTAAAATAACAAAAGTTTGTATCGTGCCAAACCAAAATGTCAGGGAAAAATGCTTTCATGTCAGGGAAAAGTCAGGGAAATGTCAGGGAATTTTGTCAGAAAAAATTTGTATGAACCATGATGTTACTCTACTGTTTAGCACCAATCATTTTGAAACTTTGTGTATTTTCTTCACCATATATCTCAGTCACCATTTGGATCCCCACCCCTAAACCATATATATTCTTGTTCCTTATGATAAGACTCATTCAGTCACACCAACCTGGGGTCTCTTTGTGCTGGGGCCATACCCCGCCCCTTCACTTCATAAAAGGGAATATATCTCCGAAACCATTCAAATCAAATCCCTACCCTGCAAGCATATACATTATGTATATTCTTGTTCCTTAAAATTAGACACATTCAGTCATTCCTTTACCCTCTACTTCTCCACTTCATAAAAGGGCCTCATTTCTCAGAGACTGTTCAGAACCAAACCCCTAAGCCATATATATTCTTGGTCCTTATGATAAGCTACACACATTCAGTGACAACAACCTTGGACTTTTCGGGGATCTGCCGGGGCCATGCCCCAACCACTCCATTTGGGGCTTGAAGAAATAGATTTGGCTGCATGATGCTTCCATGCAGAGCTAAAACTGACCGCACATGATTACTGGTAAACCGCTTAGAGGTTCTAAGCATGCCCAGGAAAACTGGTCCGAGTCAGACTGTCCATGCCTATTGGTTTCATGGGGTGGCAGGGCTTGAAATGTCATTTCATCTCAGTGTTGGGTGAAAGTCCCATAAAATTGGAAGCAACATCTCCAAAATGACCTGTACAGTGTTGACGGGGATATTAAACCTCAAATCAACCAACCAAATCCACTGCTTAAAAAAACTTATATATCCAGAACCAAACATATCCCCACCACTAAACCATGTCTTGTTCCTTATGATACGACACATTTATTGATACCTGGGTCCATGCCCAAACCCACTCTACTTAATAAAAGGCCTAATATTTCAGATACAGGGTCACATGGGTGCTAATTTTTGGGTATGGGGTTCATTTTGGAGACTTTATAATTTGTAGATTAAAATACATGGCTGCCATTGGGCAGTGCCCACCTAAGCTCAGATGAGCATTGTGGCCTATGCCATAATGGGCCTCTGGTTTCCATAGAATCAGGGTGTGCATGTGCATTGGATATAATGTTAGATCATTTCGTGTCACTTTTTCCACATTTTGAACTAAAGTAATTTCTTGACCTCAGATTTATAGACACTTGGAATTTTGATGACATTCCTACATGTATAAATATTTCTTATACCTCAAATAAACATTACTTTTGGTGGTGGGGTTGGGGAGGAAGTGGGGAGGTGATGGGCGCCGCAGGGTTGACTTCACCCAAGTTGGATTTTATTTTGGCTCACTTAAGCCGAAGGCTCTGTGGGGAGCTGTTGTGATCAGCCACCATTATTATCATGATGTCATCATCTGTAAAAATCAAATTGGGGAAAATACTTTAAAATGTCTGAAACCAGAAGGCCCTGAAGCCCACTTGGTTTACACAGAATCATAATGGTGACACCTTTAAAAATGTTCTTGTCTGGAACCAGAAGGCCTAGAGCCTTGATATTTGGTATGTAGCTTCATCTTTGTTCACAGTTGTTGAAATTACAGCCCTGGGAACAAAAGTAGCCCTAGCCTACCCCAGGGGTCACTTTTTTAACATAGACGCGTATCTGTTTTGATTTCTAATCCATTCTGAGTTTGATTTTTAATACACCACAACCTCTTTATAACATTTCTATGTGGGACCAAAGCAGTAAACAAACTTGTTATATTCAAACAAAAATGTATGTAATGAAATTACTGTAGGCTGAAAAAATGACCATTTAAAAATGATAAATTAATTTATTTAATAATTTTAGGACCACAATATACATATTGTATCTATTTAAAATATTAACAAAGGTTCCATTAAATTACTATTACTTATTACTGGACAATATATTTTCTATATATTTTTGCTGGCTGTCACCAGCGAAAGTTCGCTGGAGACAGCCGGCTGTCTCCAGCGAACTTTCGCTGGAGACAGCCGGCTGTCAATAGCCACTTCCTTATTATTAACCCTTGTCCTGCTAATCCCGGATATGCCTTATCTTTGAAACAATGTAGATCCAGATCAGATGGCTTCTGACGAAGCCATCTGATCAGGATCTACATTGTTTGCCATTCAGATTGTGAATTTGTTGCAATAATTTGCATCAAGTAATCTGATTGGTTGATAATCGGTAGTGGGTGTGTCATATATAAATATTCAGCAGGACAAGGGTTAACAAAGTTCTTATAATTCTTGAGAAATGAACATGACCAATAGGGTGAACAATAGGATGGTTGCAATATTTTACAAAGTCATTGAAGCATGAAATGTACGTAAAGGTCAAATATGGTTGCTTACATTTAAGCTGCCATCCCCAGATAGGAGTTTGTAACAAGTATCATTAAAGAAACTCTTATAGTTCTTGAGAAACTCAGTTGACCATTAGGGTGAACACTAGGGTGGTCACAATATTTTACCAAGTCAGTGAACCATAAAATGTAGATCAAGGTCAAAAACGGATGCCTGCCATTTAAGTTGCCATCCCCAGATACAAGATTATACCAAGTATTATTAATGAAGCTCTTAAAGTTCTTGAGAATTGAAATAAACTTGACCATTAGGTGAACACTAGGGTGATCGCAAATGTTGACGCATTGATAAACTGATGTACGGAAACGAACGCTTTTACCGCCCCATGCTAATAGCAGGTGCGACCAAAACATTCCAAGGGAAGTAATTTGAAGTTTCTGTATGTGGTGAACATTGTCAACACAATAATTTTACCACTGAAACCTTTTAATAGTACTGTTGTTCGGTAGGGTTCGGCCGCTCAGCTATAACTAAGTTAGCTGGGAACCAGCTATCAAATGTGGCGTCTTGAGCCTCCAGATCAGACGATTTTCTGGATTTAAAAGTGGTATATCAACTGGTTTGGATTAATATGACTTGTTTGACTTGATGGGCCACGGTATTTACAAATGTACTGCCATTGATCAGTTCTTAACATATTTTAGCTGGGTAATATGCTTATTAACTGGACCGCATGTCATCTTGTATGGAAAACTATTGATCACCACAGTGTCAACCCGTGACAAATACTGTCATGTTATAACGAGGTAGAGGTGTAACAACTTTCTTTCTGATGCTATGTACGTGTTTTATTGTGACATAATAGTCTTTTCATATTTTAAATGTGAACCGTATGCCCAGCAGAATAAAAAAGTAGTAAAAAACCACATTATTACTCTGCTATATTTGGAGCTATGCAATATGTTGCATGAACTTACTTTTTCGAACAGTTCCTGGCTTTTTCTCTTCCTCCTCCTCTTCATGCTCTTCTGTCTCCATCTCTTCATGGTCTTCACCATTCACATGATCTGTTGTAGCCATATTTAAGATAACACTATATAGCTTGCTCCACCTGAATACAGATATATATTTGAAAGTACTGGGTGACCAGGTGAACGCTTAAATGCATCGTACATCGCTTCAGGCCTCCGTGGCCTACTGCATAAGAGCGCTGAGTGAAATTAATCTTGAAAAGGCTATAAAACCAAAAATAAAAAAATCTTGCATCACTTGGGCATCCAACTGATACTGGCTTACAGCTGGGTAAGGCCTGCTGTCCTCGCAGCAGGTGAGGGTAGAGCAGGAATAGTATTATTTTTTTATTTCTACACTTCCATTTATATTCTTTCTCCACTCTCCTTCACCTACAGTTTCTTCTATCTCTTTTCTCCCTTCTTCGGGTTGATGCACCCTAAGCCTCAACACAACCAATAAACAAAGAGCCATCTGGCTAAACAGTGTGGCCTCAGCAATTTGCCTAGTCCACACTACACTGTAGATCCAATATATTGTGTTGCTTGGGGTCCAAATTCCGCTAGAGCGACATACATGTATATAAACTTGACATGCATGATTAACACAAGCTGCAGCTGATATACTCAAAAGATCAAAAGTGTCCGGTTAGAGAGAAAAGAGAATAAAGAATGTAGATTAGTTTATAATTTAATCATCCAGCCACAAGAGGAGGACCCCTCCATCCAAAACTTTCACACCCCCTCAACCCCCTCAACAAGCTAGTTCAAGTCGAACATCAATGATCTCCAGTTCTCCACCACCAAAATCCCCATAAAAACCACCTTCCACAAACAGCAACTACCGTTTTTCAATCAGACAAATATGTCATCCCACCTCAGCAACCCCGGTGTTTCATGTTGGTTTTATTTTTTAATTGGGGCGTATTTCTTTCATGAAAAATGTTATTACCCGGTAAAAAAATATTTTCTTGATAGCTAACCGGTTGTGGATAGAGCTGGATAGGGAACAGTGCCTCCCACAATTTCCGACTTAGGCCAGAAAAAAAAATACCTGTGTTTCAGGTGACTCTTGAAAAAATAATAGGGTCGGTAGGTAGGAAAAAAGTTTCTTTTTATTTTTTTCTTTCTAAAAATGAATTATTTAATGCAACAATTTAATAGAACGCCTTCTTTGTTATAAATATAGATATATCAACTGTTTCATCATCAGAGACTGTTATTGTGAGTTAAAGGTCCCACAAAATTGGACGCAACAGGTTTACATAAGAGATTAAATAGATTAAAAAAACGGGCTATTGCTAATCAAGAGTGATATAGGAAGAGACAGAATAGCCTGTGCATCCATAATGTTTGACCGGAGATTTATTTTGCTGCATTGGACATTTATGGAAAAATATAATAACAATCATAAACAAGAGGCCCATGGGCCACAATGCTCACCAGAACTCAGGCGGACACTGCCCACTGGCAGCCATGTATGGTTTCAGGTTTTAATTTATCCAGTGTTCAATCCAGGATTTGGGGTTTGGGGGCCCACCTGGCCCACAGACCTTGGAAAAGGGGGCCATTTGGAAATTTAGGGGGCCCTTAAATTATACTATATAAAGTTGCCAGATTTATCTTAAGGTTTTAGCTGCATGATAAAAATGGACACAAAACAAATTTAACAGCACAGACCGCATCTATTTAGTTTATGTATACATCCATCTTCTAATACTGAGTTGTTCACATTTGCTCATTGCCTCATTTAACCAGTACAATACAATTTGGATAAAGTGTCTTGCTCTAGTGCTAAATGCTTGTTTTACCTAGAATGAATGCCATTAAAAATATTTCTGGAAGAGAAGAACTCTATAATAAAAAGCGCCCGCCTCGGTATATTGCGGTATTTCGGTCCGGTATTTAGCGTAAGCCGCACGGCGCACAGGAATTTGGCGTAAGCCGCCCGACACACACAAGTATACCGAACATGGCCCAAAACGTCGATTTGGGTTTATAAAAATAAGAATTGTTACTAGTTAAACAGATAAAACAAAATGTTTTTCTTAGTTATTTTGATCGAGCAACATGCGGTTTTTGATCATCTCAACAATACGCAACAGGCAGCCGAAAAATCGCGAGAAAATCGCAAAAATGAAATCCAGAAGAAACAGTCTCTAAATTCTACAGTTGCGCCCGACGGGCCCATTGAATAATCTCTAGTGCGCCCCTCATGTAAAAAGCGGGCCCAGGGCGCAATGGCGCAGCCTAGATTGAACACTGTTTATCGCTTATAAAGTCTCACAAACAAACCCCCATTTCAAAATGAGCACCCATGTGGACTCTGTATCTGAAATATTAGGCCTTTTATGAGGAGGAAGGATGAGACATGGACCCAACAGAGCCCTGAATGGTATCACTGAATCCATCTTATCATAAGGCACATGAATATATATGGTTTAGGGATTGGGATGTGTACTGTTCCTGAGATATAAGGCCTTTTAAGCTGCGAAGGGGTTGGAGCATAGCCCTGGCAGACCCCAGGAAAGCCAAGATTGTTGTCACTGAATGTGTCTTATAATAAGGACCAAGAAAATATATTGTTTAGGGGTGGGGATATGAACAGTTTCCAGCCACCCCCAGAGACCCCTAGGTTGGTATCACTGAATGTGTCTCATCATAAGGAACAAGAATATATATGGTTTAGGGGTGGGGGTTCTGAATGGTTTCTGAGATATTGAGCCTTTTACGAAGTGGAGGGGGTTGGGCATGGCCCGGGCACATCCCAGAGGACCCCCAGGTTGGTTTCAATGAATGCGTCTTATCATATGAAATAAGAATATATATGGTTATGGGATGGGGATCTGAAAGGTTTCCGAGACGTATCACCTTTTATGAAGTGGAGTTGTGGGGCACAGCCCCCGTGCGGCCCGGGAGACCCTTAGATTGGTATCACTGAATGCGTCTTATCATAAGTAACAAGAATTTATATGCTTTAGGGGTTGGGATCTGAACGGTTTCTGAGATATTGGGCTTTTACTAAGTGCAGGGGGTGGGGCATAGCCCTGGCACATCCTAGGGAACCCCCAGATTGGTGTCAATGAATGCGTCTTTTCATAAGAAACAAGAATATACATGGTTTTGGGGTGGGGATCTGAAGGGTTTCCGAGATATATCACCTTTTATGAAGTGGAAGGTTGGGGCATAGCCCTGGTGCGGCCTGGAAGATCCTTAGGTTGATATCACTGAATGCATCTTAGCATAAGGAACAAGAATTTATATGGTTTAGGGGTGGGGATCTGAACGGTTTCTGAGATATTGGGCCTTTTATGAAGTGGAGGGGTCGGGCATAGCCCCCGTGCGGCAATGGAGACACTAAGGTTGGTATCACTGAATGTGTCTTATCATAAGGAACAAGAATTTAAATGGTTTAGGGGTGGGGATCTGAACGGTTTCTGAGATATTCAGCCTTTTACGAAGTGGATGGGGTGGGGCATAAGCCCCACCACATCCTAGGGGACCCTCAGATTGGTGTCACTGAATGCGTCTTATCATAAGAAACAAGAATATATAGTTTAGGGGTGGGGATCTGAATGGTTTCTGAGATATATGGCATTTATGAAGTGGAAGGGTGGGGCATGGTCCCAGCCCACCCCAGAGAGACCCCAATGTTGGTATCACTGAAAGTGTCTTACCATAAGGAACAAGAATATATATGGTTTAGGGGTGGGGATCTCAATGGTTTCTGAGATAAATGGCATTTTATGAAGTGGAGGGGGTGGGGCATGTCCCGGGCACATCCCGGGGGACCCCAAGGTTGGTGTCACTTAATGCATCTTAGCATAAGGAACAAGAATATATATAGTTTAGGGGTGGGGATCTGAATGGTTTCTGAGATAAATGGCATTTTATGAAATAGAGGGGGCAGGGCATGTCCCCGGCACATCCCGGGTGACCCCCAGGTTGGTGTCACTTAATGCATCTTATCATAAGGAACAAGAATATATATGGTTTAGGGGTTGGGATCTGTAAGGTTTCTGAGATATAAGGCATTTTATGAAGTGGAGGGGCGGGGCATGGCCCCGCACAACCTAGGGGACCCGCAGGTTGACATAAAAGCATTATGGCTGAGAGAAGTTTACTCAAGGAACATGTCCATGTAAGTTTTGTCAAAATATCTGCAATGACTTGGCAGTAAATGTCTTTTTTCAGTTTTCCCAATTATAAGTCAATGGAAACTCTAAGTTGCCATAGCAACAAAACTAAAAGGCTAAATTTCATAAAAAACACAAAACCTGTAAAGGTAAATATGGTGAATATTTTCATACAGTTTTGGCCTCCTAGAGCATATGGTTTCTGAGGAGATGATTTTTCAAGTATTTTTTTCTATTTTTTGCATTTTGGTTTCCATGGCAACCAATAACAAGAGGGCCATGATGGCCCTGGATCGCTCACCTGATCCATAGAGTAACAAGTGGGACCCGGGGAGGGCCATTATTAACCCTAGGGCTATAATGTGCATAATGTTCAGAGACGTCTAAAAAGGTGAAGCTTCATACCAAATATCAACAAAGGCTATAATTTGAACAATCTTGGCAAAGGTCCACTTGATATGCAACATACCAAATATCAAAGACCTGGGCCTTGCGGTTTCAGAGAAGACGATTTTTATTAAAGATATTCCGTACATAAGCCTATATAAAACCAAATGGCTCCAGGGCGGGGGCATTTTTGGCCTCAGGGCTATAATTTAAACCATCTTGATAGAGGTCCACCAGAGGAAGCTTCACACCAAATATCAAAGACCATGGCCTTGCTGTTTCAGAAGAAGATTTTTAAGGAATATCTCTATATAAGTCTATGTAAAACCAAAGGGCCCCGGTCGGGGGCAGTTTTGGCCCCAGCACTATAATTTGAACAATCTTGTTAGGGGTCCACTAGATGAAGCTTCATACCAAATAGCAAAGACCTGGCCCTTGGGGTTTCCGAGAAGAAGATTTTTAAAGATTTTCCCCATATAAGCCCATGTAAAACCATAGGGCCCCGGGGCGGTGGCATTTTTGGTCCAAGCACTACAATTTGAACAATCTTGGTAGGAGTCCACTAGATGAAGCTTCATACCAAATAGCAAAGACCTGGCCCTTGGGGTTTCCGAGAAGAAGATTTTTAAAGATTTTCCCCATATAAGCCCATGTAAAACCATAGGGCCCCCGAGGCGGTGGCATTTTTAGCCCAAGCACTATAATTTGAACAATCTTGGTAGGAGTCCACTAGATGAAGCTTCATACCAAATAGCAAAGACCTGGGCCTTACAGTTTCAGAGAAAAAGATTTTTAAAGATTTTCCCTATATAAGCCCATGTAAAACCAAAGGGCCCTGAAGCGGGGGCATTTTTGGCCCCAGCACTATAATTTGAACAATCTTGGTAGGGGTCCCCTAGATGAAGCTTCATACCAAATATCAAAGACCTGGGCCTTACGGTTTCAGAGAAGAAGATTTTTAAAGCTCTTCCCTATATAAGCCCATGTAAAACCAAAGGGCCCCGGAGCGGGGGCATTTTTGGCCCCAGCACTATAATTTGAACAATCTTGGTAGGGGTCCACCAGATGAAGCTTCATACCAAATATCAAAGACCTGGGCCTTGTGGTTTCAGAGAAGAAGATTTTTTAAGTTTTTGGTGAAAAAAATCTGTTTTTGGCTCCTATGACCTAGATGTGCAACGGACTGGAACCATTTGAACAACTTTGAAAGGGGACCACCTAAGGATCATTCCATTGAAGTTTGGTCAAAATCCGATCAGTGGTTTAGGAGGAGATGTCGTTTAAAGAATTGTTTACGGACGCACGCACGGACGCACGACGGACGAAAAGTGATCCCAAAAGCTCACCTCGTCACTATGTGACGGTGAGCTAAAAATGAACAGAAGGCCTAAAATCATATGGCAGATAGTAGAGTGACTATGGAACATTTCTATGCAAGTTTTGTCAAAATATCTGCAGAGGCTTGGCAATAAATGACATTTTTCAATTTTCCCCATTATAAGTCTATGGAAACTCTAAGTTGCCATAGCAACCAAACTATTGCGCCGATTTTCATAAAAAACACAAACTTTCAATCCCCCAGCCCAAGGATGCTATAGATAAAATTTGGGCCCAATCGGCCCTGTGGCTTCAGAGGAGATGTCGTTTGAAAGTGTTGACGCCAGACGAAATACGACGGACAGACGACGACGGACAACTGCCTATCCTATAAGCTCCCCTGGAGCCTTCGGCTCTGGTGAGCTAAAAAGCGGGTCGGACGGAAGGACGGACGAACAGGGCAAAACCAATATGCCCCCACAACTTCTTCGAAGTTGGGGGCATAAAAATACAGGACAGCTCACAAGATGAAGTTCCAAATGATCGGATTACGTCGGCTTTCTACATAAGCGACGTTAGGTGGTGAAACAGAAATTCAGAAGTTCCAACGCTTATAACTTCGTTATTTCTGAACAAAACCCTAAAGTGTGGGTACGCGTTTTCTTTATTAAATCAAAAGAAACATTTTGGTACCAATATTTCTCGACTTCTTTACAAATTTTGGTTTAGACTCCTTTCCTCCAGAGAACCGTACGCGCAGCCAATCCCGTGCATGTGATTAAGGTGATAGTCATTACGATAACTCACCCGTACTTCATAGTGCATTTTTCACATCTCCAAAATGGCTACTTATCGGATGAAAATCAGTGATATCTTTCTTATAAATGCTCAAAGCATAGGTTGATGGTGCTCGTTAGAACCGCCTCAGTGAGTTCTAACCTATGTCTTGGAGCAGAAATAAGAAAAATAATGCATACCCCCGTAAACCCCAGTTTATAAAGTGGGGTTTAGTGGGGGGAGGGGTCTTCATTTCACGGACTTGTTCACGTGATGAAAAATTGTCACCCTCAGGCCCGTTTGAGTTTTGTATGGGAAAGCCCATTAAGACAACACCCGTGTGACATAGTACATTTTTCCACATCTCCAAAATGACTACTTTCTGATGAAAATTCGTGATTTTTTTTTTCTTATTTATACTGCAAACATAGGTTGTTTGTTTGTTTGATTTGAGGTTTAACGTCCCCGTCAACACTGTAAAGGTCATTTTGGAGACGTTGCTTCCAATTTTGTGGGACTTTTACCCGACATTGAGATGAAATGACTTCTCAATCCTGTCGCCCAATGAAACCAATAGGGTTTATTAGCATGGACGGTCCGCCTCGCACGGCTTTTCCTGGACAGGCTTAGATCCTCTAAGCGGTTTACCAGTACTAGTGTGCGGGCCGGATTCAGCTCTGCGTGGAAGCATCATGCAGCCCATATATTTCTTCAAGCCCCTATGAAACATAGGCTGTGGGTGCTCGTGAGAACCCCCTCATCGGGGCGGTTCTAACGAGTACCCACAGCTAAGGCTGCCACAATTAATCGGATAATCGATTAATTGATCGATAGATTCCAGAAATTTGATTATCGATACTGATTTTTCGTAATCGATTATTTTCTTAGTAGAATTTACCAGCCAAAGAAATTTCTTAAATAGCTAGATGAGTGGCAAACAGTGCAGACCCTGATGAGACGCCGCGTTCTGCGGCGTCTCATCTGGGTCTACACTGTTTGCTCCGGCCTGTCTGTGCAAATACCTAGAGTTAAGTACAACATATGGTAAGAGTCATATTCAGACAGAAAGCCAGACAGGTAAAATAATGACCAAATCTCCAGTGATTACTAATCGATTATTTATCGATATGGCAAGACCGATAATCGATTATCATTTCAGCACCGATTAGCCAGCCCTACCCACAGCCCATTTCTTCGAGTAAAAATAATCAAAATAATAATACCGCCGTAACCCCAACATTTCTCTATAAAAATGGGGTTTAGTAGGGGGTTTTGTTTTCATGGACTTGTTGAGGTATAAATACGTTCTATGAAAGGGTTATCATTTGGAAGCAAGGAATACACCACAGAACTGAAAGATATGGAGTGTGCATGTTTTCTGGGCCAGACTAGCTAGTTTCGGCCAATTAGGCCTCATCAGTGACCCTCAGATATTTTCACAAATTCCACAATCGAATCAATGATCCCAAAGGACAAGAAAATATAATCTACACTATGATGTAGGACAGGGAGACGTTTTACAACCGCCACACATTCCCACACAACAGCTGTAGTGAAGCTAAATACGTTCTATAAAAGGGTTATCCTTTGGAAGCAAGGAATACACCACAGAACTGAAATATATGGAGTGTACATGTTTTCTGGGCCAGACTAGCTAGTTTCGGCCAATTAGGCCTCATCAGTGACCCTCAGATATTTTCACAATTCCACAATGGAATCAATGATCCCAAAGGACAAGAAAATATAATCTACACTATGATGTAGGGCAGGGAGACGTTTTACCGCCGCCACACATTCCCACACACCAGCTGTAGTGAAGCTAAATACGTTCTATAAACGGGTTATCTTTTGGAAGCAAGGAATACACCACAGAACTGAAATATATGGAGTGTACATGTTTTCTGGATAAAGCCAGATACTAAGGTAATTTTCATACACTCAACACGGTTCTAACGAGCACCCACAACCTAAATAGGAAACATATCCCAAATTTTAATTGGGAAAGTAGCCATTTTGGAGATATGAAGGAATTCACTAAGTCACACGGGTGTCTCATTGTAATTGGTTATGTGTGCTCGTTAGAACCGCGTCACTGAGGCGGATCTAAGGAGTACCCAAAATTGTTTTCTTTGAGCAGAAATATGCCAAAAACATATACCCCTGTAAACCCTAGTTTGGGGTTTAGAGGGGTGCTCATTTTACGGACTGGTTATCATGATGTACGAATATTACTTGAATACGACGGATTTTCCGTCCATCACGTAAACATGTCCGTGACATGAGCACCCCCGAAACCCCACACTGCAGTTGAATTTTAGTCTTCGTTGAGCACACATGTTCGAATGCACCTTTACCCTTGCTGCGCATGTCTAGATGTCACGCGCGAACATGTGACGTCATACGCACGTTTCGCCACTGCTTTTTTCTGTTCAAAGACCTGCACATCATGTCAACTAGTCCGTGAAATGAGAAATGAACTTCCTCTAAACCCCACTTTATATAGAGGAAATTGAGGTTTGCAGGGGTATACATTGTTTTACTTAGACTTGGATTGTCGGTATTCGTCAGAACCGCCTCATTGAGCACCTACAACCAATGTTTGCAGAAATAAATAAGAAAAATATCAAGGATTTTCATCAGAAAAAAAGCAATTTTGGATATGTGAAAACATGCATTGTGTTTCACGGCTGTGTTGTCGCGGGCATTTTCGACATGCAGCTGTACATTGAATACACCCTCGAATTTTGAGGATGAAAGCTCTGCACAGATTTCGAACGTAATTACGGTAGGGATCTTTAACCTACACAGGGGATGGTTTCCTTTGTACAGAGGGCCTCCAGTTAACGTACGTCCCATGGTGTCTGAAGGACTGTGCACTGGTTTTGGCATGCATCCCAGCAAATGATGCCAATGGGGGCAAGTTCGGACACCAACATTTTATCAACGCTGCCGGGGATCGAACTTGCAATTGGTGTCTCTAGCATGAGAGGCAAGTGCTCTAACCACTGGCCTCAAAGTGGCGGTTCTAACGAGTACCCACAATCTATGTCCAAACATAGTACCAACAATCTATGTTTTTGAGCAGAAATAAGAAAAATAATGCATACATATGTACATGTACCCCTGCAAACCAGTTTTACTATAAATATGAAAGTGGAGTTCCAGGGGGTCAAAATCATAAAGGCGTGTTCTCGTGATGTGGAGATAAGGAAAACTTTCAGAATAAAAGAGTCGTTTAAGAGAAATGACCCCCGCCCCCATCCCACAAACAAAAAACTTGGTTATGCTATTTTGACAGTTCTGTTTGTTTCAATGAGAGCTTGTTTTTGTTGGCTGTTGTTTGTTTTCCCACCTTTTGTTGCGTTTTTTTTATAATCCTCGCTAAAGTGACAAACAAACTCACTTTGAAAAGAAATCAGATTTTGGCATGTGATAACGTTTTAAACAGCCTAGACATCTGACCGATTATAAGGACATTGTTTTTTTTCTGCTAACACCTTGCAATGTAAAGTATTTACAAATCTTTTGTAAAAGACATTTTTCTCCTCTCTTACATCTCTACCTCTCGTCAAAAAGTGCATACGTACTAGGATACGATGTACGATGGAATCAAGTGTTGTGTAAAAATTAATGGGCTGAACACAGACTGGTTCTCTGTAAATTGTGGTTTAAAGCAAGGATGTAGCCTATCACCTACTTCGTTATTTCTGAACAAAACCCTAAAGTGTGGGTATGCGTTTCCTTAATTAAATCAAAAGAAACATTTTGGCACCAATAATTCTCGACTTCGTTACAAATTTTGGTTTAGACTCTTTTTCTCCAGAGAACCGTATGCGCATCCAATTCCGCGCATGTGATTAGGGTGATAGTAAAAATTGTCACCCTCAGGCCTGTTTGAGTTTTGTATGGGAATGCCCATTAAGATAACACACCCGTGTGACATAGTACATTTTTTTCACATCTCCAAAATGACTACTTTCTGATGAAAATTCGTGATTTTTTTCTTATTTATACTGCAAACATAGGTTGTTGGTGCTAGTGAGAACCGCCTCATCAAGGCGGTTCTAACGAGTACCCACAGCCTATGTCTTGGAGTAACAAGAGGGCCCAATGGCCCTATATCGCTCACCTGTGTAGGAGACCACTTGACATTGCTACATAATAAATATCTAAGCTCAGGCAAAGCGGTGTCCATGCGTATAAACCCTATTGGTTTCATTGGGCGACAGGGCTTGAGATGTAATTTCATCTCAATGTCGGGTAAAAAGTCCCACAAAATTGGAAGAGACATCTCCAAAATGACCTATACAGTGTTGACAGGGATGTAAAACCTCAAATCAAACAAAATCTGTGCCTTATGGTTTTGGAAAAGAAGATTTTTTTTTAAGTTTTTTTTCCAGTATAAGTCTATAGGAGCTAAGGGGCCCCAGGGCGTGGCCTGTTTGGACCCCAGGAGCATGATTGGCAGGAATTATGTAGGTGACCACTTGCCATTGCTAGATGCTAATTACCTAAGCTCTGGGCCCTGCGGTTTCAGAGGAGAAGATTTTTGAAGCTTTTTTCCATTTTGAGTCTATGGGAGCGAAGGGGTCCGGGGGCGTGACCCATTTGGAACCCAGGGGCATAATTGGCAGGAATTATGTAGGTGACCACTTGCCGTTGCTGCGTGCTAAATATCTAAGCTCTGGGCCCTGTGATTTCAGAGAAGATTTTTGAAGCTTTTTTCCATTATGAGTCTATAGGAGCTAAGGGGCCCCAGGGCGTGGCCTGTTTGGACCCCAGGAGCATGATTGGCAGGAATTATGTAGGTGACCACTTGCCGTTGCTGCATGCTAAATTTCTAAGCTCTGGGCTCTGTGGTTTCAGAGAAGAAGATTCTTGAAGCTTTTTTTTTTTTCATTATGAGTCTATAGGAGCTAAGGGGCCCCGGGGCGTGGCCCATTTGGAACCCAGGGGCATGATTGGCAGGAATTATGTTGGTGACCACTTGCCGTTGCTACATGCTAAATATCTAAGCTCTGGGCCCTATGGTTTCAGAGAAGAAGATTTTTTAACCTTTTTTTCCATTATGAGTATATAGGAGCTAAGGGGCCCAGGGGTGTGGCCAATTTCGACCCCAGGGGCATGATTGGCAGGAATTATATAGGTTACCACTTCCCATTGCTACATGCTAAATATCTAAGCTCTGGACCCTGTGGTTTCAGAGAAGAAGATTTTTGAAGCTTTTTTCCATTATGAGTCTATGGGAGCTAAGGGGCCCCGGGGCGTGGACCATTTGGAACCCAGGGGCATGATTGGCAGGAATTATGTAGTTGACTACTTGCCCTTCCTACATGCTAAATATCTAAGCTCTGGGCCCTATGGTTTCAGAAGAAGATTTTTGAAGCTTTCTTCCATTATGAGTCTATAGGAGCTAATGGGCCCCGGGGCGTGGTCCGTTTGGACACCAGGGGCATGATTGGCAGGAATTATGTAGGTGACCACCTGCAATTGCTACATGCTAAATATATAAGCTCTGGGCCCTGTGATTTCAGAGAAGAAGATTTTTGAAGCTTTTTTCCATTATGAGTATAGGAGCTAAGGGGCCCCAGGGCGTGGCCTGTTTGGACCCCAGGAGCATGATCGGCAGGAATTATGTAGGTGACCACTTGCCGTTGCTACATGCAAAATTTCTAAGCTCTGGGCTCTGTGGTTTCAGAGAAGATTTTTGAAGCTTTTTTTTTTCATTATGAGTCTATAGGAGCTAAGGGGCCCCGGGGCGTGGCCCATTTGGAACCCAGGGGCCTGATTGGCAGGAATTATGTTGGTGTCCACTTGCCGTTGCTACATGCTAAATATCTAAGCTCTGGACCCAGTGGTTTCAGAGAAGAAGATTTTTGAACCTTTTTTCCATTATGAGTATATAGGAGCTAAGGGGCCCAGGGGTGTGGCCAATTTCGACCCCAGGGGCATGATTGGCAGGAATTATATAGGTTACCACTTGCCATTGCTACATGCTAAATATCTAAGCTCTGGGCCCTGTGGTTATAGAGAAGAAGATTTTTGAAGCTTTTTTCCATTATGAGTCTATGGGAGCTAAGGGGCCCCGGGGCGTGGACCATTTGGAACCCAGGGGCATGATTGGCAGGAATTATGTAGTTGACCAATTGCCCTTCCTACGTGCTAAATATCTAAGCTCTGGGCCCTATGGTTTCAGAGAAGAAGATTTTTCAAGCTTTTTTCCATTATGAGTCTATAGGAGCTAATGGGCCCCTGGGCGTGGTCCGTTTGGACACGAGGGACATGATTGGCAGAAATTATGTAGGTGACCACTTGCTGTTACTACATGCTAAATATATAAGCTCTGGGCCCTGTGGTTTCAGAGAAGAAGATTTTTGAACCTTTTTTTCCATTATGAGTCTATGGGAGCGAAGGGGCCCCGGGGCGTGGCCCATTTGTAGCCCAGGGGCATGATTGGCAGGAATTATGTAGGTGACCACCTGCCATTGCTACATGCTAAATATATAAGCTCTGGGCCCTGTGGTTTCAGAGAGGAAGATTTTTGAAGCTTTTTTTCCATTATGAGTCTATGGGAGCGAAGGGGCCCTGGGGCATGGCCCATTTGGAACCCAAGGGCATGATTGGCAGGAATTATGTAGGTGACCACCTGCCATTGCTACATGCTAAATATATAAGCTCTGGGCCCTGTGGTTTCAGAGAAGAAGATTTTTGAAGATTACTTTCATTATGAGTCTATGGGAGCGAAGGGGCCCCGTGGCGTGGCCCTTTTTGAACCCAGGGGCATGATTGGCAGGAATTATGTAGGTGACCACTTGCCATTGTTACATGCTAAATATCTAAGCTCTGGGCCCTGTGGTTTCAGAGAAGAAGATTTTTGAAGCTTTTTTTCCATTATGAGTCTATGGGAGCGAAGGGGCCCCGGGGCGTGGCCCCTTTTGAACCCAGGGGCATGATTGGCAGGAATTATGTAGGTGACCACTTGCCATTGCTACATGCTAAATATCTAAGCTCTGGGCCCTGTGGTTTCAGAGAAGAAGATTTTTGAAGCTTTTTTTCCATTATTAGTATATGGGAGCGAAGGGGCCCTAGGGCATGGCCCATTTGGCACTGAGGGGCATGATTGGCAGGAATTATGTAGTTGACAACTTGCCCTTGCTACATGTTTAATATCTAAGCTCTGGGCCCTGTGGTTTCAGAGAAGAAGATTTTAAAATGTTTTCCCATTATAAGTCTATGGGAGCTATATGTTGCCATGGCAACCAGAATTCCAATCTGATCAGCCCAAAAACCTTATGCAGCCTTTCCCCCTACCTGATGATGATTCACATGAAATTTGATCAAGATTGGCCATGGGGTATTGGAGATATACTTATTTGAAATTGTTTACGGACGCACTGACGCACGCACGACGGACCAAAAGTGATCCCAAAAGCTCACCTCGTCACTACGTGACAGGTGAGCTAAAAAAAAGTAAGGCATCATCAACTTATTTTCTTATGCAAATGGAGTGAAACTTTTGCCTCATTAATATTTATGAACTCATTATCATAAACCAATGAAAATTCGCGCGTGCTTATTGTGTTCCGGGGCACCTTCCGGGGAAGGTATCTAATGAAAACGCACGGGAATTAACCCAATTATGATAGAAAATTTTAGGCTTGAATTATAACTGTTCTTCACGATCTTTTGGTTTCTTTTACCGATGTTTATTATTATTTATTTGGAATCACGCTCCCGCTCATCACTTCACAGACCAATAGATACTCAACAGGTATACACTTGTACTTACCGAACATGATTTTCCCTCCGTTTTTTTGCCGAAAATTTCAAGGAAGCCCGAGATCTCGGTTCTAAGACTGGTGTAAAAATAAGGGTATTCTGGCGGTAAAAAACCCCGTCTTATAGCCGTATCATTACGGTAATACCACATACTGTTGACATTTACAAAATCGGCATCTTGGCCACTTGAAAAGCAAACAGTTTCCTTCAAAAACTTGTCAGAGCACTCTTGACTTTCGTTTTGTAGCATTTCTAAACCATTTCACAACTTTTTATCAAAAGATATGTACCTTTATTGGTTAAATACTTTTCCTACTTTCATTTTCAATTTGCTCAATGTAGCTGAAATGGAACAATATGGCGGGAAATAAAGCGAATGACGGGAAATCGGCAAAAATCGTAAAAGAAAGATTCAGGGTCGGCAGCTTCTGGGGAGGGTCGGTCGGGTCACCTGAAACACAGGTATTTTTTTTTTCTGGCCTTATCCAGGGAAGCTCTGTGTCAATCACCAACAACAGCATACAGATATGTTTACTCACATTAAAGCGCTCGACTTTTCCCACCAAGCATCTGTTATTTTGGCGCCAAAACTTAACCATGCACGAGACAGTAGAAGAGTCTGTTTTTATTATGCATTCATCTACCTTTAGATGTAGCTAAACACCCTAGGAGCGATTACATCATTTTCACACTGATCATGCTGATGTGGATTAAAGTTTATGGTTGGGGGATAAATGCAAACTAGAGCTGTCAGTGAAACTGACTAGGGCCCCGGCAGCGCTATCAGTGGAGTAATAAAAATTTGTGGACGGACAGACGGACGGACAGAGTGATTACTATAGGGCACCCACACTTTCAGTGCAGGGCCCTAATTAGAACCATAACTTATATCTTATTTTCACACCTTGTCACGCAGAAGATTGTGGGCTTATCGAGAGCACCGGAGGCTTGTGTTTACAGTGTAATAATAGAATAGATGGGTCAATGACAAATACCGTCGGTGTTTATAACACAATTCGGTTAATTAACATGGTCTGTTGGTTGATTTGTTTGTATTGGAGTTTAACGGCCCAGTCAACACTATTAAGGTCATTTTTGAGCCGGTCAGTTTACCTATCAACACTTTCCTGGGCAGGCTTATACGTAAGCGGTTAACCAGTACAGTGCACATTCTTTCGCCAGAAACTGACAACTGCCCTTCTTGAATCAGCGAAGGGAGAGAATGACTGTAGAAAAGATTTCATGATCAATCTCCACGAAAGAATGTTGCCGACCTCGGCGGGAGTCGAACCCGCGTCCTCCTGATCACCAGTCAGACGCGCATCTGACTGAGCCAACGAGGCCGGCGGTCTGTTGGTTGAAGCAGATTAACCGTTTTGATCTACTTTCATTTTTGCTCCACGACTGTGTTCATTTGTTAATGCCCATCTGCAGGTGTGAAACTGTGTTTTAATGATAATCCACAATAATACTGGACAGTGCATTAATTACCGTATTTCGGCGTGTATAATACGCACTTTTTTCTCTCAGAAATATGGAATCAAACTGGGTGCGTGTAATGTAACAGAACACAAAACTTCCAACATTTTTCCAAGCGTTGTCGAAGTTTTGCGGTCGCGAAATCTAATGACAGACGCGAATTTACTACAAAAAATTCTTGCTAGACCGTCTTCAACGATAAACAGTTAGTTTTGGATACCAAGCAAGCCCCTGAATATATTTTCTTACCTGGAAACTGTAATTACTTATTTTTGTTTCAGAAATTTGACTTTATTAACGTAATAACGAATGAAAGAAAAACCTGAATCTAAATATATATTTGATTGACAGCTAAGTAAGGGAAGCAACTATGCGTAACTTTAATTTGAGCCGGGGCATTAATTTCCTACAATTGAACATGTGCGTCCCCGCGAAGAATCAGACCCGCCTATGCACCCATATAGTCTGACAAAGGATTTTTATTTAGCTTTCCTTAGATTGCACATTGAACACTGACAAGACTGCGCGAATGCGCAGGCTGCTCTGAGTGAATGGTCATTGCTGGGCGCATATGAAAATTATAAAGATTTCTCTTCCTGGACGAAAGAGCAATCCTTAACGGGTTCAGCAAAGTTTGATAAGACTGCACAAATGCGCTGCGCTGCTCTGAGCAGACAGACTGTGCAGGGCGCACATGTAAATTGAATATATTTCTCTTGCTGCATGAAGGAGCACAACGAAATTTGATAGGGTGCGCGAATGCGCAGGCTGCTCGGAGCAGACGGTCTTTGCAGGGCGCACATGTATTTTGTAGAGATTTCACTTGCTCCACGAAGGAGCACAATGAACTTTGATAAGACTGCGCGAATGCGCAGGCTGTTCTGAGCAGACGGTCTTTGCAGGGCGCACATGTAAATTGTAGAGATTCCTCTTACTGCACGAAGAAGCATTGGGCCCTTAGCTATCGTGACAGGGCACAAGGAGCTGATCAGACTGCGCGACTGCACAGGCAGCTCTGAGCAGACGGTCCTCAATGTGAATTGTAGGAAATTATTCCAAACAATAAGACTGCTTGTAAATTAGAAGAGTCACTTCAGTATAAAAATATTCCATTTGCCTTTTTGTATATAATAAAATGAAGCGTTGCAGTATGACATGCTATCAACAGTGATTGGTGTTTATTGCACTAAGGTGTGAATTTCACAACAAACGGATTTAGAATACTGCAGTTGAGAAGGTGCTAATTATTGGACGTGTCAAGCGACTCAAAACTCTAGAAAACTGTGCCCAATATACACACATTTTGTAATCCCCAAAGGGGTGTCATAACAAAAACTTATTTTAACACTCTGGGTCTTGGAAATTATTTTTATGTCAAATAAAACTATTTCACAAGATAGAGAGAACAGTACCCTTAGAAATGACCCTTGTCACACTTCAATTATGTCTTTTGGCGACGAGTTTGGGGAAAAACTTACGATAATTTGTCTTTTATTCCCACCAAGATAAAATAAACAAAACACATTTACACTTGTAATGTCACATTGCCATACACCGAATTCGTTTAAGTCTGGAACAGGGAACCAACTTTTACCTGTGGGGCATCTGGGTAAAACTGAAGCGTGTTATATATACGAACTTATTTTTTTCTCGCCGATCAGACACTAAAAATCGGGTGCGTATTATACACGAGTGCGTGTTATACACGGCAAAATACGGTATTATCAGTTTTACTCATGGATTAACTCGGATTTTTCCGATGGTTTGAACACACGAAAATTCAAGCACAGCTTTTCAAAACTTTGCCAAAAAACATTATTTTCATTTTCTCGGGAGTTTTATCCTGAATTTCTTCAGGCATGAGAAAAGCTATTTTTTCGGGAGTCTCCCGCGAATTTCTGGAGACTTAACATGTCTGCTATAGTGTAACCAGGTACAGGTCTGTTCCCATTAAAGGCCAGTGAACAATTTTCTGCAATCATATTTGGGGGGAAGGCAGGAAGATACCGAAGCCATCTCTGTATTCAACACTGGTGATTGCTTTGTTTGAATGGGATTGTCACATGTAGATATCTGAGCCACAGGACTTGCTGATTGGATAGTTTCATGTTGATCTCGACTCTCAGATGTCTGCATACTGTTGACAAGTGTCTCTTTGGTTTCACTAGAAGAGTGCATACAAGAAGATGAATAGTTGCCCTTAGCAGACGAATCGCCATCTGTCCTTGTTACATGAGCAGGTTCAGAGCCTAACAATGTATCTTGGCTGTTGTCGACATTCTGTGTTAGGCCCTGATCAGATGTCGTGGCTGATTAAAGTTGTTTGCTGATTTTAGGTGGCAGTGGTTGACAATCAAACCTGAAGACAGACAAGTTTCCCAAACACAAAATTCTCAAGCTTACAGCACCTGCCGATGGTTTTCTGAAAGTTTTTCTTTTCAAGTAATATTATTGGCCATTGTGCAACATTTTAGTAGAAATGAAAAGGAAAGTAGGAAAACCAATTTCAATCGGAAGTTGAATGAAAGCAATTCTGATTGGATGAAATACGATCGTACCGACACTGGTTTCCTGTTTTATAACGGAGCGCTTAAGAATGGGACAAATGTACTTTCAGTTCTTTGAAAACCGTCATCCTAGCAGACTCCAAAGACAGAACATGCGCCACTGCGCATGATCAATATTTACCGTGTGTGCGTTTGTGTCGCAACAAGTCACACAAAGTGAAAGTTGTGCAAGGAGAGTGCGCAGCAAAACCAAAAATAAAGGATGAAGAACATTAATTTTTTGGTTCCGAAAGGATTCTTGTGAGGCAATATTTATTGGGCGCTTCTTGCAAGCGTAAAATTGGGATTTTCTTCACTTTTTTGGAATTATTCAGCCGAAAATTGGGAAAATTCGCTTTTTTTTCGATTGGGAACGGTCCTGATTACCGGCCCCAAATCAGGCCTAGGAAAATCCCTGGTGAACGTGCAATATCACACCGCCGTCATGAGTGTTTCTATCTTTTCTGTAGACACTGTATTCGCAAGTTGTAGAGAAAAGCTCCGAAGGCATAATTGAACTGTCAATCTTGTTTCCTGAATAGCCACAATATGTGGTTGGTGAGTATCAAGGAAAGCTAAAAGGCCAAGTATCTTTCCTTTTAAACTGTTAAAGTTAACACTGCACAGTAGGGCTGGGTAATCGGAGCTGAAAAGATAATCGATTATCAGTCATGTCATTGCGATCGATAATCGATTAGTAATCGCTAAGGTTTTTGTCATAATTTTACCTGTCTGAGCATGACTCTTACCATGTGTTGCCCATCCCATATGTATATTTGACTAGACAGGCCTGAGCAAACAGTGAGTGAGTGAGTGTTTCAGTTTTACGTCCCACCAACAGCTTAGGTCATACGGAGACGGGACCTCGGTTTAAAGACTCATCCGAAAGTCTGGAGAAGCCCGGGATCGAACCTGCGACCCCTGGTTTACAAGGCGAGTAGCGTAACCACTCGACCACGGAGGCTTCTCCTGAGCAAACAGTGTAGACCCAGATGAGACGCCGCAGAATGCACTGTTTGCCACGCATCGGGCTATTTTAGGCATAACTTTGGGTAGTAAATTGTACCTATCCAGAAATGGATTAAAAGCAAATCAGAAATGATTATCATTTTTGTGGAATTTATTGATCGATTAATTGATTCTACGATTAATCCCAGGGATTTTCCAAGTGCAACTTTGGGGCCGGTAATCAGCCTCTATTTTTCCCAATTTAGAGACAGTTTTTCCCAAAACAAATTTCCCAATTTCTGATGTTGTACTACATTTTGATAAAAAATCCATGAAAATTGAACCAAAATTGACAAAGTTACAGCTGATATAAATTCCCAACTATAAATGTAAGCGAGCTTTTTCCCAAACCCAGCGGCCCCTGGACCATGGTTCTGAAGGGTAGGAAAATTCCTTGAATCGTGTCAGGCTTACTGCACCGCTTCAAACCTTTTACCAAACTCATGTCAGTAGTCGGAGATTTAACTCCATTCTCCTTTGACAGAGGTTCACATAACCCATGTGCAAAGGGTTGAAAAATGTGGAAAGGGAATAAAACAAACAAAAGATAGAAGGCATTTTTTATTTATTTGTATGGCATTTAATCATTATACAAACGATAGTGCTTATATATGGTGTATGAATGTCATTTAACAGGTCACCAGTAACAATTCTGATTCTGATTATAGTCACTGAAACTGGTCACTCAATGATACGAGCAGGATTTCCTGGCAGGTAACCAGTATTTTTTTTAATTGGAACAGTGGAACACTGGTACTAGTGTTAAAGTCATATAACCAATGTGACTGCAATAGGCCATGTATTGATTAGTCAAGGTTATCAAACAGAATGTTGGCTAAAATTCCCACGAGGATGCCATTGTTTCGCGAAAACTGGTGACACATTCCAGGCCAATACGGTATCTCGCGTTTGTAAACGTGCACGACTCGATCGATTATCAGAAACAAATCAAATAGGACACATAAACTTATCGTTAAGTAAGCAATCTTACCAAGTAAGAAATATGTATGCGCAAAATGCACGTTTTTGTCTCGCTTTACTGTCGCTTGTCCGGCCTCGCTGGTCTGTTTTCCGTTTTGCACACGCCACGCGCCTTCTGAGTAGACTGCTACACCGACCATCTATTATTGAATTTTAAAATAGAAGTCTGTGTAGCAGTCTATCTGTGGGCTTCAGTAGCTCAAATGTTGTGTGGGATGAAACGGTATACCGAAATTTATGCAGGTACTCCACGGGTAACACGTCTCCCCGAAATCACCGCAAAAAAGGACATTGCAAGTTATATATGGAACTATCTCAGAGAAAATCAGGCAAATACACGGTCTTCCTGACAATACTTCAAATTGTTATACCCTGGGATTGTTGGGCATCGTGCCTCTTAAGACAATCATACATAAAAGCACTCTGAATTTGTTCATGAATATAGCGAGTAATAAGGACTTCATTTTTCTCTTTTTTTTTCTCCTATTACTGCTACTCGCTCACATCTGAGCATTACGAGCAGGATTTCCTGGGTGGTAACCAGAACTTTTTTTAAGCAATGTGGATGAAGTGCCTTGCTCAAGGGCACAACAAGCTGGTCAGCGTGAGGCTCGAACCCGCAACCTCTCGATCACATATATCCGATGCGCTACCACTGCACCAAAGCGCTCTTGCACCAAAGTGCTCAATTGTGGAGTTATGTTACATAACTGATAATTAAGATGAGGGTTCGACGAACTGTCTTATTGCCCGCTGGTTCTGTTCTGTCAGGAAATTCCTATCTTGGTTATTTTTAAGAACCTATTGATTGGTCAATTTTTACACACCCCCAGTAAACAAAATATATGGGACACATCTGGGTCCCATATGTGATCCAATGTTGGTCCTATATGGGAATTCCACATAGGGTCCATACGCATTTGGCAACACGGTTCCACCTGGGACCCAAAATGTTTATACAAGTAATTACAAGTCTTCAAATCGTAATACCCTGGCTTTGTTGGACATCGTACCTCTTGAGACAATCACACATAAAAACGCTCTGAATTTGTTCATGAATATAGCGAGCAATAAGGACTTCATTGAGCATGAAATTGTGGGGTTATATTCTGATTCTAGTATACGTAATATAATTTCTAAAGGAAAATTGATTTCACTAAATGTAGAGATGAAATCGCTGCTGCCTTGAATGAATTTGGTAATCGATGGTGTACTCGTAAACGAGAGTATGTCGATCATAAAGCTTTTAAAGAATGGAAACTTAGCATTCTGAAATTAGTGAACAGACGCATTTCGTTTTATTCGCAAAATATAAACTTATTACCTCCTAAACCTAAAACGTCTTTAAATCACCTTAAACTAGGTATTCAAAAATTTCATAGGAAGTTTGTTTTGGCTCCAGCTGATAAAGCTTCTAACAATGTGGTCGTTGTTTGACGGCTTCACCATGTTAATACTCTTCAGCAAGAAATTGGTGGTACTAAGGCCTATATACTTCAGTATTTAGCTGTAGAAAGGGCTTTAGTTGATGGTCGCATTTGTCATTCAGCCACCATAGTAGAAGTAAAACAAAGATCAGGAATCGATACAATTAACTTACTCCACCCATCAAAGACACCAAAGGGAAAGAAACACAAACATTAAGAGACCAGACCATAATGGAAACCTAAACAAAGGAAGGCCATAAGGACAGTTACTTTCCCACAAAATGGCCATATGGCCATCCAAAATAAAAAGACACAAGTGATACACACAGTAAGTAACAAACAACACCATAAATAAACCGCCACAGAAGAACCGCCTTGGAACGGTCAGTGGAAAATCTTTCCACTGGGGGGGGGGGGCTTAAATCGATTTTACGTGGCCACAATCCTCGCCCTTACTTCATTCGCGATTTAGACAAATAATGTGTATGAAGCTCTCACCTTTGCACTTTACTAATTTAGTTAAATAAGTTGCAGATATTCCGATGGGTACTAATTGCGCACCACTTGTGACTGATCTGTTTTGTTTTGTTATGAGATTCTGAGATGTCCCTTTCTACTGAAAACCAGTCTGAAATCATTGAATAAGTTCTGAAGTTTCATTGAAGATTTTAGCTCCACTTCTAGATAGTTTGATAATTTATTAAATATTGACAATACCCATGTCGATGGTTTGATCAGTCGAATTTACACCCCTACCCCCGAACTTCAGTTAAATAAAGCATTTTTTTTTTCTGATACCGAGGCCCCGTCTTCGATATAAAAAGATTGGGTACAACATAAATGTTATAAGACAGACTGCATGCATGGTAGTTAACCAAATCACGGTTGACAACTTTGCTTCCCTCTTTAATTACACGCCGGTGGGTCAGGCCTCAGATTCTATGCCGCTTCCAGCGTAAAGATTTATGTTGGCTGGTACCTGATGCTCTGTCGGGCCCATCAAAGTCTAACTGTTGGTTTTCTTTTGCTCCAGCATTTCAGTGTTTCTTGCAGTCGAGTCCTCGCCATTGTTTTATCTCTGTGATTGTTTGATTTTTCTGTTCACTGAGATGTTGCAATGATGAGTTAGGATCCCTTCATGTGGACTGAACAAATTATTTTTCTTAATCGCGACGGAAGTAAGGGCGAGGATTGTGGCCACGTAAAATCGATTTAAGCCCCCCAACCCCACCAGTGGAATTCGTTTCCGCTGACCGTTCCAAGGCGGTTATTCTGTCGCGGTTTATTTTTGTTCTGGTTTGTCTTCGGATGTTTGTGTCGCTTATATTATTTTATTTTGGATAGCCTATTGGCCAGTTTGTGGGAAAGTAACTGTCTTTTTGGCTTTCCGCTTTTGATGTTTCCATTAGGGTCTGTTGTTTCATGTTTGTGTTCTTTCCCTTTGGTGTCTCTGATGGGAGCTGTGGGTTAATTGTATCGAATCTTGATCATTGCCTTCACTTCTATTTTTCATTGTTTCAGCCTACTTGATGGGCTGGTTAGGTCCCAACAGTGTAACCCCACATGTGCAACTTATTGATTAAAAGACTTAGGCATTCTTTTCAATAAGAAGAATTGGTAAATTCTTGCGTGATTATATATCGCCCTCAATTCAAAAGTAACTGGGACAAACATTGAATTTTAATAAAAAAAAAAAAAAAAAAAAAAAAACATGACCTAAAACAATGTCCATGTCGTGCAAATATCTAAATGGAAGTTAAAATATAATTTCATTTTGTGATGTATAAAACCATTTATTCTATTTTTGTCGCCAGTATCTGCATTTATATCAGTCAATTTACATTTTTTTATATTAACCTTAACTAATGGCACATTGTTCCCCTTATTACCCACATCGAGCCCATATTGGCCCGATATAGTAGAAAGCAGATATCATGGGAATAATTTGGTCCAATATCTGTGCTACGTAGGAGCCATTTGAGGGCCTTTTATATATCCTGAAATTGTAAGGTATCTTTTATTATTGCAACTTCATCTCAGGTATCGAATGTTGCGTATGCGGGACCCATATGAGTCTCATATGGGAAAAAAATCTCATATGGGACCTATGTAGGACCTAAATGGGCTAAATGCCCAGAATCTGCCATATGGGTCCGGTATATACATGCTTGCTGGGTCGCGCCATCTGACGTCATTATGAATCCATTATAATGCATTTCATTCAAGGCTCGTTAGAAAGCCATCACAATCTAAGTCATTTGATTGGATAGGCTCGTCTCACGCGCCAAATGCCGAAATTCTCTCCATCCTTTGTGATCATAATTAGCTGAAGGACTGTCGTGATAAAAATGGACCTTGATATACATTTCAATGTGTTTTTTTAATTATGCAGGGGCTGGTGTGATTCGGCTGCTCCCTTGTAGCTTCCGGGTTTTTGGAGGAGTTTTCTTGTCCGACCACCCTTTTGGTGGTAATTGTTATCATACTTTGATACATATTATGTGGAGTCAGTCATTGCACATATGTTTTCAGAAGCAGGCAAGGAACTGTTCTAGAATAATCAAGTAAGCAAGGGAAGACTAACCTGCCTTTGTTGTGTTGTCCTCGTGTCTGCTTTGCTGCGCTGTGCGTTTTGCATATTCAGCTTATGTGTGTTAAAGCCTCCCTGCAGAGATATGGGGATTGTCTCGTAATTAAGGCGTAACAATACCAAATTTAGTGACACAGAGGCCTTTCTGATATTTAATCGCCATCAGTGTGTCTCAACCCCAAAGTTTTGAAACCGAAACGGATGATGGACAAGACCCGGCAAACACAACACATCCCACTCCGAGCACACACCGACCGACGAGGCTCATGAGACAGGTCAACATCAGGAGGCATCAGGCAAGAGACGCCTACCCTAGGACTTATAGGCGTCCCCCACCGAGCCAACATCAGCAGGCATAATGGACGGCTGTCCTGGTAGCATCACAACGTTCAGTATAGCTGAACGGGTAAGTATGCAAGGTATGCAGGAGGAGGTTTTGTTGTTTCCGAGTTTCCTCTTTATGGCTAGTGAAGCGTTTTTTGTTTTTTTTCTTTTTCACAGTAATAGTGGGAAATGACAGCAACGCCGGTGTGTCCCTCTCATTCTTGTATGTTCCGGTTGGTGTTTGGCGGACCTTCGATTTGTCGGCTTCCTCGTGTGATGAGGTTATCGTTTTACTCTTGATGGCAGGATTTGTGTCCACCGGGTAATATATATGCAACAAATTCATTGCCTGTTGAACATTCATTCACAACTCCTGTCATTGGTTTATAAATAATTATGTAAATAGATTCTGACCGGCAAACATATCATCATCATCATCAACGGCTTTTTCATTAACGTGCAGGTACAGGGGCAATGTACACATATGTGGGCCCCTTCCAAGTAGCTGGCTTGCTGCACGCATGGCAGATCTTACACCAGATCTCCAGGCTTGTCTATCATAAGGATCGATAGCAGAGAGCTTCCATTCTCTGCAATCTCTTTCTGTTAACTGCTTCCAGGTCATTTTGGGCCTTCCAGGCCCCCGCTTTCCACCTACCTGTATGTCACAGGTAGTCTTGACTGCACCATTGGAGCGTTCCACATGTCCATACCAGCGAAGCTTCCGGTGAACATGGCGCCACACGTGGTTTAAACAGCGGGAAGGAAAATAATAAAGCTAGTGATTTTAAAAGGATATTTTAACATGGAAAAGTGGTTGGTGCACAAACATATGATTTATTAACCTGTGAGTTATGGAATTTCATGTTTTGATATGAACCAAAGCCATTTAAATGACTTTTAGTAGTGGCGTGTGCTGTGTAATGTTGTAAACACAGATGTAAACAGATGAACAGAACTGGTTTTACGGGTTATACCGTCTGATTGTACTTATCTTTAGAACTCTTTTGAAATTTATATGACATTTTGCTGCTTCTGCAGTATATACTACTATCTGTACTGTATTTGATTACTTTTGACTAATTCCAACTGTGAAGATGAGTTCTGAAAATAGCAAAGATACAGGTACAGGTGACATGGACATTGACATCACCAGAAAGCGTAAGCCTGAAGAAGGCTCCTTAAGGGGGTATTCTCCTGATGTTAAGCGTAGTGGTTCTTCGTCTGATATCGCCACTCTGATGAGCGGCGATCGCGAATCTGCGCGAATGGAAGACATTATTGTGAATTCTTTTACGAAAGATAGCTTTATTGATAGAATTTCCCCCGTTATATCTGACATGATACAGCCAGTAATCACCTCGGCAATTAATTCAGCAGTTGCTAATGCTATATCTGCACTTGAACGGACAGTTGTAGCTCCTCTTAAGAAGAGTAATAAGGCTCTTTCTGATAAAGTTGCAATGTTGGAAGACCAGCTTAAGCTAAAATCCGAGGAAATAGAGGCAAAAAATAATATCATTACATCTATGCAAGATGATATTGTAAATCTGCAGAAGAAAACGGACGATCTCGAGCAGTACGGACGGCGAACATCGGTTCGTTTTTTCAATCTCCCAGGTGATGGTGATCGGGAAAATTCGGTGTTAAATATTATCAATAATAAGCTTAAGGTTCCCATTGGACCAGATGACATTGAGCGATGTCACCCGCTTGGTCGAAAACAGACAATTGTGAAATTTAAATCGTACAAGGCGAAAGCGGCAGTATACCAAGCTAAATCCAAATTAAAGGGTAACGAAGATAGGATCTTTATGACGGAGGACTTGACAAAGAAGAATCATGAAATGGTCAAATGTCTGTTAGCTATGCGAAAAAACGGCTCAGTGGATAGTTTTTGGACTGCAGATGGCAAAATTTTCGTGAAATGGTCCAAGGAAAGCCATCCTGTCAGGGTTTTCTCCAAGCCAGTCATTTCAGCAGCGACTCCGGACCATGATGGAAACCAGCGAGATAGATCGGGAGATGGTAACCCGGACGACGAAGACGCGTAAACCTGAACCAGTTTATAAATTATCTATGCAACTAGCAAACAGTGATACCCCATATCATATACGCCCTCAAGTGCCCCATAAACTAGTGTTATTAACACAGGTGAACTGTATGTAGCACGAGATTGTTCCTCACCAGTGCTACTACGGAATACGTTTACAAATCAATTTACTATGACAATTTCACAATACTTACTACAGGTCAATGCTAACTGGAGATTATTGTAGTGGAATTACCTAATATTATGACTAAATCTACATTTGAAATCTAATTGAGAAGGTCTTAGCTGTTCTTTCTTTGTTTTTTATCTACATCCAATTTTTAGAGTGGGACCACCCTTGGGACTGTCCAAAAGTGGTCTTACAGACCACTTTTGAAAGGTCTCAATGGATGGGCTTAATATGGGAGCTTTTCTAAATTGATGTTTCCTAGCTGGCATTGCATATTTCTTTTTCTGGCCATCTATCCATCTTGTGAAGAAAATGCAACTTGCACGAACACTTTGCGTTGCCGCGACGTTGTAACAACGTTAACGTTGTTTCAACGTTGCTGCAGCGACGAGTCGACATTGTTTGTGTTTGCGGAGGTACATGGCCAGGCGGAAATAAATTACCTGTTTGACTAAATCCGAACATTTCAGTGATGTTTTGTTTTTTATCAAGTAGCCGCACAGAGCTATTCTTGGGTGTATACTTGTGAGATACATGTTCTGTGTTGATAAACAGTGCGATGATGAGCAGCCGTCGGACTTCATAGGCCAGAGAACCTATAGACCAAGGAATTTATTCAGATTGCGGACAGTTCGATCTACTGAGCTAAAACATTGTTTCAGATCATGAAGTGTAATAGGTGATCACTTCAATATCTTAACACATTATTACAAAAGAAAGGTGCGTTGTGTGTACGCACTAGAATAGCCTCATCGACGCGATCCTAATGGGTACATACAACATGCATTTAACATGCATTTTAATGATCAACTCTAGAAAACGTTTCTTAAATGTCCTGATATAGGGATATCTTGCGGATTATGATGAGTTCTATACGAATTTGAGATCGAGTTTTGAACAAATGCATGTTAATCGAGCTATCTATCTTCGAGTTTTCGAGGTTTCATTGTATTCTATTATGTGGGCGAGGTATACCGGGTTAACATTGCTCTCAATGAACAGTGTGCTCGTGGTATAACTGTCTGACCTCTGAGACCGCTGTCTTCATGTGACAGTAAAAACTTTTTTTAAAGCATAATGATGATAATTCGGTGGCACGGTCACCTGGCCTAGTTTTGAAACAAAATGCGGATACATAATCAATGGTCCCTCGAGCAGGAATATAAATAGATCACGTGATATAATGTAAAACCGGTTTACTACTGAATGAATCGATAGATTACGATAATGTGAATGGATACACTTTATACATATACAAGAGAGACAACTCTTATGACATCCCGTATGGTATTCTCTTGATGAGGGCGGGGTCCTCCTCTGAGAGAATTGCTTTGCTTCCGGCAGATGAAATTTTGATTCTCTCTTTAAATTTGATGGTCGAACGTAATTAATAGTTACAACTTTATATATAGGAGATGTCTACCCTGTAACATCCGAAAAACACGCCTATATAATATTTCACCCCACTGACCACCACTTAATGAGTAGAATGGAAGTTTATAGGGATATATTTCTTTTTCTTGTTTTTGTGCAATGTCATAGATTGTGGGTACTCGTTAGAATCTTCTCGCTGAGGTGGTTTTAGCGGGTTCCCACTGTCTGTGTGAAGCGGGGTGTGTGTATATATGCTTGATTTTTTTTCTCTCTATCAGAAAAGGCGAGTTTTTGGTTACAATGTGTCAACCTTTAACCAACAGTTATAAAAGTCACGATATAACGTGCCATACAGCACATGGGACATTTCAATATATGCTGAAGCATGGTAGTATTATTTTCAAGTATCATCCCACCTGGTATATGACGTTAATATGATGTCATATCGGTGTAAATAAGTCCAGTCATATTCCAAAGATTTTTTTTTTCTTAATAAAATGCAGTCTGACAACACACTTTTTTTTTTCTTAATAAAATGCAGTCTGACAACATTTTTTTTTTTTTAGATGAACTTGTGCTCTGTGATATTTCCGTTTTGTATAGGGAGGATTGATTTTTGTTCCATGTACCTGCTGGGATGATGCTCTGTATAACCAGGAATTGTATGCTATACGTCTGAACACATTATACATATTTATGGCTAAATTCACACGCACACACACGCACGCACGCACGCACGCACGCATGTAGTATGAATTCATTATATTGCGAATGTTAACATTTCTTTTCCTTATTATTAGAAACTAGCTGAGGTTTTCTCCATTTTACATTTTGGTGATTATTTATGATGCTTATATATTTTCTTCTTATATCTTCTGTTTTTTGCTTCTGTCTTTTACATGTCTTGTTTGTAGTTGTTGGTTTGGTCACGGCGTGGTCCTTGTCCTTTGTGGGCATGAGCACAGTCTGTCTTTCAGGATGCGACCAGTCGGCATGCTCCAGGAACAGAACATTAATTCTTCTGCCATATGGGTAATTGTCTTATTACATGGAGGATGTCGATTGGCTACTTCTACAACAAAACACATGCTTTCCGTTGTCTGCAAATGATCTCGAGTAAGTATCATTTAAATATTATATTTCTACTTCTTTATATTCTGCGAACTATTAACTCCAGCATAAGAGCTGCTAGTAGATTCTGGATGACAGGCGCAAACAACTACCAAACATCCATTTTTGTTGTCCTGCTTGTATTACTGGCAGGCGATGTAGAAATAAATCCGGGTCCAACTCAGACCGAGCATTCAGTTTCGATATTACATTGTAATATTCGTAGCATCAGAAATAAGTTGGATTATATTAAAGATAACTTTCTAGATTTTGACATTCTGTGTTTTACTGAAACGCATCTGGACGTTAGCGTTTCAACAGATGACTTAATGTTATCAGATGAGTTTTATAATCCATATCGCAAAGACAGAACCAATCATGGGGGAGGTATCTTGATTTATATATCTAATTATTTGATTCATAAAAGGAGGACTGACTTGGAAGTTTTTTGGGACGAATGCATTTGGTTGGAAACAAAGCTCAACAATGAGCGCTGTTTACTGGGAGTATTTTACAGTCCCAAAACATCAGACGAAACTTTCTTTCATGCTTTTGATCTTAATTTGGAGGCTGCTCTAGAAGTAACAAAAACATTTTCATACTGGATGATCTTAATGATGATTTGCTGAAAACAAATTCTTACAGACTTAAAACGTTTTGATATCAAACCCTTTAGTGAATATTATCAATGAATCAACCCGGGATCGAGCTCTGCTAGATCCGATTATTGTTTCAGATGAATGTCAAATTCTGGATTCGGGGATAATCGCAAACCCAAGTGAAATATCCGATCACTCCGCTACATACCTTGTTACAGTCAATAATTATTCCCTTTCGTCTTCATTTAAGCGTACTGTCTGGCTTTATAAAAATGCTGATTTTCAAAAATTAAATAATCTGATAACTGCTTTCGACTGGAGTTGCTTGTTGCAGGGATCGGTCAACGACGCTTGCTTGCTATTTAAAGATACTTTTTTAAAACTTGTCAACGACTGCATCCCTAGTAAAGAAGTAACGATCAGACCTAGCGATAAACCCTGGTATGATTCTGAGATCCGTAAATATTCTCGAAAACGAGACCGTTTAAAATCTAAAGAGTTGAAATCAGGTAACCAGGCACAATGGTCTAAATACAAAACATTTAGAAATAAAGTTAACAATCTTAAAAAACACGCCAAGGAAACATTTTTTAATAATTTAGAAATTTCATTGACCGAATCCTTCACTAACAACAAAAAATACTTTTGGCGCCTCATTCGTCATTTTCGAAGAAAAAGAACACCACAACTACTATACCTTTGAGTACAGTTTTACCCTCTAGTGAAACTAAATATCATGTATCAGATACTGAGAAAGCAAACTGTCTAAACGACTATTTCGCATCAATATCCTCCATTGATGACTCAAATGTTAGACTGCCTCCATTTACTCCCCTAACGGAACAAAGCCTCGAGAGAATCGAAATAACTGTACAAGAAGTGAAAGACATTATTGATTCTGTGTGTCTAAACAAGGCATCTGGACCGGATTTGATAAGTCATAGAATGCTTAAAGGTGTCTCTTCTGCCATTTCCGTACCTCTGTCTATGATGTTTAATCGCTTTCTTCAAGAATGTGAATTTCCAGATGAGTATAAATCCTCTCTGGCCATTCCTCTTTTCAAGAAGGGTGAAAGTAATTTGCCAACAAATTATCGCCCCGGATCACTCCTAAGCTCAGTAGGAAAAATAATGGAAAGAGTTGTTTTTAAGCATGTATATAACTTCCTTTATGAAAATAACCTCATCTATAAATATCAATCTGGTTTCTTACCTGGTCATTCTACTACTTATCAATTAGTTGATATCTTCCACCTAATTTGCCAATCTTTTGATGAAAAGCAGTACTCGTGCATGGTCTTTTGTGATATATCTAAAGCCTTTGACCGTGTTTGGCATACAGGTCTTTTATTCAAACTTCGCCAAAATGGTATCAAGGGCCCTCTCCTGACTTGGATATCTAATTATCTGTCTAACCGCAGACAAAAAGTGCGTGTCAACTCCTCTGTCTCTGATGTTAAGCATGTGTCTGCGGGAGTTCCACAAGGTTCTGTGTTGGGTCCGTTGTTTTTCCTCGTATATGTTAATGATATAACGAACAATCTTTTAAGTTTGACCCGGCTATTTGCAGATGATAGCTCTCTTTTCGTCTCTGCATCTAGTGTGCAAGATATTGAAGGTATCCTTAACCATGATCTATCTGTCATGCTTCTTTGGGCTAAGCAATGGCTAGTAACTTTTAATCCACTTAAAACAGAAGCCATCATGTTCTCTCTGAGACGAAATCATGCTATGCCAAATTTACGTTTTGACAATACGGATATAGAATTTGTAGATTCTCATAAACACTTAGGGGTAACTTTATCTTGTAATGGACAGTGGCACACGCATATCGAAAATATTTTGAAGTCTGGGTACAAGGTTTTAGGGATGATGAGACGACTGAAATTTTCATTTAGTCGCCAAGCTCTTAACTAAATGTATTTTTCATATCTAAGGCCGTTGCTCGAATATTCATCTATTGATTGGGATGGGTGTACCAATCAAGATCGCGATGCTCTTGAAAAGTTACAGAACGAAGCAGCCCGGGTGGTCACTGGCTTAACTAGATCAGTCTCATTAATAAACCTATATAATGAGTGTGGATGGGCAAGTTTAGCAGAGCGCAGAAAATATCAAAAATTATGTTTCATGTACAAAGTTGCGAATGGACAGGCGCCTGAATATCTATCGCAACTTATGCCACCTTTGGTGGGTGAAGTGTCTAGTTATCACTTAAGAAATTCTTCAGATCTTTCTAATTATTATACTCGAACAGAAACTTTTCGTAAGACCTGCATGCCGTCTTCTGTTTCTTTATGGAACGAGTTAACGCCCGAAGTGAAACGGTGCGATTCATTTTCTAACTTTCAGTATAAACTTAAACTGCACTTATTTGGTTCAAGAAAAATCCCTGAATATTTCCTTAAAGGTAATCGTTACCTTAGTGTATTGCAGGCAAGAATAAGGAACAACTGCAGTAATTTAAACCATGACCTTTTCCGAAACCACTTGACAGATGATCCTTCATGCCGATGTGGCTTTGAAATTGAAGATGCTAAACATTTTTTCTTTGACTGTCCGAATTATGCTGTGGTACGAATTGATATGTTTAGGAAAACACGTAACCAACACCCCTTGAATACTTACAATCTGTTATACGGGAAACAAGGTGTTTCTGATAGTGATAATTTCTTTCTTTTTTCAGGCAGTGCACCAATTTATCAAGGACAGCGGAAGGTTTAAATAAATCAAGCACAGTTGATGGGCTGTGTTCATGTCCACTTTGGAACGGCGGCAGCGCGTGACTGGACCATACAACATCTTCTATCCAGCTCTCTCTCTCTCTCTCTCTCTCTCTCTCTCTCTCTCTCTCTCTCTCTCTCTCTCTAATTATTTCTCTAATTTGTATCATTTTGTATGTGTTATGTAATTTTGGCCATTGTTCACTTTTTGTACAAAATTGTAGGGGAAGGGCCGTATCTAATGTTGGTAGAACTTGTGGCCCAACCACATATGCTATCATGAAAGGCAATAAAATATGTTTAACTAAAAAAAAGAAGCCTTCTCTCTTTCAGGATGAGGTCCAGGTCTTCAATGCAAAGTAGAAGTAAAACAAAGATCAGGAATCGATACAATTAACTTACTCCACCCATCAAAGACACCAAAGGGAAAGAAACACAAACATTAAGCGACCAGACCATAATGGAAACCTAAACAAAGGAAGACCATAAGGACAGTTACTTTCCCACAAAATGGCCATATGGCCATCCAAAATAAAAAGACACAAGTGATACACACAGTTAGTAACAAACAACAACATAAATAAACCGCCACAGAAGAGCCGCCTTGGAACGGTCAGTGGAATGATTTCTACTGGGGGGCTTAAATCGATTTTACGTGGCCACAATCCTCGCCCTTATTTCCGTCGCGATTTAGACAAATAATTTGTTCAGTCCGCATGAAGGCCTCCTAACTCATCAGTGCAACATCTCCGTGAACACTAAAAAGCAAAGAACCACAGAGGTGAGACAACGTTGAGGACTCGACAGCAAGAAACCACTGAAATGCTGGAGCAAAAGAAAACCAACAGTTAGACTCCGATGGGCCCGACCAGAGACAGAGCATCAGGCACCAACCAACATTACCTTGAATTAGATCTCCCTAATTCTCAATAAGCCTTTACGTTGGAGCCGTCATAGAATCTGAGGCCTGACCCACCGACGTGCAATTAAAGAGGGAAGCAAAGTTGCCAACCGTGATTGGGTTAACTACCATGCATGCAGTCTGTCGTATAACATCCATATTGTACCAAATCTTTTTATATCGAATAATGATTTTACGAAATTTGGTGCTGAAGTCATTGCGGTTATATATTTTTCTGAATTTATATACTAAGTCACCATAAAATTCGGGTTCCGATAGACCTTGTTGCAGAAGAGATTAAGTCCAATATTGAATTTTGAAATTATCAGAATGGCGTCTATAAAATTTTGAAAAGACTTAGTTTATGGTACCGATAACCCTGATTAAGGAGTTTAGCCGTTAATAATTTATTACGAGTATTGAAGTCAGTTACATGACTACACACTCTAACAAATCGAATTAATTGCGAAATATAAACGCCATAGGATGGCGCACGAGGAACATCACCATCCAAAAAAGGAAAATTTACAATCTCAAAATCAAAGTCTTCGCGTTTATCATAAATTTTGCACGAAACAAATCCATCTAGATAGATGTAAATCCAAAAACGGGGCCTCGGTATCAGAAGAATTTGCTTTATTTAACTGAAGTTCTGGGCGGTAAATCTGACTGATCAAACCATCGAAATATGTATTATCAATATTTAATAAATCATCTAAATACCTAGAGTTGGAGCTAAAAGCTTCAATAATTTCAGATTGGTTATCAATGGAAAGCGACAACATGAAGTCTCTTTCATAACAATACAAGAACAGATCAGCCACAAGAGGTGCGCAATTAGTACCCATCGGAATACCCACAATTTGTCTAAATAACTTAGTACCGAATCTAATATAAATATTGTCAAGTAGAAAGGTGAGGGCATCACACACTTTCTGACATGACCAAAGTGTATAATTCTTATGCTCTTTAAAAGTGAAAAATGCATTTCTGACATTACATGCAAGATAGAGAGAATCTTCTCTGTGAAAATTTTTATAAGATTATGAGGAAGTGTAGTGTAAAGAGTGGAAAAATCGTAAGTAGACAGACTTGAAGCACGAAAATGTCTGGATTTCAATTTATTTAAAACCTCATTCGAATTTTTTATAGACCAAAACAGATTTCTTCCTGATCTTTCAAAAACTTTATCACAATATTTAATCACATGCGTTTTAATAGCAGTAAGACAGGAAGTTAATAATTTAGAAAGTTCAGTGGTAGTGCAAGAGCTAGAATTTGCAATAAACCGTGCTTTGTAAGGTCTTTTATGAAGTTTTGGTAACCAGTATAGCGTAGGAAGCTTGTCTTGGCCTTCGTTAACACACACAGCAAACTTGGTGGCTGAATGACAAACATGTTTATCTACTATAGCTCTCTCTTCAGCTAAAGGCTGAAGTTCATAGGCCTTAGTACCACCAAGCTCCTGCTTAAGCGTGTTAACATAGTGGAGCCGTCACACAACGACGACGTTGTTAGCGGCCTTGTCTGCAGGGGCCAAAACAAATTTCTTATGAAATTCTTGAATACCTAGTTTAAGATGACGTAAAGACGTCTTGGGCTTAGGAGGTAATAAGTTAGTATTTTGAGAATAGAAAGAAATGCGTTTATTCACTAGTTTTAAAATGCTAAGTTTCCAGTCCTTAAGGGCTTTATGCTCAACATACTCTCGCTTACACCATCGATTACCGAATTCATTCAAGGAAGCAGCGATTTCATGTCTACATTTACTGAAATCAATTGAAGAAGGAAACCGATATTTCGGTCCTTTAGAAATTATATTCCTTATCCTAGAATCAGGAATAATTTTCAAATTGCCAGTAATTACATGACCAGCAGCAGGATAGCAATACTTTGAGTTTTTACAATCACATGAATCAGGAGTATTAGTATCAATATCTAGATCTGAAACAAGTTTATTGAAATTAAAAATGATACATCTAACAGGTTTGTTATATTTATAGCAAATTATAGGTGTTTCAGTATTTTGAAAATAAGCAGGAATGGAAGAAAGCACCGATCTCTCACTAAAGATACTGATCAAATCTATAAAATCCATACCCTTATTAATGAAGGATATTTTGAAGAAATGGCGTTTATGATTAATTTCAGAATCAATGTAAGGACGGAGAGTATGCTGAGTATAGCCTCTAGTTAAGAGAGCCGCATCATATAACTGATGAGAACTATCGTAGAATTTATCCAGAAGGTGTCCAGAAGACGTAAAACAGAAACGGGTAATGAACTTAAAAATGAAAGCATAGAGTGGCGTCCATGATTTAATAATATAATTGACAGTCACTTCAGTCTAGTATTGTTTCGTTTAAACGCACGTGATTTACGTTTAAAGTAACCATTTTTCCTGGTGCCTTGAGATCTAGTTCTGCGTTTTCGACATTCCAGGAGCGAGAAAATATCAAAGTCCGGCATTCTGGAAATATTACCCTCATGATAAATGTTGTCATTAAATCTCAGTGGAAAAGGGGTCTGTAAAAATTTAATCCATTTCAGTTCAGCTTCATGTCTTTTGATTATTTCGAATCTAGATGTAGAATTTGCATCGTAATAAAGTTTTTCCACTGGTTGTATAACAATGTTATTTACAGAATGGCCTGTACGTCGAAAGTGACGGTACAAGAAAGTGTCAGGTTTCTTAGGTTTACTCATTCTACGATAATGCTCGTTCAATCTAGTTTTAAGCATGCGGTTAGTTTGACCGACGTACTGCATATTACAGTTTGCAGCACGTCATGTAATTAGATAAATTAAATCTGTAGACTGTCATGTCAAATCAGACATGTTAACTACAGAGAAGCGTCTACCGTTTACAGATGAAGTAACGGTAGACGCAGTGCTTAAATGCGAACAACATCTGCACCTTTTGGCATTGCACTTAGAAATACTAGGATACATTCCACTTCTTCTCCACGGATTAGTATATTTTCGAAGGATCGGCGATTTTAGAGGAGATAGTCTTATACGAAGACTACTCCCAAAAACATTGGTATTGCCTGCTCCATTGAGATTAACTGAAGTTACAGAAGACAAATTTAAGGGTCTAACCAATACCGAAGGCAACATAGTATTAAAGTTCTTAATAGAATGGGGAATCCGTACAAAAGAAGCAGAGGGTAACCTAAGGGGTGATATTGATATTTTAAATGTATTTGTGATACTCATGTGGGTTAAGAAGGTTTTGATACCGTCAAAACTAAAGCGATCTTCATACCGGTCATTATGTAAAACAGCATATAAAATTACTGAAGATAATTCCTTCGAATAGAAGGAAGGTACAACAAAAGCCCATAAAACATCTAAGTCTACTTAAAGTTCAGGGATGTCAAACAAGCAGTTGTTATACAACGAGGAACGAACATCGGTTCAATAATGACCTTCAACAGGTATCTAAAGGATGTCAATTGATGGAACAGTGAAAAGCAATTGCATAAGCAATCCCTGAGGATTGGAAAAATAAGAGCATTAAATGTATGTACGGGGAGACCTTTTACAGCCGCCACACGGCAAAGACGCTCAAGTAATCACTGGACCTGATGGTCACAACGTCCTTTGGCTTGACATTGCAGATCTGTCTGATCATTGCCCTGTCATTCCACTGAAGACGTTGGAGGTTTGGCTTTGTCAATGACCTTGTCTCACTAGCATGGAGCATTGCGCTCCGCACACAAGAGCTATACACACGGCCACGTGTCTTGAACGAGAGGTGGCGGGAAGAGAGAACTGGTAGCAACTCCTTGAGTTTCTTCCAGGCTGTTTTCACACGTGATGTAGTTGAAAGGTCGCAACCACCCGCTGCAGACAGCATATCACCTAGGTAGCAAAAGGAAGCTACAACCTCCAGCTTGTCGGATCCGACTTGGACTTCCCCCTGTGGTCTGCCATCTAAGGGGCGTGCAGTTCCTTGGCACCGTGTACACCTGTAATCAGGGTCCTCTATCAAGCGCTTGAGCCCACTGCATTTCTTCTGCACCCAGAACTTGCAGCTATTACAAAAGATACTGTTGCTGCTACTCCCGTGCGACATACAGCGCATGGGAACTGGCCTGTACTCTGCAAGAGACCTGTACCACATATCATTATCTTTGTCTTTCCTGCATTCACTCTCAGCCCTTTCGCCTCCATTGCGTCTTTCCAAGTTAAGAGCCTCATGACACATTCCTCAAGGGATTCAGCTATGATGACAAGGTGATCAGCATACAGGCCCTCCCAGGGGACTCCAGAGCGGAACTCGCACGACAAGGCTTCAAGCACAATGATGAAAAGCAGTGGGCTGAGAACAGAGCCTTGATGAACACCCACCTTCACCTCGAATTCTTCACTTAACCATCACCAACACGAACAAGGCTCCGAGCATTAGCACACATTCCTTGGAACAGTTGCAAAATCCACTCGTCCACTCCAAGTTTTCTTAGTGCCCACCAGATGACTTTCCGAGGCACTCGGTCAAATGCCTTCTCCAGGTCTACAAAAGGCATTTAGAGTTCGCTGTTGGTCGCCAGATACTTCTCTTGCAGCTGCCGTACAACAAAAATTGCGTCTCTTGTAACTCTTCCTGGAACGAAGCTAAACTGGGAATCGTCGATGGATCCCAACTGCCTAATGAGGCCTTCCACAATCCTCTCCAGGACTTTCATGACCTGTTCTATCAGCTTGAGACCACGGTAGTTGCCCCGCTCCATTGCATCGCCCTTGCCCTTGTAGAGACAGACAATGAAACACTGTTCCCAGTCAGAGGGTACCTTTCCATCACGGGCGATTGCAGCTGCAAGGTCGCAGATCATCGAGGCACCCGCATCACCTGCAGCTCTTATCATCTCTACCACTATGCCAGAGGGGCCCGGTCAACCATATCAATAGTGATTGGAATAGGCGGCCCTTCCACTGGTGGTTCATCAGACAGGTGGTCTGGGTCCCAGTCAAACTCAACATTGAGTAGCCTTTGGTAGTGTACTAACCAGGCCCTCTGCTTTGAGTCTTCACTCATTGACATCTCCCCTGCATCATTCTTTACTGGTTTTGGCACCTACAACATCGGCATTCTCTCTTCTCATCTGGGTAGCAAGGCGGTATACGTCTGAGGACTTAGGGTCAATATTCTTGTAGATCTCCTTCTCAGCCTCTTGGCGAGCATGGTGCACCGCACGTCTGGCTATGCGTATGAGGATACAAATCAGCAAATCTTTAAGGCCGAATGGAAACAGACGCTCATAAAAGCAGTTAATTTTCATATAGGGTCCACCTAGTGTGTGTGTGTGGACGGGGGGGGGCGAAATAAGTAGAAAATCATCTTTCAAAATATGTTTACCCACATTCAATCAAAGAAGGAAAAACTCATCCAATATGGGCTTCAGTTAGGAATAGTATTGTTGATAATAGGAGGGCACAATTAAAAAGCAATCTTTTGGCCGGCTCATATATTTTACAAGGTAACAGGGATGAATTTAATCAGCACATAGTTGACGTCTTTCTATCTATCTATATCTATACTGCATCATCCCCCCCCCACCTCGATGGGGTTACGTGCAGGTGCGCGTCTGTGCAATGTTAGTAGAAGAGTTATAAAATAAAAGTTTCCATATGAATGGTTAGTGAGGGTGGAATAAAGATGATATGGTTAAAATGTTAGAGGTCAGAAAGCAAGCTTACAGTGAAAGTTATAAGATAAAACAGATTGAATGGTTGACTATGCACACTACCCTTCTGAAAAGCTCGAAAGTGGGCAGTAGTGCAATTTGGGACGGCAGCCGATTCATTCCTACGATTTCGAGGGGGTAGAACGAGTGTTTATAGTAATTTACTCTTATATGGATCTGACGGCAAACCCGCGGGTGCGAATTCTTTTGGGAGATCCGGGTAATTCGCAAATTTGCAGTATGTTACCTGTGGCTTTCGTTGCTGGATCATTACAGGGTCACTGATGAGGCTTTATTAGCCGAAACTACGTAGTATGACCCATCTTCTTTCTTATGAATGTTTTCATTGCTCTTAAAGGAACTCATTTTTGATTTTTATTTGCCTTCACTGCAGCTGGTGTTGTGCCGTGTGGCGGCCGTAAAACGTCTCCCCGTACATTAACCATAGTGCAGTTTATATTTTACTTGGTCCTTTGAGAACAGCGTGAATATTCTGAGAAATGAGAAATAAATTATTGGTTTAGACTCATATTCTAGACAGGTTTTTAATTATTTGGACCCCATTTTGATTAAGATTTATATCAGTCTTTAAATCGACTGCCAGTTCGAAATTCGCAAATTTGCAGTATGTTACCTGTGGCTTTCGTTGCCGGATCATTACAGGGTCACTGATGAGGCTTTATTAGCCGAAACTACGTAGTATGACCATCTTCTTTCTTATGAATGTTTTCATTGCTCTTAAAGGAACTCATTTTTGATTTTTATTGGATGCTCGACATACGGTGGCAGGTCAATGGTTACTATGCTGTGAATGATTTTATAAAACAGGCAAAGCCGGGAACCACTCGTCTGTTCAAGGGAACGCCAGCCAGGCTGGTTTAACATCTCAGTAACACTTGCTTGTCTAGAATAGTTGTCAAGTGTCCACCGGGCTGCTCTATGTTGGACCATTTCAATTTTATGGATGTTGCTTTGCGTGTAGGGGCTCCAAACGGAGGAGGAATATTCAACTAGGGGGCGCACCAGTGTCTTGTGTGTCATTTCACGGATGGCAGGGGATTTTGTTCTGATGTTGCGTTTAATGAACCCCAAGGAACGGCTTGCTCATGAGCATACATTTTGGACAAGGGTGTTGAAGGAACGGTTGCTAATGATCTCTACGCACAAATACTTAGAGCCTCCAACCGATTCACGGATCTGACCATGCAGCAGGTATTGCCTAGGGACAGGGGTTCTAGCACGCGTGACGTGTATGACGACACACTTACTTGGATTGAACTCCATGTACAATCGTAACTCCCACTCATGAAGGCGATCTAGATCCTGCTGTAACATGTGAGCATCTTGCAGGCTGGAGACTGCCTAGCACATGGCCGTATCATCAGCGAACAACAGAACCATTGTCGGGTAAGTCATTTATGTATATCAGAAAAAGTATTGGTCCCAAGACGGAACCCTGAGGAACCCTAGCTGTCACAGGCACTGAGTCAGACTTTTCATTTTCAAGAACAACGGTTTGTGTTCTGCCAGAGAGAAATGTCTGTATCCATTTCAGGCTCGGACCGCTGATTCCATAGTTGTGGAGCTTTAGCAGGAGTTTCTGATTGCTGACTTTGTCAAATGCTATTGAAAAGCCGAACAAGACAAGGTCATTTCGGCTACCTGCTAAAGAGTTCCTCCTGAGATCTTCAATCAGTGTCACAAGCTAGGTCTCACATGAACGGTTGCTTCGGAAACCATGCTTCAAGTCGTACAGCAGGTTGTACTGATCCTTGTGAGAAACCACATTGGCGGTGACGATGTGCTCTATCACCTTACATAAGATGCTAGTCAGTGATATTGGCCTGTAATTTGATGCAAGGCTAGTATCTCCTTTTTGAAAAGGGGACAGACGTATGCAGCGTTCCAGTCTGTACTCTCCAAATTATTAACTTCATGTTTTACTGCCATCAAAACCAGCGGACTTATAGGCGTCCCCCACCGAGCCAACATCAGCAAACATGGCCCACACTCCACGGAAGTCCCGGGCATCAGGAAGGAGATGTCCAAAGTAGCGAGACTTGCAAAATTTAAAATACAACAAAATGTGGCAACCAAATCCGCTAAGATACATGTCTCACCTGACAAGTCAGTATTGTTTTCGAAAAATTAGAATTTTAAACTGCAAAAATTAAAGATATAATATAGTTATTAAATCAGTACCTTAATACTGACATCATCATCGCAGTATCAACCTCAGCACTAAGGAACTGATACTGAGCTGAGGATACCCTCGGGGACGAACGAATCATACACCAGCAGAGATACCGACCCAGTGGTTGCAATTAAAGGCATCTATTCTGTAACAGTAAAACACACCGTGTGTTCATACTTTTTTATTGTCTCCTGTGGTATATTATCTTTAGCAGATCAAAGGCGGACCCTAATAGGGTGATTAGTAGCTTTTGTTGAATCCCCTGACTGAGGTACATAAGGAGAAAATCAATAATGTACACTACAGTCAACAGTTAGTAAATTATTGATTTTCCCCAAGGATAACCCTTACCTGTTGAAGACAGCGGAGACTTCTCTTTAGTCAGCACTGAGGGCTACATAATATTATGCAATGAAATGAAGACCTCAATAATCAAGAATAAATGCCTTTAAGGCGTAACTATACCCAATTTAGTGACATAGAGGCCTTTCTGATATTTAATCTTCATCAGAGTGTCTAAACCCCAAAGTTTTGAAACCGAACGGATGACGGACAAGACCCTGCAAACACAGCACATCCCCTTATAGTATAGTGAGTAGTTGAATGAGACCGTGTGAGAGTCTGTTCGAAGCTGATTGACAATTAATCTAAGCCCCGCCGCCTCCATTAGATATGCACAAGCATTCTGAATAGCAGACACTTGTAGCATGTATGTCGATTATGTATGATGTATAGTAAACCAGTAGTGTAGACTCACACCAGCCTTGTCTTATACTTAACCACTCGACACTACATCTGGCGACGAGGATAAAAGTATTTTTTAAATCACCTGGATAACGATCTGTGAACATAATAATTTCGTTATTTTATGGAATTATTTCTGTTATAACAAACATTGTCAGCGCAATGTTCTGAAAACAAAGCTCATAATGGCTACATCGTTACCAGTGTTTCCCAAATTTGACACAAATGGGGACACTTCCTCACTTGGACATCGGTGGGAGAAATATCTCCAAAAGCTTGAAAACTTATTTGTCGGTATGAACATTGACAGTAAGAAAAGGCGCAAGGCTCTGTTATTACACTATTCAGGAGACGAGGTATTCGACATCTTCCAAACCTTACCAAATACGGGAGATGAAAGTGGGTACGACGAAACAAAAGAAGCCCTCACAACCTACTTCAAGCCACAAGTCAATGAAGAAATTGAAATCTTCCAGTTTCGCCAAATGAAACAATTGGAGTCAGAAACGGTGGACGAGTTCGCGACACGCCTTAGGAAAAAAGCGGAGTATTGTAGCTTCACGGATAAACCAAGGGAACTTAAATCCCAGATTCTTCAAGGATGTAAATCCGCAAAACTACGACGCAAGGTTCTCAAGGAAAATCTTACCTTGGAAAATATGTTGTTAGCTGCTAGGACAATGGAACTCGCAAATAATCAGGCAAAAGAAATGGAAAATGGACACTCCAATGACCTCAGTTTTGAACAGACAAATAAACTTAAGTCCCCGCCGAGCAAAAGAAGGCCCGAGCGTCAAAACAGACAGAATCGGAATGTAACTACAGACCACAAAAGTGTAAAATGCCGTAACTGCGGAGGTGATTTTCCCCACAAACAAGTCCCCTGTCCTGCAAAAGGGAAGTTTTGTGCATACTGTAAGAAACAGAATCATTTTGTTTCAGTTTGCCTCAAAAAGAAAAGGAAAGACGGTCGTAAAAATGGACAGTTTGGAGTAAAACAGGTGGATCTTGACTCAGTTGTGTGCTCAGACTCGGAGAGTGAAGCCTACGAGTCGGAAAATTCTGATTTGGACATTTCATTTGGAATAAAAGTCAATCAGGTGAAAAGAAAACCGCCGAAAACGGACGTTCTTATCAATGGGCTAAAATGCAGACTGCTAGTGGATTCAGGTAGTTCAATCAATTTACTGAATGAATCACTTCTTAATAGAATGAAAACACGGCCTGTAATCTCTATAAGACAGATACAAAAGCGTATGCGTATGGACAAAAACATAAGTTACCGATCAAAGGAAACTTTACAGCGACTGTTGAGACGTCTAAGAAAATATCGACAGCAGTGTTCTACATAATAGGTGGAAATAATGACTCTTTGTGATCATATGACACCTCTGTTCAATTGGATATAATCCCAGAAATAAACTCTGTCCAGGAAGTAAACATAGGCAATTCAGCTGGAAATGTGAGAAATTTGGTCAGACAATATTCGGACCTATTTAAGGGCATCGGAAAGTTTAAGGACACGCAAATTAAGTTACACATCGATGAAACCGTTCAACCTGTGGCGCAACATCACCGCAGAATTCCGTTTTACATGCGTGAAAAAGTGGAAAAAGAATTAGAAAGGCTGGAAAGATTGGACATTATCGAAAAGGTAGACGGCCCAACAGACTGGGTAAGTCCTATTGTTATCGCACCACGGAAAAATGGAGACATTCGAATATGTTTCGATATGAAAAAGGCAAATGAGGCTATCAAGCGGGAAAGACACATCACACCTACAATCGATGACATCACCGCAAATTTAAATGGAGCAAAGATCTTTACGAAAATTGATATGAATAATGGATTCCACCAGTGCGAATTAAGCCCCGAAAAGAGAAACATAACTGTATTCTCTACACACGTAGGACTAAGACGTTATAAACGGCTAAATTATGGAATTTCCGCCTCGCCGGAAATATTTAATAATGAAATAAGAAAAGCTTTAGACGGACTGAGCGGTTGTATCAATATAAGTGATGACATAATTGTTTATGGGAAAGATCAACAAGAGCACGATAGGAATTTACAAGCAGTATTTGAACGCCTAAAACATAAAAACTTGACACTTAACAAAAGCAAGTGTTTATTCAGTCAAAAACAAGTGAAATTCTTTGGCTACATTTTCTCTGAAAATGGCATTTCAGCTGACCCGGAGATGGTAGAATCCATCAAAAATGCCAAGAAGCCTGCTACGCCCTCGGAAGTCAAGAGTTTTCTTGGAATGACAGGGTATGTTTCATGTTTTATTCCCCAATATTCAACCCTTACAGAACCTCTACGGAGACTAACAAGAGAAAATGAACAGTGGTTATGGACTGATGAGCAAGAAAGTGCATTTCAGACATTAAAAGACAAATTAACAAGTGACACTGTCATGGTCTACTTCGACCCGTCAAAAGATACAGAACTATGGGTAGACGCATCGCCAGTAGGTTTAGGAGCAATATTATCCCAGGACAACAAAATTGTTGCTTACGCCAGCCGAGCGCTAAGTCCGGTGGAACAACGTTACTCTCAGACAGAGAGAGAATGTCTAGCTATAGTGTATGGTGTTGAACATTATCATTTGTTCTTGTTCGGAAAATCATTCACTCTGATCAGCGATCATAAACCTCTTACTGCCATATTTGGCACTGGGAAGTTAAAAAACAAACAACAATCTCTAAAACTTGAACGTTGGAGATTACGTCTTGCTACATACGATTTCAAAGTGACATACAAAAAAGGTGACCTTATGATATCGGATTATATGAGCCGTCATCCGTTCAAAGGCTATTCTGACCTCAATTCTACCGAGATTTACGTGCGACTCATAGCTTCAAATTCAGTACCTAAAGCACTGAATATGTGTGACGTAGCTTCTGCAACACAGCAAGACAAAACATTACAAAATGTAATCTTATCAGTCAAAACGAATCGATGGAGCAACAAACTGTGTCGGATTAACAGATCTTACGGAGTGTTTTCTAAGGTATCTCATGAACTCACTGTAGTGGAGGTAGATGGACAGGAGATATTATTGCGAGGATCAAGGTTAGTAATACCACTTAGCTTACAAAATCATGTTGTAAACCTCGCACATGCAGGACACTTGGGCATTGTCAAAACAAAAACTTTGTTAAGAGAAAAGGTGTGGTTTCCATTTATTGACTCACTTGTCGAAGAAAAGTGCAAAAACTGTATACCGTGCCTATCTGTGTCAGCACATAACCCATCTGAGCCAGTAAAAGTCAGTGTATTACCCAATCAGGTTTGGGATGAAGTGTCAATAGACTTTCTCGGACCTATAAATGATACAAACTATGTTCTAGTTATCATTGATGACTATAGCAGATTCCCAATAACAGAGACATTGACATCTCTTACAGCAAAAGCAGTTATCCCAAGGCTAGAACGTATATTTTCTTTATTTGGAATACCCTCTGTATGCAGGTCAGATTCGGGACCACCCTTCCAAAGTGATGAATTCCGTCAGTTTGCTAAGCGCATGGGATTCAAATACCGTAGGATTACGCCGCTACATCCGAAAGCAAATAGTGTAGCAGAACGGTTTATGTCACCGTTGTAAAAGGCAATAAAAACAGCTGTAATCGAAGGTCAAGACTATAAACAGGAAATGAATAAATTTCTAATGAACTTTCGTGCCTGCCCACATCCCAGTACAGGTATGGCCCCCGGGACAATCATGTTCAACAGACCTGTACAAACATTTTTGGCACAGTTTTCGGTAAAACGTAGTGATAAACAAATCCGTAATCGGGACAGAAAAGCTAAGCTAAAACGCAAAGTATATGCGGATCAGAGAACGGGCGCAAAACAGTCAACGACTAAGCCAGGAGACGCCGTGCTCGTAAAACAGCCTAAAAAGAATAAACTGACCCCGCCCTTTCATCCAAATCCAGGGACAGTCATTCAGAAAAAGGGTTCGATGTTAACAACACGCCATGGAGATAAAACGATTACTCGAGATGCATCGCATTTCAAACGGTTATCTGGTACGTTTGCTGGTCAAAGTCTACGTGGATCTTGTGAGTCTGGGAATATAGCAAACAAAGGTACATTTCTTTTTGTCACTGCGCAATTTTACTTTGTTTCCCCAAAAGAAAAAGGGAACTGGCAAGATTTGTATCCAACTGACGCTTTTTAAATGTTGTTCAGTTATACAAAAAATTGTCAAACAATTTCAGGATTGATTAATGAGGCTGCATTCTCTAGTTCAGACGTACTGTAATTTTATTATTGGACAATCCTGTAAAAGCCAAAAGTTAATTTGGAAAATCAACATCTCTCAGCAGGCTGCTTTAACACGGCAGATTACGGATCAATTGAAACTGTCATTTCCTGCTTAATATGTTTTCATGTGTGGTAAACAGGTTTAGTTTTAATTCCAGGCTTTGATTGAAATGGCAGACATATAGTTTACAAACAATTAACTCCAACCAAAACTGATAGATCTAACCTTCAAAATAATAAACTGTGAGCAGATTTACGTGTTCAGACATTTCGGCTTCAAACAAGCGTGTGAATGAAATTTCTGTGACAAACAATTTTGTGACTTGCCGTAGAAAAGAGACTTTAAGTCACATGGTTTTGAGAAAGTATTATCAAAACATTTTCGAACATTAAAACGTTTTACACTTTCTTTAAAGTAATACTAATAGAGCTTAGAGTGTTAATGCTGTTTACAACCTGCATGTTTGCTCATTATCAGGATTCTTTAAACAAAAGGAGGGATATAGTATAGTGAGTAGTTGAATGAGACCGTGTGAGAGTCTGTTCGAAGCCGATTGACAATTAATTTAAGCCCCGCCTACTCCATTAGATATGCACAAGCATTCTGAATAGCAGACACTTGTAGTATGTATGTCGATTATGTATGATGTATATTAAACCAGTAGTGTACACACCAGCCTTGTCTTATACCACTCGACACTACACCCCTCAATATTTATCAATTAAATTTTGTACCACAACTGAACTCACTAAATTATAAACTTCATGTTTTACTGCCATCAAAATGCATGTGATAAAATATTGCGACAAAGTATTCGAAAGATCAGGTCGAAATCTGTTTTGGTGTATAAAAAATTCTAATGAAATTTTAAGGCCTATGAACTTCAGCTTTTAGCTGAAGAGAGAGTTATAGTAGATAAGCATATTTGTCATTCAGCCACCAAGTTTGCTGTGTGTGTTACCGAAGGCCAAGACAAGCTTCCTACGCTATACTGGTTACCAAAACTGCATAAAAGACCTTATAAAGCTCGGTTTATTGCAAATTCTAGCTCTTGCACTACCACTGAACTTTCTAAATTATTAACTTCCTGTCTTACTGCTATAAAAACGCATGTGATTAAATATTGTAATAAAGTCTTTGAAATATCAGGAAGAAATCTGTTTTGGTCTATAAAAAATTCGAATGGGGTTTTAAATAAATTGAAATCCAGACATTTTCGTGCTTCAAGTCTGTCTACTTTTGATTTTTCCGCTCTTTACACTACACTTCCTCATAATCTTATAAAAGAAAAGCTTAATGATATAAATGAATGCGCTTTTCACAGAGAAGATTCTCTCTATCCTGCATGTAATGTCAGAAATCCATTTTTCACTTCTAAAGAGCCCATCGGAGTCTAACTGTTGGTTTTCTTTTGCTCCAGCATTTCAGTGGTTTCTTGCTGTCGAGTCCTCACCGTTGTCTCACCTTTGTGGTTCTTTGATTATTTTGTGTTCACGGAGATGTTGCACTGATGAGTTAGGAGGCCTTCATGCGGACTGAACAAATTATTTGTCTAAATCGCGGCGGAAGTAAGGGCGAGGATTGTGGCCATGTAAAATCGATTTAAGCCCCCCACTGACCGTTCAAAGGCGGTTCTTCTGTGGCGATTTATTTATGTTGTTGTTTTTTACTTACTGTGTGTATCACTTGTGTATTTTAATTTTGGATGGTGTTATGCATAAGAATTTATTTTTCTGATTCCCACTTTCACCCCAGTGTTGACCTAATAGTGCTATAAATATCTTGTTAATCTTCTTATAGAAGATTCTAGAAAACTGAGTCACAGATTAATTTCATTTTTGTAAACAACATGTTTACAAGGAAAAGTACTTCAGAAACTTCCAGAAAGTTCTGGGTTGCATTATTTTTAGAGAATTACCTCATCTTATTCCACAGCCCTCTGGAATGTTCTAGAGAAATCTTAGGGTCTATAAAAGAGCTTGATTTTTCTCATTGAGTCAGACTTTGGAGTTTGATGTTTGGGCTTATAAGGAAAGTTATTTCTAAATTCTGTGTTGGATTGTTAAAGGATATTACTTTTGTATTTTGGACTGTGAATTCTGTGGGATCAAGGAAAATAGATTTATTCAGGATATTTCATAACAGAGCTAAGTACATTTAATTTTCTTACTTCTACAGGTTAAAGTTAACTTGTAAATAAATTTTGTTAAAATTTTCCAAAAGGCTTGTTTGCTTTTTCTTTCTGCTACGCCTGGCTCGTAACAGAAATTGGGGGCTCGTCCGGGATGAAACCATTTGAGCATTTTAAAACCGACATTTCATGTGACGGCAGGTAATTGTCATTTCTTATCAAATAGACTTGGCAGTTGCTTCACAGAATTGGTATTTCCCTATAGGCATATAGGGGATTGTCATTTCATGTGAATTGTCATTTCAGGTGAAATAGTACTTGTCATTTCATGTGAAATTTTGGTTGAGCTTGTCATTTCAAAAAAAAAAAAAAAAAAAAAACTTTGTCAAATTAACCTTAATCTGAATTACCATACTTACGTTATAATACAAACAAAAAGCAAACATGTCGTTTGATTTGAGAAGCTTTTTGGCTCAGCCTACTCAGGAGTTGTTTAATCTGGCCAAAAGGACAGATTTGCTAGAAATTGCTTCCCATTATGGGGTCACTGCTGTCAAAACAAGCATGAAAAAACATGAAATTAAGAATATTTTGGTACAGTTTTTTGTTGATGAAGAACTTTTCGATCCATCTGCTTTGTCTCTCATTATGGTTTCACATACTGAATTGCAAATGAGACAAATTGAAATTGGAAGGCAAATTGAATTAGAAAAATTAAGATTAGAGATGGAAGAACGCATACAGAAAGAAAAAATGGAAAAGGAAGAAAAAGAAAGGGAAATGCAGAGACAAATGCAGATGGAAAGATTAGAAATGGAAGAACGAATTCGAAAAGAAAAATTAGAGCAGGAAGAAAAACAAAGAGAAATGGAGGAACGGATTGAGTTAGAAAAGGAAAAAATGAGATATAGTATTGAAGAAAAAGAGAGGGAAAGGCAATTTCAATTAAGGCTGAAGGAAATGGAACTCCAGGGTCAGGATAGGTTGAAACATACCCCTGTTTTTGACTCTGGCAGTTACTTTGATGCCACAAAGCACATAAGATTAGTTCCGCCATTTCAGGAAAAAGAGGTAGATAAGTATTTTTTGCATTTTGAAAAAGTTGCAGAAAATTTAAAATGGCCAAAAGAGCATTGGACCTTACTTTTGCAAAGCGTTGTTGTCGGAAAGGCTCGAGACATTTACACTCAGCTGACTGTCGAGCAAAGCTCAGACTATGATTTGGTTAAGGAGCTTATTCTTAAGGCATATGAGTTGGTCCCCGAAGCTTACAGGCAAAAATTTAGGAATTGTAAAAAAGAAATTTCCCAGACCCATATAGAATTTGCTCGAACCAAAGAACAGTTATTTGATAGGTGGTGTTCTTCTAAAAAAGTAGGCTCTGATCATGACAAACTTAGACAGCTTGTCCTTGTTGAAGAGTTCAAACGGTGCATAAATTCAGACATTAAATCTTTTCTCGATGAGAGACAGGTTGAAACTTTGGAGGAAGCTTCTCGTTTGGCAGATGATTATGCTTTGACTCATAAAGTCTCATTTGTGAACAGGCCTTATCCTCGAAAACCTTATAATCCACAGACAGGTCCAAGATTCTATCCCAGTAATCCTTCTGGTAGTTATAGCCATACATCTAGTACTATGCCCAAACTTTCTGGTGAAAATAAAAGCCAGAATCCTTCCAAACCTTCTGGTGAAAACAGAAGCCAGAATTTTTCCAAACCTTCTGGTGAAAACAAAGACCAGAATCCCTTATCTCAATCTCAAGTAGTTTGTTATTATTGTAAAAATACAGGTCATTTGATCTCTGAGTGTTTAAAATTAAAGCGAAGGAAAGAAAGAGAAAGACAAGAGGAACTTAAGCCTACAGGCTTGACTTCTATAAGGCCAAAACCACAGTCTTGTGTAAGGGAGGAAACTCTTTCTGATACCAAATTATCTGAGACTGATACAGTTATGGAGTGTTATGAACCATTCTTATCAGATGGTTTTGTGTCACTAAATGGTGACAGTTATGCCCATCCTATCCCTATTAAAATCTTACGAGATACCGGAGCTTCTCAATCTCTTATTCTAGCAGATACTCTGCCTTTTTCTGAGAAGACTTCTATGGGCCAAAGTGTCCTTATTCAGGGTGTGGAATGTGGATTTGTTAATGTTCCGCTTCATAACGTTTATTTGTCATCAGACTTGGTATCCGGTTCAGTGGCTGTTGGCATTAGACCTTCTTTACCTTTTAAAGGTGTTCATTTGTTGCTAGGCAATGACTTAGCTGGAGATAAGGTTGTGGTAAACCCACTTTTGACTACTAATCCTTGCATAGACCAACCGCCTGATCCCATTGAGCAGGAAATTCCTGATCTTTATCCGTCTTGTGCGGTCACAAGGGCTATGGCACGTAAGGCCAAGCAAACTGATGGGAAACAGGATTTTGATTTAACTGATACCTTTTTGGGTCAGTCTTTTAATGACGATATAACAAGGTCTCTGTCTTCAAGCCTGCCTGATAAGCAGACAGATTTTCATGAGAATAACTCATCTTTCAATCTAGGGCATGACAAAATGTCTGGGTCTCAACTAGCTATAGAACAGCATAAGGATCCTGAAATTTCGCCTTTATTTGAAAGGACCTTAGATGAGCAGGAAGTTTCTCAGGTCCCAGTCTGTTATTATGTCAAAAATGACATTCTTATGAGAAAATGGCGTCCACCAGACGTCTCAGCAGAAGACGAGTGGACTGTCAACCACCAGATAGTGGTTCCACGGGTTTACCGTTCCCAAATATTAAACTTGGCACATGAAACTCCCATGTCAGGACATTTAGGTGTAAATAAAACCTATCACAAGATTCTTAATCATTTTTACTGGCCTGGGTTAAAATCAGATGTTTCTCAGCATTGTAGGTCCTGTCATACATGCCAAATGGTAGGAAAACCCAATCAGACTATACCTAAAGCTCATTTGCAGCCTATACCTGCTTTTGATGAACCTTTCAGTCGAATAATTATAGACTGTGTGGGTCCCTTGCCCAGAACTAAGTCTGGCTGTGAATATCTTTTGACTATTATGTGTGCTTCCACACGTTTTCCTGAAGCCATTCCTTTAAGAAATATCAAAACTAAGACAATCGTCAAGGCCTTAGTGAAGTTTTTCACATTTGTTGGGCTTCCTAAATCTATTCAGTCAGACCAAGGCTCAAATTTTATGTCTGGAATATTTCAACAAGTAATGCATGAACTTGGTATTGTACAGTATAAGTCATCGGCCTATCATCCTGAAAGTCAAGGTGCCCTTGAAAGATTCCATCAAACATTGAAAAACATGATAAGATCATATTGTTTTGACACAGAGAAGGATTGGGATGAAGGCATCCATCTCCTTTTATTTGCTGTTAGAGAATCTGTGCAAGAATCTCTTGGCTTCAGTCCATTTGAATTAGTATTTGGCCATACTGTTCGTGGTCCTTTGAAACTTCTCAAAGAGAAATTTCTCTCCAATGATGACACCTCCCTGAATTTACTTCAGTATGTGTCTGATTTCAAAACTAGACTTTCAAAAGCTTGTGAGGCTGCTCGGACCAATCTTCAGTCAGCCCAAAGGAAAATGAAACAGCTATATGACAAAGGGACCAAAAAAAAGGAATTTTAAACCAGGTGATAAGGTACTAGCTCTTTTGCCTATTCCAGGAAAATCGTTGCAGGCCAGGTATTATGGTCCATACACTGTGGACAAAAAGATCAGTGACGTAAATTACATAATAAACACTCCTGGGAGGCGCAAGCTAAAGCAGCTATGTCATATTAACATGCTTAAGGAATACATAGATAGGGACAATACATCTTTAACATCAGTCAATCTAGTTAGCTCTGTTTCACTTAATTCATGTGACAATGACTGTGAGGATATTAATTCAGTGAAGTCGGATCCCACATCATCAAAACTTCAGAATTCTGACATTCTACGGAATCTTGACCAGAAACTGTCACATCTAGAGCCAAATCAGCGGAATGAACTGAAACAGCTGATTTTTGAATATGAACACTTATTTCCTGACATTCCAACACGGACAGACAAAATATTTCACGATGTGGACATAAATGGTTCTAAACCTGTAAAACAACACCCATACAGGATGAATCCTGTGAAACAAAAATATCTTAAAGAAGAAGTTCAGTATCTATTAGACAATGACTTTATTGAACCAAGCCAAAGTGAATGGAGTTCTCCTTGTATTCTTGTACCAAAACCTGATGGGACATATCGTATGTGTACAGATTTTAGGAAAGTTAATTCCTTAAGTAAAACAGATAGCTTTCCTATTCCAAGAATGGATGACTGCATTGATAACATCGGGAATGCCAAATACATAACGAAATTCGACCTTCTGAAAGGATTTTGGCAAATTCTACTTACAGATAGAGCAAAGGAGGTTTTGGCATTCACAACACCAGACGGATTATTTAACTATAAAGTCATGCCATTTGGAACGAAAAACTCTCCAGCAACATTTCAGCGCTTAATAAACATGGTAATTGCGGGGCTGGAAGGCTGCAGTGCTTATATCGATGATGTTATCATATACAACGACCAGTGGAATCAACATCTTGGGACTATTCGAGCATTCTTTGATAGACTGAGTAATGCCAAATTGACAATCAATCTTGCTAAAAGTGAATTCTGCCATGCAAGTTTGACATTTCTAGGTCATGTTGTAGGTCAAGGTCATGTGAAGCCCATTGATGCTAAAGTTGAGGCTATCTCAAATTTTCCCGTACCCACGTGCAAAAGACAGCTGATGCGATTTCTTGGTATGGCTGGTTATTACAGGAAGTTCTGTAATAATTTCTCTGTCATTGCTGAGCCTTTGACAAATTTGCTCAGCAAAAGAACAAAATTCCATTGGAATGCAATATGCCAAAATGCTTTTGATAAACTTAAAGCCATACTCAAGAGTGAACCAGTTCTCTTAGCACCAAACTTTGAAAAGGAGTTTAAGCTAGCTGTAGATGCTAGTGACGTAGGTGCAGGTAGTGTTTTGTTGCAGGAAGATGGAAATGGTGTGGATCATCCAGTTTGCTACTTTTCCAAAAAGTTTAATAAGCATCAGAGAAATTACTCTACCATAGAGAAAGAGTGTTTGTCTCTGATTCTTGCTCTGCATAATTTCGAAGTTTATCTTACCCCTACTGCTGCACCGATTGTTGTTTTCAGTGATCACAATCCACTGACTTTCATACATAAAATGAAAAACAAAAATCAGCGGTTGCTCAGGTGGAGTCTTATGCTACAAGAGTATAATTTAGACATAAGACATATCAGAGGGAGAGATAACATTATCCCTGATGCCCTTTCAAGAGTTTGAGCGGTGTCAGGAGTTGTGTTTTTCTTTCCTACCAAAGTGGATTGTAGATACATGTAATTTTATATGCTATGCTCAATATTTTATTATTCTTAAAGCAAAAGAAAGCTTTATTACATAAATCTTTCTTTTCCTCGAAGAGGGGGAGTGTTATGCATAAGAATTTATTTTTCTGATTCCCACTTTCACCCCAGTGTTGACCTAATAGTGCTATAAATATCTTGTTAATCTTCTTATAGAAGATTCTAGAAAACTGAGTCACAGATTAATTTCATTTTTGTAAACAACATGTTTACAAGGAAAAGTACTTCAGAACCTTCCAGAAAGTTCTGGGTTGCATTATTTTTAGAGAATTACCTCATCTTATTCCACAGCCCTCTGGAATGTTCTAGAGAAATCTTAGGGTCTATAAAAGAGCTTGATTTTTCTCATTGAGTCAGACTTTGGAGTTTGATGTTTGGGCTTATAAGGAAAGTTATTTCTAAATTCTGTGTTGGATTGTTAAAGGATATTACTTTTGTATTTTGGACTGTGAATTCTGTGGGATCAAGGAAAATAGATTTATTCAGGATATTTCATAACAGAGCTAAGTACATTTAATTTTCTTACTTCTACAGGTTAAAGTTAACTTGTAAATAAATTTTGTTAAAATTTTCCAAAAGGCTTGTTTGCTTTTTCTTTCTGCTACGCCTGGCTCGTAACAATGGCCATATTGCCATTTTGTGGGAAAGTAACTGTCCTTATGGCCTTCCTTTGTTTAGGTTTCCATTATGGTCTGGTCGCTTAATGTTTGTGTTTCTTTCCCTTTGGTGTCTTTGATGGGTGGAGTAAGTTAATTGTATCAATTCCTGATCTTTGTTTTACTTCTACTTTAAATAAATTGAAATCCAGGCGTTTTCGTGCTTCATGTCTGTCAACTTATGATTTTTCCACCCTTTACACTACACTTCCTCACAATCTTATAAAAGAAAAACTTATTGATTTAATTGAATGGACATTTCATAGGGAAGACTTCCTCTATCTTGCATGTAATGGAAGAAAAGTTTTTTTCACTTCTGAAGAGCATAAAAACTATACTTTATGGTCATGTCAGAAGGTGTGTGAAGCTCTAACCTTTCTACTTGACAATATTTACATAAGATTTGGTACTAAGTTATTTAGACAAGTATTGGGTATTCCGAACGGTACTAATTGCGCACCACTTATGGCTGATCTGTTTTTGTTTTGTTATGAGAGAGACTTCGTGATGTCCCGTTTTGCTGATAACCAGTCTTAAATCATTGAAGCTTTTAGTTCCACTTCTAGATATTTGGATGATTTATTAAAAAAATATTGATAATACCTATTTCGATGGTTTGATCAGCCACATTTACCCCCCAGAACTCCAGTTAAATAAAGCAAATTCTTCTGATATCAAGGCCCCATTTTTTGGATTTTCATCTAACTATTGTAGATGGGTTTGTTTCTTTAAAAATTTATGATAAACGCGATGATTTTGATTTTGAGATTGTAAACTTTCCTTTTTTGGATGGTGATGTTCCACGTGCGCCATCCTATGGTGTTTATATTTCACAATTTATTCGATTTGCTAGAGTGTGTAGTCATGTAACTGACTTCAACGCTCCTAATAAATTGTAAACGGCTAAACTTCTTAATCGGGGTTATCGGTACCATAAACTACGCAAAGCCTTTTCAAAATTTTATAGAAGTCATTCAAAATTCAATACTGGACTTAATTATAAATAGTAATAAATTATTAACGGCTAAACTCCTTAATCAGGGTTATCGGTACCATAAACTACGCAAAGCCTTTTCAAAATTTTATAGACGCCATTCTGATTTAACTTCAAAATTCAATATTGGACTTATTAACTTATACAACCAGTGGAAAAACTTTATTACGATGCAAATTCTACAACTAGATTCAAAATAATCAAAAGACATGAAGCTGAACTGAAATGGATTAAATTTTTACAGACCCCTTTTCCACTGGGATTTAATGACAACATTTATCATGAGGGTAATATTTCCAGAATGCCGGACTTTGATATTTTCTCACTCCTGGAATGTCGAAAACGCAGAACTAGATCTCACGGCACCAGGAAAAATGGTAACTTTAAACGTAAAACACGTGCGTTTAAACGAAACAATACTAGACTGAAGTGACTGTCAATTATATTATTAAATCATGGACGCCACTCTATGCTTTCATTTTTAAGTTCATTACCCGTTTCTGTTTTACGTCTTCTGGACACCGAGGCGAATAAATTCTACGATAGTTCTCATCAGTTATATGATGCGGCTCTCTTAACTAGAGGCTATACTCAGCATACTCTCCGTCCTTACATTGATTCTGAAATTAATCATAAACGCCATTTCTTCAAAATATCCTTCATTAATAAGGGTATGGATTTTATAGATTTGCCCAGTATCTTCCGTGAGAGATCGGTGCTTTCTTCCATTCCTGCTTATTTTCAAAATACTGAAACACCTATAATTTGCTATAAATATAACAAACCTGTTAGATCTATCATTTTTAATTTCAATAAACTTGTTTCAGATCTTGATATTGATACTAATACTCCTGATTCATGTGATTGTAAAAACTCAAAGTATTGCTATCCTGCTGCTGGTCATGTAATTACTGGCAATTTGAAAATTATTCCTGATTCTAGGATAAGGAATATAATTTCTAAAGGACCGAAATATCGGTTTCCTTCTAAAATTGATTTCAGTAAATGTAGAGATGAAATCGCTGCTTCCTTGAATGAATTCGGTAATCGATGGTGTAAGCGAGAGTATGTTGAGCATAAAGCCCTTAAGGACTGGAAACTTAGCATTTTAAAACTAGTAAATAAACGCATTTCTTTCTATTCTCAAAATACTAACTTATTACCTCCTAAGCCCAAGACGTCTTTACGTCATCTTAAACTAGGTATTCATGAATTTCATAAGAAGTTTGTTTTGGCCCCTGCAGACAAGGCCGCTAACAACGTCGTCGTTGTGTGACGGCTCCACTATGTTAACACGCTTAAGCAGGAGCTTGGTGGTACTATGGCCTATGAACTTCAGCCTTTAGCTGAAGAGAGAGTTATAGTAGATAAACATGTTTGTCTTTCAGCCACCAAGTTTGCTGTGTGTGTTAACGAAGGCCAAGACAAGCTTCCTACGCTATACTGGTTACCAAAACTTCATAAAAAACCTTACAAAGCACGGTTTATTGCAAATTCTAGCTCTTGCACTACCACTGAACTTTCTAAATTATTAACTTCCTGTCTTACTGCTATTAAAACGCATGTACTTAAATATTGTGATAAAGTCTTTGAAAGATCAGGAAGAAATCTGTTTTGGTCTATAAAAAATTCGAATGAGGTTTTAAATAAATTGAAATCTAGACATTTTCGTGCTTCTAGTCTGTCTACCTACGATTTTTCCACTCTTTACACTACACTTCCTCATAATCTTATAAAAGAAAAGCTTAATGATTTAATTGAATGGACTTTTCACAGAGAAGATTCTCTCTATCTTGCATGTAATGTCAGAAATACATTTTTCACTTCTAAAGAGCATAAGAATTATACACTTTGGTCATGTCAGAAAGTGTGTGATGCCCTCACCTTTCTACTTGACAATATTTATATTAGATTCGGTACTAAGTTATTTAGACAAATTGTGGGTATTCCGATGGGTACTAATTGCGCACCTCTTGTGGCTGATCTGTTCTTGTATTGTTATGAAAGAGACTTCATTTTGTCGCTTTCCATTGATAACCAATCTGAAATTATTGAAGCTTTTAGCTCTACTTCTAGATATTTAGATGATTTATTAAATATTGATAATACCTATTTTGATGGTTTGATCAGTCAGATTTACCCCCTTGAACTTCAGTTAAATAAAGCAAATTCTTCCGATACCGAGGCCCCGTTTTTGGATTTACATCTGTCTATTGTAGATGGATTTGTTTCGTGCAAAATTTATGATAAACGCGATGACTTTGATTTTGAGATTGTAAATTTTCCTTTTTTGGATGGTGATGTTCCTCGTGCGCCATCCTATGGCGTTTATATTTCGCAATTAATTCGATTTGCTAGAGTGTGTAGTCATGTAACTGACTTCAACACTCGTAATAAATTATTAACGGCTAAACTCCTTAATCAGGGTTATCGGTACCATAAACTACGCAAAGCCTTTTCAAAATTTTATAGACGCCATTCTGATTTAATTTCAAAATTCAATATTGGACTTAAATCTCTTCTGCAACAAGGTCTATCGGAACCCGAATTTTATGGTGACTTAGCATATAAATTCAGAAAAATATATAACCGCAATGACTTCAGCACCCAATTTCGTAAAATCATTCTTCGATATAAAAAGATTGGGTACAACATGGATATTATACGACAGACTGCATGCATGGTAGTTAACCCAATCACGGTTGGCAACTTTGCTTCCCTCTTTAATTGCACGCCGGTGGGTCAGGCCTCAGATTCTATGACGGCTCCAACGTAAAGGCTTATTGAGAATTAGAGAGATCTAATTCAAGGTAATGTTGGTTGGTGCCTGATGCTCTGTCTCTGGTTGGGCTCATCGGAGTCTAACTGTTGGTTTTCTTTTGCTCCAGCATTTCAGTGGTTTCTTGCTGTCGAGTCCTCACCGTTGTCTCACCTCTGTGGTTCTTTGATTTTTGTGTTCACGGAGATGTTGCACTGATGAGTTAGGAGGCCTTCATGCGGACTGAACAAATTATTTGTCTAAATCGCGACGGAAGTAAGGGCGAGGATTGTGGCCACGTAAAATCGATTTAAGCCCCCCAGTGGAAATCTTCCACTGACCGTTCCAAGGCGGCTCTTCTGTGGCGATTTATTTATGTTGTTGTTTGTTACTTACTGTGTGTATCACTTGTGTCTTTTGGTTTTGGATGGCCATATGGCCATTTTGTGGGAAAGTAACTGTCCTTATGGCCTTCCTTTGTTTGGGTTTCCATTATGGTCTGGTCGCTTAATGTTTGTATTTCTTTCCCTTTGGTGTCTTTTATGGGTGGAGTAAGTTAATTGTATCAATTCCTGATCTTTGTTTTACTTCTACTTAAAATTCTTCTGCAACAAGGTCTATCGGAACCCGAATTTTATGGTGACTTAGTATATAAATTCAGAAAAATATATAACCGCAATGACTTCAGCACCCAATTTCGTAAAATCATTCTTCGATATAAAAAGATTGGGTACAACATGGATATTATACGACAGCCTGCATGCATGGTAGTTAACCCAATCACGGTTGGCAACTTTGCTTCCCTCTTTAATTGCACGCCGGTGGGTCAGGCCTCAGATTCTATGACGGCTCCAACGTAAAGGCTTATTGAAAATTAGAGAGATAATGTTGGTTGGTGCCTGATGCTCTGTCTCTGGTCGGGCTCATCGGAGTCTAACTGTTGGTTTTCCTTTGCTCCAGCATTTCAGTGGTTTCTTGCTGTCGAGTTCTCACCGTTGTCTCACCTCTGTGGTTCTTTGATTTTTGTGTTCACGGAGATTTTGCACTGATGAGTTAGGAGGCCTTCATGCGGACTGAACAAATTATTTGTCTAAATCGCGACGGAAGTAAGGGCGAGGATTGTGGCCACGTAAAATCGATTTAAGCCCCCCAGTGGAAATCTTCCACTGACCGTTCCAAGGCGGCTCTTCTGTGGCGATTTATTTATGTTGTTGTTTGTACTTACTGTGTGTATCACTTGTGTCTTTTAATTTTGGATGGCCATATGGCCATTTTGTGGGAAAGTAACTGTCCTTGTGGCCTTCCTTTGTTTAGGTTTCCATTATGGTCTGGTCGCTTAATGTTTGTATTTCTTTCCCTTTGTTTTTTTTTTTTTTTTTTTGGTTTGGGTTTTACGGCCCTTTCAAGATTATTTCACTCATATCGAGCCGATCGTTAATCAGAGGTGGGCGAAAACCGGAGTACCCGGAGAAAAACCACCTGACCTTCCGTTGCAGAACTTGGCGTCTCACACGTGGCCCGAGCGAGGCTCGAACCTACGGCGGTGAGAGACCTAATCTTTCCCTTTGGTGTCTTTTATGGGTGGAGTAAGTTAATTGTATCAATTCCTGATCTTTGTTTTACTTCTACTTAAATCTGTTCTGCAACAAGGTTTATCGGAACCCGATTTTATGTGACTTAGTATATAAATTTAGGAAAATTTATAACCTCGATGACTTCAGCACCCCATTTCGTAAAATCATTCTTCGATATAAAAAGATTGGGTACAACAGAAATGTTAAATAAGATTTGATTTGGTACTAAGTTATTTAGATAAGATTTGGTACTAAATTATTTAGACAAGTATTGGGTATTCCGAACGGTACTAATTGCGCACCACTTATGGCTGATCTGTTTTTGTTTTGTTATGAGAGAGACTTCGTGATGTCCCTTTTTGCTGATAACCAGTCTTAAATCATTGAAGCTTTTAGTTCCACTTCTAGATATTTGGATGATTTATTAAAAAAATATTGATAATACCTATTTCGATGGTTTGATCAGCCACATTTACCCCCAGAACTCCAGTCAAATAATGCAAATTCTTCTGATATCGAGGCCCCATTTTTTGGATTTTCATCTATCTATTGTAGATGGGTTTGTTTCTTTAAAAATTTATGATAAACGCGATGATTTTGATTTTGAGATTGTAAACTTTCCTTTTTTGGATAGTGATGTTCCACGTGCGCCATCCTATGGTGTTTATATTTCACAATTTATTCGATTTGCTAGAGTGTGTAGTCATGTAACTGACTTCAACGCTCCTAATAAATTGTAAACGGCTAAACTTCTTAATCGGGGTTATCGGTACCATAAACTACGCAAAGCCTTTTCAAAATTTTATAGAAGTCATACAAAATTCAATACTGGACTTAATAATAAATAGTAATAAATTATTAACGGCTAAACTCCTTAATCAGGGTTATCGGTACCATAAACTACGCAAAGCCTTTTCAAAATTTTATAGACGCCATTCTGATTTAATTTCAAAATTCAATATTGGACTTAAATCTCTTCTGCAACAAGGTCTATCGGAACCCGAATTTTATGGTGACTTAGCATATAAATTCAGAAAAATATATAACCGCAATGACTTCAGCACCCAATTTCGTAAAATCATTCTTCGATATAAAAAGATTGGGTACAACATGGATATTATACGACAGACTGCATGCATGGTAGTTAACCCAATCACGGTTGGCAACTTTGCTTCCCTCTTTAATTGCACGCCGGTGGGTCAGGCCTCAGATTCTATGACGGCTCCAACGTAAAGGCTTATTGAAAATTAGAGAGATAATGTTGGTTGGTGCCTGATGCTCTGTCTCTGGTCGGGCTCATCGGAGTCTAACTGTTGGTTTTCTTTTGCTCCAGCATTTCAGTGGTTTCTTGCTGTCGAGTTCTCACCGTTGTCTCACCTCTGTGGTTCTTTGATTTTTGTGTTCACGGAGATGTTGCACTGATGAGTTAGGAGGCCTTCATGCGGACTGAACAAAGTATTTGTCTAAATCGCGACGGAAGTAAGGGCGAGGATTGTGGCCACGTAAAATCGATTTAAGCACACCCCCCCCCCCCCCCAGTGGAAATCTTCCACTGACCGTTCCAAGGCGGCTCTTCTGTGGCGATTTATTTATGTTGTTGTTTGTAACTTACTGTGTGTATCACTTGTGTCTTTTAATTTTGGATGGCCATATGGCCATTTTGTGTGAAAGTAACTGTCCTTGTGGCCTTCCTTTGTTTAGGTTTCCATTATGGTCTGGTCGGTTAATGTTTGTATTTCTTTCCCTTTGGTGTCTTTTTTGGGTGGAGTAAGTTAATTGTATCAATTCCTGATCTTTGTTTTACTTCTACTTAAATCTCTTCTGCAACAAGGTCTATCGGAACCCGATTTTATTCGACTTAGTATATAAATTTAGGAAAATTTATAACCTCGATGACTTCAGCACCCCATTTCGTAAAATCATTCTTCGATATAAAAAGATTGGATACAACAGAAATGTTAAACGACAGACTGCATGCATGGTGGTTAACCTAATCATGGTTGACAACTTTGCTTCCCTCTTTAATTGCACGCCGTTGGGTCAGGCCTCAGATTCTATGACGGTTCCATCGTGAAGGCTTATGTTGGTTGGTACCTGATGCTCTGTCTCTGGTCGGGACCATCAGAGTCTATCTGTTGGTTTTCTTTTGCTCCTGTATTTCAGTAGTTTCTTGCTGTCGAGTCCTCGCCGTTGTTTCATCTCTGTGGTTGTTTGATTTTTGTGTTCACGGAGATGTTGCACTGATGCGTTAGGATGCCTTCATGCGGACTAAATTAATTATTTGTCTTAATCGCTGGGCGGGTCACAATCTGTTTAAGGTCGAATTCATTTAGCAGGTCCGTGAAATCTTCATACGGGCTGACATATGTACAGTCGGACAAAATGACGGACGTACGGTCATTCCATGTGAATTTGGGGTAGTTGAAATCCTCCAGAATCCAAACATGGCCCCTGGCGGGGCATACCAGTTCAACAGATTGTTGAAATCTTCAAAGCTGTGAGAATTCGACTCACTAGGCTTATAATAAGCTGCTATGTGAAGAGGCACTGATCCAGTGAGTTGCAGCTTGACCCATAAAATTTCACAGTCAGTTTCCCAGTCTTGAACCATGCTGGCGATATACATGCTTTTAAGCAAAATAAAAAACACACCCTCCCTGGATCCCCTATCCCGCCTTGACAGTGTGAATCCCAGGCTGTCAGGTATGATCTCAGCATTGCAAATGTCTGAGGTCAACCATGACTCAGTGCATGTCACAATATCCGGACTTAATTGGTCAAGCACAGCGTGGAATTGGTCAAGCATAGCGTGGAATTGGTCAAGTTTATCTTGAGCCTTTATGGAGCGGGCATTCAGGTTGAGGTCTTTTAGGGTTGCATTCCTAAGTCTGTGGCTGTTGGCTCTTTGCTCAGCAGAAGGAACTGATGACCGGCTTGGTGAATCAGACAAGGCACCGAAACTATTGTAGGACTCAAAATATGCAAGATTACTGTCTAGCATTGAAACTGAATGGTTTTGGTGCATCGCATATCAAACATCAAGGTTTTCAGTATGTAGGACGTAGGAGTTGTCACTCATGTCCTGACATACAGGTTGGTGCCATTGTGAGCAAGTGTCACATTGGATACCTACATCAGTCACTTCTAATCCGCATGCACCACAGGGCGCTGGATTAGATTCATCTGATAATATGAACAATCCTAAACAAAGCCGTCACATGTAAACTGTGTTCAGCTGCTCCAGAGACTCGGCAGCACTTCATAGCAAAATGCTCAGTATTTACCTCTGAAAGGGAAGTTTACACGGAGAAACTGCAGGATAGTCCATCTCTTTGAGGTGAAAAAGGCGTGGACGTAACAGACTCAGAAGTGTTTACCCAACTCTCACTAGACGTTTCAGTTTATGTGACAAGTAACGAAGATATAGCTCTTCTGGAATTGTATTCAAGAGAGTGTATCGAGTAGATTCATCGAAAGAGAGTTGTAAGACAGAAGTGGAGGCAATGCTCAGGAATCGATACAATTATCCCACAGCTCCTATCAGAGACACCAAAGGGAAAGAAACACAAACATGAAACAACCGACCCTAATTGAAACATCAATAGCGGAAAGCCAAAAGGGCAGTTACTTTCCCACAAAATGGCCAATAGGCAATCCAAAATAAAATAAATAAGACAAATAATTTGTTCAGTCTGCATGAAGGCCTCCTAACTATTCAGTGCAACATCTCCGTGAACACAAAAATCAAACAACCACAAAGATGAATCAACGGTGAGGACTCGACAGCAAGAAACCACTGAAAAGCTCGGACAATGGAAAACCAACCGTTAGACTCCAATGGGCCCAATTTAAGTCCTATATTGAATTTTGAAATTAAATCAGAATGACGTCTATAAAATTTTGAAAAGGCTTTGCGTAGTTTATGGTACCGATAACCCTGATTAAGAAGATTAGCCGTTAACAATTTATTAAGAGTGTTGAAGTCATTTTCATGACTACACACTCTAGCAAGTCGAATTAATTACGAAAAATAAACGCCATAGGATGGCGCACACGGAGCATCACCATCCAAAATTAAAGTAGAGGCAGTTACTTTCCCACAAAATGACCAAACGGATATCCAAAATAAAATAATATAAGCGACACAAACACCCAAAGACAAACCATTACAAAAATAAACCACGACAGAAGAACCGTCAGCGGAAACGAATTCCACTGAGGGGCTTAAATCGATTTTACGTGGCCACAACCCTCGCCCTTACTTCCGTCGCGATTAAGACAAATACTTTGTTCAGTCCGCATGAAGGCCTCCTAACTCATCAGTGTCAGCCTCGATAGCGCAGTGGTTAACGCGTTCGACTTATGATCGAGAGGTTGTGCGTTCGAACCGGCCACCGGTATCGAGGTGTGTCCTTGGGCAAGACACGTAATGACACTGCTCCACTCCACCCAGGTGTAAATGGGTAGCAGTGGTGTAAAAGCCACTGCCTCTCTCTCGCGCGCGTGAAAACATTCGGAATGAGTGTTCGAGAGCGATTCAATAAGCTTGCAGCTTTCATAGCAATCGAACTAAAAATAAATTAGTATAAACTAAACTAACTCATCAGTGCAACATCTACGTGAACAAAAAATCAAACAACCACAGAGATGAAACAACGGTGAGGACTCGACAGCAAGAAACAACAGAAATGCTGGAGCAAAAGAAAACCAACAGTTAGACTCCAATGGGCCCGACCAGAGACAGAGCATCAGGTACCAACCAAAATAAGCCTTTACGTTGGAAACGTCATAGAATCTGAGGCCTGACCCACCGGCGTGCAATTAAAGAGGGAAGCAAAGTTGTCAACCGTGATAGGGTTACTACCATGCATGCAGTCTGTCGTATAACATTTATGTTGTATCCAATCTTTTTATATCGAAGAATGATTTTACGAAATTGGGTGCTGAAGTCAATGCGGTTGTAAATTATATATTCTATGTCACTATGAAATTCGGGTTCCGATAGACCTTGTTGCAGAAGAGATTTATGTCCAGTATTAAATTTTGAAATTAAATCAGAATGGCGTCTATAAAATTTTGAAAAGACTTTGCGTAGTTTATGGTACCGATAACCCTGAAAATAGGAAACTTTACAATCTCAAAATCAAAATCATCGCTTTTATCATAAATTTTGCTTTATTTAACTGAAGTTCTGGGGGGGGGGGGGGGGTAAATTTGACTGATAAAACCATCGAAATAGGTATTATCAATATTTAATATATCATCCAAATATCTAAAAGCAGAGCTAAAAGCGTCAATGATTTCAGACTGGTTTTCAGCAGAAAGGGACATCATGAAGTCTCTCTCATAACAAAACAAAAACAGATCAGCCACAAGTGGCGCCCACAACATGTCTTAATAACTTATGTAAATATTGTCAAGTGGAAAGTGAGAGCTTCACATACCTTCTGACACGACAATAAAGTATAATTTTATGCTCTTCTTTAATTAAGGCGTAACTATACCAAATTTAGTGACACAGATGCCTTTCTGATATTTAATCTTCATCAGTGTGTCTCAACCCCAAAGTTCTGAAACCGAAACAGATGATGGACAAGTCCCGGCAAACACAGCACACCCCCTCCGAGCACACACCGACCGACGCAGATCATGAGACAGGTCAACTGGAGGCATCAGGCAAGAGACGCCTACATCAGGACTAATAGGCGTCCCCCACCGAGCCAACATCAGCAAACATGGCCCACACTCCACGGAAGTCCCGGGCAACAGGAAGGAGATGTCCAAAGTAGCGAGGCTTACAATTTTAAAATATAACAAAAAGTGGCAACCAAATCCGCTAAGATACATGTCTAACCTGACAAGTCAGTCTTAGTTTAAGAAAAATTAGAATTTTATGCTGCAAAAATTAAAGATATAATATAGTTATTTAAATCAGTACCTGAGTACTGACGTCAACACCGCAGTATCAACCTCAGCACTGAGGAACTGATATTGAGCTGATGATACCCTCGGGGGCGAACGAATCATCCACCAGCAGATATACCGACCCAGTGATTGCAATTAAGGCGTAACCATACCAAATTTAGTGACACAGATTCCTTTCTGATATTTAATCTTCATCAGTGTGTCTCAACCCCAAAGTTCTGAAACCGAAACGGATGATGGACAAGTCCCGGCAAACACAGCACATCCCCCTCCGAGCACACACCGACCGACGCAGATCATGAGACAGGTCAACTGGAGGCATCAGGCAAGAGACACCTACATCAGGACTAATAGGCGTCCCCCACCGAGCCAACATCAGCAAACATGGCCCACACTCCACGGAAGTCCCGGGCATCAGGAAGGAGATGTCCAAAGTAGCGAGACTTGCAAAATTTTAAAATATAACAAAAAGTGGCAACCAAATCCGCTAAGATACACGTCTCACCTGAAAAGTCAGTCTTAGTTTAAGAAAAATTAGAATTTTATGCTGCAAAAATTAAAGATATAATACAGTTATTTAAATCAGTACCTGAGTACTGACGTCAACACCGCAGTATCAACCTCAGCACTGAGGAACTGATATTGAGCTGATGATACACTCGGGGACGAACGAATCATCCACCAGCAGAGATACCGACCCAGTGGTTGCAATTAAGGCGTAACTGTACCAAATTGAGTGACACAGAGGCCTTTCTGATATTTAATCTTCATCATATTTTAAGCAAGACTTAACAGATCTCATAGTGTAAATATCGCGTGTGATGCTGTATTTAAATTTCTGAACTGCACAAGCTGTATATAACCTTCACCAGCAGTAGTGTTAAGTGACACAAAAATGTCTCATCAGTTCACCTGCACTGAGTACAAGGTGTCCTAACAAGACAACGGAGGAACTCTACGATAAAACTGAACTGAACTGAATGTCATATGCCCGCGAGGATATTCTTGGCACGAACATTCTAGACATGAAAACCGAAATACAAGAAAGCACATAGAAATGGAGTGTGATAGCTCAGTGGTTAGTGCACTTGTTTCTGATGCTAGAGGCCCCGTTTTGATACCCTGCGGCGGTGATTATTTCGGTGTCCGAACACACACACAGACACACACACACACACACACACACACACACACACACACACACACACACACACACACACACACACACACATACACACACACACACACACACCATAAGCATGATTTGCAGGGATGAATGTCAAGATGTCAAGAAAGTGCATCGTCCTTCTGATTGGGACATTAACTGGAACCCCCCCCCCCCCCCCCCCCCGTACAGAGAAAGAGAGTTACCCGCGTGCCAATTAAAGACCTCTACCACATGATTATTGTGTGTAGGCTTCATCCTGAAAACCTGGTGTGTACGTAATGTATACCTGCGATTAATGATCAAACGTGACTCATCGCAGGATTTGCGGAGGAAAAAGTTAAAAACAAATTTTATACATTATATTAACAAAAGTAATAATATAATTTATAAAAGTAATAATCGACTCCCAACTCTCCAGCGTGTCAGTTAAGTGGTTAGTGTACTTGCCTATGATTCTAGAGGCCTCCTGTTCGATGCCCGACAGCGGTGATAAAAATGAGGTGTCAAAACATGCTCCACCAGCATCATTTGCTGGGATAACTGCCACAAAGTCCATTGGATCGCGATGTTAACTGGAGACCCCCTTTCCAGGGAGAACCATCCATTGTGCAGGTAAAAGATCCCGGTTATTGCATGATTACTGTGTCGGCTTTCATCCTGCAAACCTGGAGTGTATGTAGGGGGCGGGGGTGCGTTGCTGGATATAAAGAAATAAAGAAAGAAAAAAGGTATGGACAGAATCGTATGTCAAGTTTCAAGAATGAGCTGTTGCTATCGATTGATCGATCGATCGGTCGATCGATCGATCGATCGATCGGTCCATCCATCCATCCATCCATCTTGAGAGGTGGTGTATTTGACTAATAGTTCGTCTGTCATATCTGACAATGACCAGTCTGTACCCAAATTTGTAAGAATATTTTTCAATATAAAAAGATTGGGTACAGATTTATATGTAATACGACAGACGTCATGCATGGTAGTTAACCTAATTACAGTTGTCAACTTTGCATCCTCAGATTCTTTGACGGTTCCAGCGTAAAGGCCTGATCAATTCCTTATCATTGCATTCACTTCTATTTTTTATGCGGCCTGAATAAATTATTTGTCTCAATCGCGGCGGAGGTAAGGGCGAGAATTGTGGCCGCGTAAAATCGATTTAAGACCCCAAGTAAAATTATTTTCACTGACCGTTCTAGATTAGAAGTGAAGACAATCATCAGAAATCGATACAATTTAGCCCACAGCTCCCATCAGATACACCAGAGGGAAAGAAACACAAACATGAAATAACTAGACCATAATTGAAACATCAATTTCGGAAAGCCAAAAGGACAGTTATTTTCCAACAAAATGGCAAATTGGCTATCAAAAAAAAAAAAAAAAAAAAAAAAATGTTAGCGATACACACATCATAAGGCAAACCATAACAAAAATAAACCGCGACAGAAGAACCGCATTTAGATGGTCAGTGAAACGAAATCCACTGGGGGGCTTAAACGCGGCCTCAATCCTCGCCTTTATTTCCGTCGCGATTTAGACAAATAATTTGTTGAGTCCGCATGAAGGTATCCTAAATCATCAGTGCAACAGCTTCGAGAACACAACAAGAGGACCATGATGGCCCTGGATCGCTCACCTGATCCATAGAGTAACAAGTGGGCCTCGGGGAGGGCCATTATTGACCCCAGGAATATAATGTGCATAATGTTGAGGGAGGTCTAAAAAGGTGAAGCTTCATACCAAATATCAACAAAGGCTATAATTTAAACAATCTTGGCAATGGTCCACTAGATGAAGCTACACAACAAATATCAAAGACCTGGGCCTTGCTGTTTCAGAGAAGAAGATTTTTTTAAAGATATTCCTTATATAAGCCTATGTAAAACCAAATGGCCCCGGGGCAGGGGCATTTTGGGCCTCAGGGCTATAATTTAAACAATCTTGATAGAGGTCCACTAGATGAAGCTTCACACCAAATATCAAAGACCTCGGCCTTGTTGTTTCAGAAAAGAAGATTGTCAAAGATTATCTCTATTATAAGTCTACGTAAAACCAAAGGGCCCTGTGGCGGGGGCATTTGTGGCCCATGGGCTATAATTTGAACAATCTTGGTAGGGGTCCACTAGCTGGAGCTTCATACCAAATGTCAAAGACCTAGGCCTTGTGGTTTCAGAGTAGAAGATTTTTCAAGATTTTCCCTATATAAGTCTATGAAAAACCAAAGGGCCCAGGAGCGGGGGCATTTTTGGCCCCAGGGCTATAATTTGAACAATCTTGATAAGGGTCCATAAGATGAAGCTTCATACCAAATATCAAAGACCTGGGCCCTTGCAGTTTCAGAGAAGAAGATTTTTAAAGATTTTCCCTATATAAGCCCATGTAAAACCAAAGGGCCCCGAGGCGGGGGCATTTTTGGCCCCAGCACTATAATTTGAACAGTCTTGGTAGGGGTCCACTAGATGAAGCTTCATACCAAATAGCAAAGACCTGGGCCCTGTAGTTTCAGAGAAGAAGATTTTTTAAAGATTTTCCCTATATAAGCCCATGTAAAACCAAAGGGCCCTGGGGTGGGGGCATTTGTGGCCCCAGCACTATAATTTGAACAATCTTGGTAGGGGTCCACAAGATGAAGCTTCATACCAAATATCAAAGACCTGGGCCTAGCGGTTTCAGAGAAAAAGATTTTTAAAGGATTTCCCTATATAAGCCTATGTAAAACCAAAGGGCCTCGGGGCGGGGGCATTTTTGGTCCAAGCACTATAATTTGAACAATCTTGGTAGGGGTCCATAAGATGAAGATTCATACCAAATATCAAAGACCTGGGCCTTGCAGTTTCAGAGAAGAAGATTTTTAAAGATTTTCCCTATATAAGCCTATGTAAAACCAAAGGGCCCCGGGGCGGGGACAATTTTTGGCCCCAGCACTATAATTTGAACAATCTTGGTATGGGTCCACTAGATGAAGCTTCATACCAAATATCAAAGACCTGGGCCTTGCCGTTTCAGAGAAGAAGATTTTTAAAGATTTTCCCTATATAAGCCTATGTAAAACCAAAGGGCCCCGGTGCGGGGGCATCTTTGGCCCCAGCACTATAATTTGAACAATCTTGGTAGGGGTCCACCAGATGAAGATTCATACCAAATATCAAAGACCTGGGCCTTGCAGTTTCAGAGAAGAAGATTTTTTAAGATTTTCCCTTTATAAGCCCATGTAAAACCAAAGGGCCCCGGGGCGGGGGCATTTTTGGCCCCAGCACTATAATTTGAACAATCTTGGTAGGGGTCCACTAGATGAAGCTTCATACCAAATATCAAAGACCTGGGCCTTGCAGTTTCAGAGAAGAAGATTTTTTAAGTTTTCTGTGAAAAAAATCTATTTTTGGCTCCTGTGACCTATATGTGCAACGGACCGGAACCATTTGAACAACTTTGAAAGGGGACCACCTAAGGATCATTCCTGTGAAGTTTGGTCAAAATCCGCTCAGTGGTTTAGGAGGAGATGTCGTTTGAAGAAATTGTTTACGCACGGACGCACGGACGCACGCACGACGGACGACGGACAAAAAGTGATCCCAAAAGCTCACCTCGTCACTACGTGACGGTGAGCTAAAAATCACGCAACCACAGATATGAAACAACGGTGAGGACTCGACACCAAAAAACGACTGAAATTCTGGAGGAAAAGTAAACCAAGTTTGACTCCGATAGGCCAGACCAGAGACAAAGCATCAGGCACCAACCAGCATTACATAAAACTAAATTCTAATTCAATTCTCAGTAAGTCTTATCGCTGGAACTTGCATAGAATTTTAGACCTGACCAACTGGCGTGCAATTAAAGAAGGAAGCAAAATAGAAGTGAAGGCAATGATCAGGAATCGATACAATTAGCCCACAGCTCCCATCAGCGACACCAAGAGAAAGAAGCACAAACAGGAAACAACACGACCCCAATGGAAACATCAACAGCAGAAAACCAAAAGGGCAGTTACTTTTCCACAAAAGGCCAATTGGCTATCCAAAGCAATATAGTATAACCGATACACACACTCAAAGACAAGCCGTAACAAAAATAAACCACGACAGAAGAACCGCTTTTATTTTGGATGGCCATTTGGCCATTTTGTGGGAAAGTAACTGTCCTTAGGGCCTTCCTTTGTTTAGGTTTCCATTATAGTCTGGTCGCTTCTTGTTTGTGTTTCTTTTCCGTTGGTGTCTTTGATGGATGGAGTAAGTTAATTGTATCGATTCCTGATCTTTGTTTTACTTCTACTTTGCAACGGTCGCTGAGGGGGGCTTAAATCGATTTTACAATCCTCGCACTAACTTCCGTCGAGATTTAGACAAATAATTTGTTCAGCCCGAATGACGGCCTCCTATCTCATCAGTGCAACATCTTCGTGAACACAAAAATCAATCAGCCACAGAGAGGAAACAACGATGAAGACCCGACAGCAAGAAACCACTGAAATGCTGGACCAAAAGGAAACCAACAGTTAGCTTCCGATGGGCCCAACCAGAGAAAGAGCATCAGGCACCAACCAACATTACTTAAAATTAGATTCTCTCTAATTCTCAGTGAACCTTTTTTGTCCAATTATATATATTCTGAACTTATATACTAAGTCACCATAATATTCGGGTTCCGATACACTTCGCTGCAGAAGAGATTTATGTCCAATATTGAATTTTGAAATTAAATCGGAATGACGTCTATAAAATTTTGAAAAGGCTTTGCGTAGTTTATGATACCGATAACCTGATTAAGAAGTTAAGCGGTAAACACTTAATTACTAGTGCTGAAACCAGGTACATGACTAGATACTCTGGCAAATCGATATAATTGCGAAATATAAACTCCATTGGATTGAAGTCATTGCGGTTAAATATTTTTCTGAATTTTTATACTAAGTCACTACAAAATTCGGGTTCCGAGCGACCTGGTTGCAGAAGAGATTTAAGTAGAATATTCAATTTTGAAATGTGCAGTTAAAGAGGGAAGCAAAGTTGTCAACCATGATTTGGTTAACTGCCATGCATGCAGTCTATCGTATAACATTTAAGTTGTATCCAATCTTTTTATATCGAAAAATGATTTTACGAAATCGGGTACTGAAGTCATTTCAATTATATATATATTCCTGAACTTATATTCCAAGTCACCATAAAAGACCTTGTTGCAGAAGAGATTTATGTCCAATATTGATTTTGAAATTAAATCGGAATGGCGTCTATAAAGGCGAGGATTGTGGCCACGTAAAATCGATTGAAGCCCCCCTCCCCAGTGGAATTCGTTTCGCTGAACGTTCCAAGGCGGTTCTTCTGTCGCGGTGTATTTTTGCAATGGTTTGTTTTGAGGTGTTTGTGTCGCTTATATTATTTTATTTTGGATAGCCCATTGGTCATTTTGTGGGAAAGTAACCGTCCTTTTGGCTTTCCGCTATTGATGTTTCCATTAGGGTCTGTTGTTTCATGTTTGTGGTTTTTCCCTTTGGTGTTTCTGATGGGAGCTGTGGGTTAATTGTATCGATTCCTGATCATTGCCTCCACTTCTATTTTTCATAACAAAACAAGAACAGATCAGTCACAAGGAATGCGCAATTCGTACCCATCGGAATATCCCCTATTTGTCTAGATAACTTAGTACCAAAGCATATATAGCTATTGTCAAGTAGATAGGTGGGAGCTTCACACACTTTCTGACATTACCTTAAATTAGAATGTGTATGTTCTTCAGAAGTGAAAAAAAAATCATTTCTTACATTGCAAACAAGATAGAGGGAATCTTCCATATGAAATGTTCATTCAGCTAAACCATTAAGTTTTTTCTTTTATAAGATTTTGAGGAAGAATATTGTAAAGGGTGAAAAGTTCACAAACAGACAGACTTGAAGCACGAAAATGTCTTGATTTCAAAGGCTGCCAGTTAATAGGCCTTAGTACCACCAAGCTCTTGCTGAAGAGTGTTAACATACGGGAGCCTAAAAAAACGACGACATTGTTAGCGGCCCTCTCTGCTGGAGCCAAAACAAACTTCTTATGAAATTCTTGAATACCTATTTGAAGATGACGAGTAATAGAAGTGAAGGCAATGATTAGGATTCGATACAATTAACACACAGCTCCCATCCGCGACATCAAAGAGAAAGAAACATAAACATGAAACAACTAGACCCTAATGGAAACATCAATAGCGGAAAGCCAAAAGGACATTTACTTCCCCACAAAATGGCCAATTGGCTATCCAAAACAAAATAATATAAGCGATACACACACTCAAAGACAAACCATAACAAAAATAAACCGGAACCAAATGGGCAGTGAAAGGAGTTTACCTGGGGGTCGGGGCTTAAATCGATTTTACGTGGCCACAACACTCGTCTCACAAAGACGTCCTAGGTTTAGGAGGCAATGAAGCTCGTAATTTTTAGAATAGAAAGAAATACGTTTATTCACTAGTTTCAGAATGCTAAGTTTCCCCTTGTTGAGGGTTTTATGCTCAACACACTCTCGCCTACACCATCGATCAACAAATTCATTCAAGGCACCACCGATTTCATCTCTACCCAAATTGAAATCAGTTTTAGAAGGAAACGGATATTTCGGTCCTTTAGAAATTATAGTTTGTATCCTAGAACCAGGAATAGTCTTTGACCCATTACGTCTTATATCATGTCTGTACAACATGTTCAACAAATCACATGACAATTTATGCTGGCACTATGCACTATGTTTTAAGATTCAAGAATACATTTTCAGGCGGGGGTAATATGGTGGCCCTTTGAAGAATTTTTCACATATATCGATCCGATCTTTTAGATTGGCAAAACGGGACAACCACCCTAATTACCGCACCGTGCGCTTAGTTTTGTTTTCAAAATTGTGTCAAAAAATTGTGGTGAAAAATCGACCTATTAAGCGCGCACCAATCATTTCGGGTAACTGTCTTGGCAGCTAAACTGTCTTGTTTCCCGCTTCGCAAATTTTGTCAGGAAAAATATCGATACTTTTTTAAAACCTACATGCCGATTATTGCAGTTATGCTGTAGCCCTCGCATTGGCTTGGCTTCTTTTGGAAGAAGCCAACTTGTTACATCCGTACACCGTAACATGTTTTCCCGATCATTTCCAAAATAGATACGATGTGCCTCATGAATATTCAAGATGCCTCTCGGGGCTCCTTTTCCGACTACCTTATGAGTCACGTTATGCAGTCGGGTGTGAGTTTGGCTCTGTGCGACCATCCTGTGCCGGCAAATTGCAGCAGGTGCGAAATGCGGGCTTTTTTCATTTACCTTATTTCTAGTTCCCATCTCTCGGGAGACGGCTTGAGATAGTTGGTTGCTTTACAGCTTGATCCCTGATCGGACTTAACCGGGTTGACAGGTTTAATCAGTGCCAATTAAAGTCGCATCTCGGACATTTTGCAATCATTGATAAATGGGTGGAAAATGATATTGATATGTAACTCGAGACGCATGTTTTTCATACGTCAGTCATACTGCCAAAATTAACAGACTGCAAAAACTGATCGTCCGATGCTTTCCTTTCTTTTTTTCTACTGCTACTGTGTTAGTCACATTTGACCATTACCACAGGTGTACATTTTGCGTGAACAAATCTAATTACTCAATTTTGACACATGGTTCAAGTGACCCTGCGATAAGATCAAAGATGCCGATGTGGACTAAACCTTTTTACATAATCAACTGATCGGACAACTCGTACTCAAGGCGTTCCACACTACAGGTGGCCAGTTTCTGACACGGGTAATAAACACATTCAGCCGGATTTTGATTACCGGATTATCAATTGTTTATTTGTAATAAACTTGTTTCCTTTATACTTCGATCCTGGAGACGGGGTCAGAAATGTTCGGTAAAAAAACAGGGCGAAGTTAACTTCTATTTTCTAGTCTGGTAAGGCGAAGTTCTTGAAGTTGCCCGAACCGCCCCTCGGCTGATCCCTGTCAGGTATCTGTGGATTTCATGTGTATCAAAAGGTTTGGGAACCACATTTAAGGGAGGAATTTAAGTGTGTATTAGAGCTGTCGAATGAATTTGACAGAAATGCAGTTGCTTTGCCTTCACTGTTGAAGAAATAACGGTAAGTTTTTTATAGATTTCCTGTGAAAGCTTCACTGGGAGTATACTGTAAGGTGTGCACTTATGAATATTTTTTTTTTTTTTTTCAAAAAAAGCTTTGGTGTGCGCTTACAGGAACATGTGCGGTAATTAGGGCGAATAGGTAGTTATCGGGGCGCAAACCACCGCGGTGAGAGAACAATAAAATTAAGAAAGAGAACCGAAAAAAAACAACAACAACAAAAAAAAAAAAACAACAGAATTCGTCTGTTCTAAAGTGACCTGAGCGGCGTGAAAACCACAGCGGTGAGAGACTTCTAGGCAATCGAGTTCAGTTGAAAACTGAAAACAAAGTATGGATACAATGCAGTGACAATGGCATGGTAAATTGGTGTTACATACATCATAGAAGCATTGTTCATGGGTCAACATAACCTAGAATGCTTACCCTGTTAGCACATAATTTCAAAACAACATTGAATCCACATTCAACGTCATGCCGTTGAATTTACGTTTATTTAGGATTGGTTCAATGTTGACTGGGTTACAGAGAGAGAGAGAGAGAGAGAGAGAGAGAGAGAGAGAGAGAGAGAGAGAGAGAGAGTATACCTTCAAGCCATAATAGCGAATTTCTTATGCCTAGAAATATAACTGTCTCGAAATAAATTTTGTTATATTGTAGCAATAAGTGAATAAGTATATTAGATATTTCTTTCGTATTATATACAGCGTAGCAATCCTCTAGTGTTATTTCAGCTTTGGAGATTATTCGCTTAACCTGCATTGAAAATAGCCACCTAGTTATGAACAGTGACACAAGGTACAGAAGGTACAGTAAATAAGGCCATGGAGAAAATGTTTAGAAAACAAAGAGATTCTAACTAAAGTCATGTTGTTACAAAATTGCACTGTTTCCCCAACCCCACAAACAAACACACACAAAAAACACCTCTTACAATATTCCTTTTTTTTTCTTTTCAAAGAATATCTTGTATCTTGTCTCAGTATACGAAGATAGATATATATGTTATCATGACGAATGAATTTGGAGTGAGAGGAATCCCTGCCATTGTAATATCTATCTATCTATCTATCTATCTATCTATCTATCTATCTATCTATCTATCTATCTATCTATCTATCTACACTGAGTCGGTCATATTTGGTCATTACCTAAGTTGGATGGGTGGCTAAATCAAGAAATTTAGTTTGAAAACAAGTTACTGCATGAGTCCTTAAAACTATTTGCAATCTGAACAACAGAAGTATGCTGAAAAAAATACCCCTGAATCTCAATCTTACACTGTACGGGCTTTGAACTCCTCTGTTGTCTTGGCATTCGCCACAGAAGAGGGAAGACCATTCCACTGCGGAATAGTTCTAGGGTGTAAAAGAATTTTCAGGGTATCGCTATAAGACTAGCTGGTATCTACGATATTTTAGTTGTGTATTTTTGATGCTATTTGGCTTGAAGCTGTCGCAGGGATCACGTTTCTATCTCTATTAATAGACACTGTACCAGAGTGTATCTTATAGAAGAAGGTTAAAAACACTGCTCACGACAGGCCTTTAGGGACAGTCATTCTAGCTTTGAAGCATGTCACCGACGCTACCATCGAGCAGCTGTCATCGAGCAGCCGCCATCGAGCAGCTGTCGTCTGCATCTTCTGAATGTGAGTTTTAACATGGAGATGCTAAATGGGTGGTGTATATTTAAGATGGGGGGCGAACCAATGTTTTATATCCAACACTCTTTGTCTCCCTAGGTGCAAATGCCAAATTACATGTAAGAAATCCTAAAATCCTAGTTGCGTTCGGTGTTATCTCAGAAATATGTTGACTTCAATCAAATTCGTCAGTGATGGTGATGATGATACCAAGATATTTGGTGGATGAGCTTGCTCCAGAATTTGCTGGTGTGGTGTATAATGAAACCAAATTGGCTTGTCCGGAAGTTGTCGTGACACACTCACTGAATGGGTTTTGGCTACATTGAACTTCATCTGCCAACTGGCCTCTCACTGTGCGAGTCGATACAGGTCATCTTGTAAAACAAGACACTCAGAAGGAGAGAATAGATGTTCCTATACAGGACACAATCGTCAGCAAAAACACACAAAAAAAACGGACAGATGACCTGCTATTATCAGGAAGATCATTAATAAACACCAAAAAAAAAAAAAAAAAAAAGGACCGGTCCAAGTACCGAACATTGGGGGACGCCAGATAAAACAGGGAATGGAACAGACGCTTGGTCATCAAGTACAACTTGTTTGTGCGCCCAGAAAGCTATGAGGTAATCCACCTATGTGTGGATCCTCTCATCTCATAATAGTTCAGTTTATACAAAAGCCTTCTGTCAAAAGTTTTGGCGAAGTCCATGGTGATCAAGTCAGTCTGTTTGTGGCCACGGCTTATGACCCCATCCAGATTGTTCACAGTGTCATGGTAGAATTGAATTAGTCGAGTTTTGCAAGACCTTTGACCTCGGAAACCATGTTGACAACCAACAAGAATGCTCTAAAAGGCTGGATGCCTGTTGATCTTGCTAACTAATATATGCTCCAGGTTTTTGCAACAGATGAATGTTAGCGTTACTGGTCTATAATTTGCTTCATCATATGTTTTACCTTTCTTATAGACCGGGGTAACATTTGCTTGTCGCCAGTCATATGGTACAATGCCTGGATAAGTGACTCATTGAAGATAAAAAGTCCAACAGGCACAACATTCCTTAAGCACCCTGGCATTCGGGTCATCCGGCCCAGATGCCTTATCTATGCTGAGCTTACCCAACAGTTTAGCGACCCCCTTTAGGTCAACTGTTATGTACCCTATGGTGGGGAAAGACTTTTACCTTTGGACGGTAGCTCACCGTCAGTTTCACGCGTAAATGTACATTGAAACTGTCAATAGCCTTATCGCGCGAATCTGTTTTTAGAATTCCGTTTTCTCTTACTGAAGTAATCCCAAACGCTTCCTTTTTCAGAGACTTTACGAACGACGAAAACTTTTCAACTTTGCAATTCTTTTGGGGACTATCAGGATCTGAAATGCAAAGTTAGGACTTTACGAAGTCACAATAGCAATCCAAATTGTTCCTTCTTATAGAAAGAATAGAAGTGACGACAATGATCAGGAATCGATACAATTAACCCACACCACCCATAAGAGACACAAAAGGGAAAGAAACACAAACATTAAATGACTAGACCCCAATGGAAACATCAATAGCGGAAAGCCAAAATAACAGTTACTTGCCCACAATATGGCCTATTGGCTATCCCCAAAAAATTAAACAAGCAACACACAAACTCAAAGAAAAACCATAACAAAATTAAACCACGACAGTAGACTCGCCTTGAAACGGTCAGTGAAAAGAATTTCACTGTGTGTGTGGGGTGGGGTGGGGGGGGGGCTTAAATCGATTTTACGGGGCCGCAACCACAAAATGGCCAATTAGCTTTCCAAAGCAAAATAATATAAGCGACACATACACTCAAAGACAAGCAATAACAAGAATATATCATGGCAGAAGAACCCCCTTGGAACGGACAGTGAAACGAATTCCACTGAGGGGAGCTTAAATCGATTTTACGTGGCCACAATCCTTGCCCTTGATTCCGTCGCAATTTAGACAAATAATTTATTCAGTCCGCATGAAGGCTTCCTCGCTCATCAGTGCAACATCTCCTCGAAGCTAAAAATCAAGTAACCAGAGAGAATAAACAACGGTGAGAGTCGACAGCAACAAACCACTGAAATAATGGGGCAAACGAAACCAACAAATTTACCAACTCAAAATCAAAATCATCGCATTTATTACACATTTAGCAGGAAACAAACCCATCTACAATAGATAGATGTAAATCCAGAAACCAGATCCCGTATCAGAATAATTTGCTTTATTGAGTTGAAGTTCGAGGGAGGTGGGTGCGCGGTAAATTTGACAGATCAAACCATCGAAAACGGTATTTTCAATATTTAATAAATAATCCAAATATATAGCAGGCGTGCTAAAGGTTTCACTGATTTCAGATTGGTGTTTCAACGGAAAGGGTCATCATGAAGTCTCTTTCATAACTAATCAAGGACACATCAGCCACAAGGGGTGCAATTCGTACCCATTGGAATACCCACAATTGTTTAAATAACTTAGTACCAAATCTTATGTAAATATTGTTAAGTAGAAAGGTGAGAACTTCACAAACTTTCTGACATGACATTAAAGTATAATTTTATGCTCTTCAGAAGTGAAAAAAACAACAACAACAACAAACAAACATTTGTTACAGTACATGCAAGATAGAGGAAATCTTCCCTATTTAATGTCCAGTAAATAAAATCGTTATCAGAATTTTATATACCAAAAAACAGATTTCTTCCTGATCTTTCAAAGGCATGCTTTTTGATGGCAGTAAAACATGAAGTTAATAATTTAGAAAGTTCAGTGGTGGTACAAGTGCTTGCATTTGCAATAAACCGTGCTTTGGGTCGTCTTTTATGAAGGTTAGGTAACCAGTATAAGGTAGGAAGCTTGCCTTGGCCTTCTGTAACACAAACAGCAAACTTGGTGGCTGAATGACAAGCCCCATCAACTACAGCCCTCTCTATGTAACGTATGTTGTCCCGGGGCGGGACCATTTTTAACCACAAGATTATAATTTAAACAATCTTGGTAGAGGCCAACTACATGAAGCTACATACTAATCATCAAAGACCTGGGCCTTCTTATTCAGACAAGAAGATTTTTAAAGGTTTGCCTATGTAAATTTATGTAAAATATGTGGATCCTATGTGGGGCCGTTTTTGGCCCGAAGGCTACAGTTTGAAATTATTTACAGAGGTGTACTAGATGAAGCTTCATATCAAATATCAAACGGTCTCAGAGAAGAAGACTTTTTAAGTTTTTAGTTAAAAAATTCCTTTCGGCTCCTGTGACCTGGACGTGCAATGGACCAGAAGCACTTGAACAACTTTGAAATCATTTTCATTTGAACAAAACTGTTTTGCTGTTTTGTCGAGGGTCACTCAAGCAACACTCCTTTGAAGTTTGAATGAAATTGGACAAAATGTATAGAAGAAGTTATCATTTAAAATTATTTTCTATTTTAGCTCTGGTGGCCATCTTAAACCATTTAAGCTATTTTGGTAGAGGATAACTTTAGTAACATTCCTTTGAAGTTTGAATTAAATTAGAACAAAGGCATAGAAGGAGTTGTCGTTTAAAGATGTTTCTATTTTTAGCTCTGGTGGCAATCTTGTTCATCGGAGCAGAACGATTTGAGCTATTTTGGTAAATGGCTATCTATGCAACATTCCTATGAATTTTGAATGAATTTGGCGCTGGAGTCTTAGAGGCAGTTGTGACAATCTTGTCCATCGGAGCAAAACGATTTTAGCTATTTTGATAAATGGCTATCTATGCAACATTCCTACGAATTTTGAATGAATTTGGCGCTGGAGTCTTAGAGGTAGTTGTTGAAAAACGTGTCATCTTGTCTTGATCATAGGAGCAGAAAGATTTAAGCTATTCTGGCATACAGATTTTAGCTTTTTTGGTAGAGGTTCGCCTAAGCAATTGGCCTGCAAGGTTTGAGTAAAAACGGTTTAGGTGACCCTCTACCAAAAGCATTTTAACGCGTAATTGATGTTTTTCTATGTTTAGCTCCGGAGGCCATCTGGCTCATCAGAGCAGAACCCTTTAGATATATTGATAGAGGGTCACCCAAACAACACTCCTATGGAGTTTGAATAAAACTGGCCCATAGGTTTAGGAGTAGCTCGTATTTAAAGTTTCTATTTGTAGCTCCGGTGGCCATCGTGTTCATCAGATCGCACCCGTTTGTTTGTTTGAATTGAGGTTTAACGTCCCCGTCAACACTGTAAAGGTCATTTTGGAGACGTTGCTTCAAATGTTTAGCGTTTTTAGGGTGATCTAATCTGCATTCCTATGAAGTTTGATCGAAATTGGCACAGGAGTATAGAAGAGGTTATCGCTATAACGGTTTTCTGCCATTGTGGAGAAATGTGTTATTTAATCATTTCATTACTGTTACTATTTGGCTCATTATACTTAAGTTTGTTAAACATGCATGTGCAGTAAAATGAACGACAAAAAATGAACATCCTTGTGCACAACACTTGAGGTCAGGAGGCAGCTCTAGATATAGGTTTAACTCTTGATCTGGCTCAAAATAGTGTAGTGCATTTGATTTTCAAAGGATCGTGCACACGTTTCTCTGAATTTGGCAAAGTATTGTGCACAACTATCTCCGATCTAGTGCAACTCTAGTGCACATTATATCAAGTTTATCTCATATGTAGCTCTGGCGGCCATCTTGTTCATCGGAGCGGAAAAAAGCTATTTTGGAAGATGGTCACCTCACCAAAATTCCGAAGATTTGAAGATTTGAAATAAATCGACGCAAGTTTTTAAGATGAGTTGGCATTTAAAGCGAATTGTTGATGTTTTTCTCTATTTTTAGCTCTGGTTGCCATATTACTCCTTGTAGCTGGACCGTTTTAGCTAGTTTGAAAGATGGTCATCTAAGCAACATTCTTGTGAAGTTTGAATGGGATGTTTAAAGATTTTTTTTCTATTTTTAGCTCTGGTGGCCATCTTATCCATCGGATCGGAACGATGTTAGCTAGTCTAGTAGAGGGTCACCTAAGCAACATTCCAATGAAGTTTGACTGAAACTGACCCAAGGGTTTAGGAGGGGTTGGCATTTAAAAACAAATTGTTGACGTTTTTTTCAGTTGTAGCTCTGGCGACCATTTTTGTTCATCAGAGCAAAATCATTTTAGTTATTTTGGTAAAGGGTTGCCTTATCTACATTCCTGTGAACTTTGAATGAAATAGACGCAAGGGAGTTGTCGTTTAAATATTTTTTTTTCTATTTTTAGCTCTGTTGGAGCGGAACGATTTTAGCTGCACTGGTAGAGGGCCATCTTAGCAGCATTCCTATGAAGTTTGATTGAAATTGTTGTCTCAAGGGTTTAGGAGTAAGCATTTGGAACAAATTGTTGACTCCGCACGCCGTGTGACGCCCAGCGCACGACTGACGACGCACGATGCATGATGGGCACTGACCAATCACCATAGCTCACTATGAGCACTTGACTTGATAGATTTTGTAAGGTAACCGGGCGCTAAAAGCACATAGGGGCTTCCCCACCATAAGCACTTCGTACTCAGGTGAGGTAATAAGGGCCTTATACCACCCATACAGCAGACATATAAGACTCTGGTTTAATTGGCAGTTTATTCGGTTAATCATTGTTTAATACACGGCGTTCCATTAAAAGCTAAACGTTTCTAATGGACATGCAAAAGGTAAATATTCCGGGTACAGACTATCCTGACATTACACACGTCGGAGTGTTGAAGATTTAAAACCATGTTTTACAGTTTACCGTTTTAATAATAGTCTAGCCAAAAGTGTATCAATGTTCCATTTTCTTATGTGTAAATATTCATTTCAAAAGAAAATCCAAGACATTTTTAAATTGAATAAATCAAAATTTAATACTTTAAGCATTTGTATTAGCAACAGAATGTCATGTGGTTTTCTCCGGGCACTCCGGTTTTCGCCCACCTCTGATTGACGATCGGCTCGATTAAGGGAACTTAAGATGGAGCCCCGTAGGCATACACAATGTAAACACCGGTTTCTAGTACTAGTATGATAATCAAAAAGTATATGCAATGAAAATGGTTAATATTAACCCTTATTGAACGTCGAGAAACACTACATCTGAAAATGACGTCTGCTTATGTCGTCTGCTAAATCTTTTTCCAAACTTTTTAGAAATATTTTTCATATGGGCAAACACAGTTTGGACCCAGATCAGACTGCTCCTAGAGGAGCAGTCTTATTTGGGTCCATACTGTTTGCAAAAATAACTTTTAAAGTAACCGGCAGACGACCAAGCAGACGACGATTGTCGTGATTGGCGTCTTATTGGTTAAATCGTTTTCAATATATACGCCCATATCTGACTATTTTTAGCCTATTGGTACATTATTTTGGTTATAGACAAAGAAATGACAGCGTTGACATACCTGAATATATTATTACCGATTATTTCGACAGCTGAAGGTGCTGATGATTGTGTAGCTAAATTTACCTCTTTGGTTAGAGCTAGGGACTAACTTCCCACTTCACAGGTCCTGGTGTATGAATGTCATTTGACGTGTCACCAGTAACAATTCTGATTCTGATTCTGACTATTTTTAGCCTATTGGTACATTACTTTGGTTATAGACAAAGAAATGACAGCGTTGATAGAGTAGTAACGGTTAAGCAAAAATGGAGTGTGTGAACATGGATTGGAGTTTGGAGTTCAATACCAAGCTTGGTATTAACAAACAAGAAGGGTGTTTACAAGCAAGGTTGGTATTTTGTCATACGCTTGGTATTCGATTCAATACCAAGCTACTTGGTAATTGGTTAGGTTTATTATGTGATTTAACGCAAAACCAGAACGAAGCTGAGAACATAAGTGTCTTTCTGTGCGTTATTTATTCATCAAAATATCCATATACTAACCCAATGCGATGTAAACAAATATAACAAAAGCTATAGTCTTTCAAAACGCAGTGAGACGTGATTGCACTTTTAATTTTGGACTCGTCCGTGTTTTAGGTATGTCGCCTGCAGTGGGTATTTTTTACACTGGGCGATAGTTACCGTCATATTCTTAAACTTGTGCGCTGTTTAACCAGATTGTCGACCAGTCGAGACAGTCTAGTAACACTTCTCCCATCTTGGAGATCTAGGGTTCGAATCTCAGGCAGATGTTTTTTTTTTTTTTTTGTTTTTTGTTTTTTTTTTTCTTAACATTTTTTCGTACCTATAAAATTGGAGCACAGGAGATGTTTGTTTGTTTGTTTGATCGATTGATTGAGGTTTATTGTCCCCGTCAAGTTTGGAGAAGTTGCTTCCAGTTTTGTGGGGTTTTTACCCGACATTGGGATGAAATGACATCTCAAGCCCTGCGACCCAATAAAACTAAACGGGTTCAATAAATATGGACGGTCCAGCCCGCACCACTTTGCCTGGGCAGGCTCGGACTTAATAAGCGGTTTACCATTGCTCATGTGTCGTTAGTTTCAGATCCGCTTGAAAGCATCGTGCAGCTCGAACTATTTCTCCAATCCCCAATGGGCGGTGCCATCACATTAGATGCATATTCATTTTATTGAAAGGATGGAACGAGCACAAGCGAATCGTTGTAGCTCGGATTCAAGAGGTATAATAAAAAATGTTACTATGATTGAACGTACGTTCACAGCCGTCAGTGAAGGCAAATGCGCTGTTGAAATGAATCTGAAAGAGTTTCGTTTGTTTGTATTGGGCTTTTACGGCCCAGGCATCACTATTTATGTCATTTTTGAGCCGGTCAGTTTACTTATCCACACGTATCCTGGACTAGCTTATACGTAAGCGGTTAACCAGTACAGTGCACATTCTATCCCCCAGAAACTACCAACTGCCCTTCTTGAATCATCGGAAGGGAGGGAATGGCCATCGAAAAGATTTCATGATTAATCTCCATGGGAAAGAATGTTGCTGACCCCGGCAGGTATCGAGCCCGAGTCCTATTAACCACCAGTCATACGCGCATCCGACTGAACTACCGAGGCCGGCATCCAAAAGATTTACAATGACATAAAAATATAATTGTTGAATATAAAACAAAGGAAATAAAATATTAAGGATGTAAACATAAAAAAAAAGAAAATAACTTCAAACATAAAAAAAAAAATAAAATAAAAATGAAACATTAAATATAAAAAAACGTGCCACTGGGACTCGAACCCTCGCCAAAAAAAAATTTCTAGTGTGACTCGCAGGACATCGCATTAACCACTGGACCATGACTTCTAGGTAGAAAATATACAAACATTGATTTATATCTTTAAAATCCCGAGAAAAAAAGTTATCCGAAACCTGCTTCCCCTAAAAAATGGAATCGACTCGTCACGCTTAAACTTTGAACTCTCAAAGGTCGTTGATAAACTTTTTTTTTTTTTATATCACATTTCCCACCTTATTTCATAACAGCTCTAGTTCACACCGCACAACCGGCTGTTTTGAAGACAGATTACTGCGTAGAAGACAGATCATAGTAAAGGCGACGAAGAGAGGGAAGGTGAAGATTTTCTGTTTGAATGAATCGAGAATGACTTTTGCTATTAATGGAAACAAAACAACTAAATGCTTGGAGATACCGCAGCAACATTCTGACAATATTTCAAAACCGGATAAGGCTTTTCCGGTTCGTTAAAATATTTTTAAAGAAATCGCATAAAAACTTGTTTTCGGCGTCAATTGCACGTAGCAGCATTTCTGCAAAATTCAACCGTATACGAGTGCTCCCTGGCCCATTATTCAGCAGCATTTCTGCAGAATTCAACCGTATAACTCGGTTAAATAATCAAACTGCTCCCTGGCCCCCGCCCACAGGGGCTTGAAGAAATATATGGGCTGCATGATGCTTCCACGCAGAGCTGAATCCAGCCCGCACACTAGTACTGGTAAACCGCTTAGAGGGTCTAAGCCTGTCCAGGAACCACGGTGCGAGGTGGACCGTCCATGCTAACAAACCCTATTGGTTTCATTGGGCGACAGGGCTTGAGATGTCATTTCATCTCAATGTCGGGTAAAAGTCCCACAAAATGGGAAGCAACGTCTCCAAATGACCTTTACAGTGTTGACGGGGACGTTAAATCTCAAATCGAACAAAACAAATCAAACTGCTCCCCTAAAGAAACCAGGTGTCAAGAAAAATACTGCCTCTAACTACAGATTAATTTTATACGGCTATCCACAAACACAGATCAGAGATTCCGAATGCTAACATTCATGACAGGTCAGAATTCTGTTTACATCTACAAGAAAGACGTATTCCGATTGATTTCTAAAGGCTATTTTCGCGTCAAATTTTTCTGGCGTTTTTGACGAATAGGCCTACGGTTTGTACCCGCATCTAATCTATCTATCTATCTATCTATCTATCTATCTATCTATCTATCTATCTATCTATCTATCTATCTATCTATCTATCTATCTATCTATCTATCCATCTATCCATCTATCTATCTATCTATTATCTATCTATCTACACTGAGTCGGCCATTGTAATATCTATCTATCTATCTATCTATCTATCTATCTATCTATCTATCTATCTATCTATCTATCTATCTATCTATCTATCTATCTATCTATCTATCTATCTATCTATCTATCTATCTATCTACACTGAGTCGGCCATTGTAATATCTATCTATCTATCTATCTATCTATCTATCTATCTATCTATCTATCTATCTATCTATCTATCTATCTATCTATCTATCTATCTATCTATCTATCTATCTATCTATCTATCTATCTATCTATCTATCTATACTGAGTCATCCTTGTCGGTCATACTTGGCCATTACCTCAGTTGGGTGGTGCGCTAAATTAAGGATTTAGCCTCGTTTTGTGCAGCTGGACAAAGTTATGTTAGGGTAACTGAACTACTACCTTTTTGAGAAAGAGAGAAGAACAATTGACATGATCTTCACACCAAGGCAGCTTCAAGAGAAATGCCAGGCACATAACATGGACCAATACATGACTTTTTTCGACGTTACCATAGCATTTGACGACACAGTCAGTCGTCACGATCTTCGGAAAATCATAGTGAAGTTCGGATGTCCAAGTAAGTTTATAGCAATAGTTAGGCAGTTCCACGATGGTATGCTTGCATGGGTCATAAATGATATCGGATCTATTCCGTGTGACAAACGGAGTCACCTAAGGCTGCGTACTAGCCCCAACACTTTTCAACATGATGTACTCTGCCATGCTCTCAGATGTTTTCCATGATGGTGAAAATGGTTTACCTATTAGGTATCGTTTTGATGGGAAGCTTTTCAATCTCAGAAGGCTGCAAGCCAAATCCAAGGTGTTAGACAATCCAAGGTGTTAGATGAGTTCCTCTTTTCTGATGACATGGCAACGGAAGAGAAGATGCAAAAAGGTATAGATCAAGTATATGACTCCTGTGATAGCGTTGACCTCACAATTAGCATAAAAAGACTGAGGTAGTCTATCAACCAGCATCTGGCAAGGCTTACAAAGAGCTCACCATCACAGTGAAAAGTCAAAGATTGCAAGTGGTAGACAGGTTCACCTACGTTGTCAAGAGTCGTGCACATTGATGACGAAGTCAGTGCCAGGATTACCAAAGCTAGTGCAGCATTTGGCCGACTATGTGGTTGTATTTGGGACCGAGGTGGAACCATGCTTGACACAAACTGTGATGTTGTCAACACTATTGTATACATGTGAAACATGGACACTTTACCAACGGCACGCCAAAACACTGAATCACTTCCATACAAACTGTCATAGAAACTCTTAAAGATTTAGTGGCAAGACAGGATTCCAGGCACGGAAGTCCAGAAAAGGGTAGGGATGCGAAATGTACATACTTTTCTTAATCTAGCACAGTTAAGACTGACAGGCCATGTTACCAGGATGCCATAGGAACGTTTGCCAAAGAAAATTCTCTGTACTAGAAATGGACAAACGCTTCCGTGGTTGCCAGAAGAAGCACTACAAGGATACCCTCCAAGCCTCCCCCGAGGCCTACTACATACCAACAGAGTCGTTGGAACCAAATGCACAGTACAGAGCAAAGTGTCGACGCCTCTTCAGAAGGGGTGTTAGTAAACATGAGACAAATATAATCAGCGAAGCTGAGCGCGCAACGTCGGAGCTAATGCATCACCAACAGAGCCATCTACCTCTAACCTCTGTTGCTTTATCTGCAATAGTCAGTTCAGAGCTAGAATTTGTCTCGTCAGCCAGACAGTAACATTTCTCGAAAGTGGATAAGATTGGTCAATGCCAGTAGAAGAAGTCTCATCATTATTACCATTATTGTTATAATTACCAGTTGTAAAAGTTGGAGTAAATTATCATAATTGTATTTATTATTAACATTATCATCATACCTACTGATTGAACCATTGCTATCCTTAGTTTTAACCATTACTATTATCGAAATATGGAGGAACATCAGTACGGTAGTTTTTGAGCGAGCGGACATTATTATTGAATTCAGGCACACCAACACAAATGAAACATAATGGAGCATTGTACATAACAAGTGCTAAACTAAACTGCAAAGTAACACAACCATATTACATTACGATAACGCAGCCGTGTGATATAGTACACTCTTTCATATCTCCAAAAAAAGGTTATGTCTGGTGAAAGTTTGTGATATTTTTCTTAACTATGCTTCAAACATATGTTGAGGTTGCTCGTGGTGAGCGGATATGATTAGAACCCACCACCTATATCTTTAAACAGAAATAAGAAAATAATATATACACCGGTAAATCCCAGTTTTCTTTATATAAGTGAGTTGTAGAAGGGCGTTCTTTACACGGACTTGTTAAGGTAATGAGAACCACAGCCTCAGAGTTACTCAGAAGTTGGTTCTGAATTAACGTCCATACAGACGCACGGACCATACTCTCGGCAGTTTATTAAGAAATGAAGTTTATTTTTCTGCAGTTCATGGAAATATGAACGCAGTGGATCGCGTGCAAAGTAAATGAACCCCGAAGGGGGTTCATGTAAACTTTACTAGTGACCCACTGTCGTTCATACTTTCATGAAAATCAGAAAAATTAAGTTTATTTTTTATATTTACATTATTTGCCCCTCATGACTGGGCGAAAAGATGCTTGTAGAGCAAAATGAAAAAGCTGAAAAACATTTACACGCTGTTTTTCTACAAAGAGCGGAGCTGCGTTGACATCATCAACGCCCGTAGAGAACAATGGTTTAGAATGACGTCACTTAACGTCACTAAAAATCATGTGATTCACTTCCACGAACGCAAGTGTTTTCTATAAGTTTACATTAGACTTTACACTGGAATTGTAAATATTTGTGAATGGTCGCCTCTGCACCGTTTGCATCACGAGCTATTCAATGTTCTGTTTTTGTTTTGTTATGAATGAGACTTCATGATGTCCCTTTCTGCTGAAAACCACTCTGAAATCATTTAAGCTTTTAGCTCGGCTTCTAGATATTTGGATGATTTATTAAATATTGACAATACCTATTTCCATGGTTTGATCTGTCAAATTTACCCCCCCCCCCGAACTTTAGTTAGATAAAGCAAATTCTTCTGATACCGAGGCCCCGTTTTTTATTTACATCTATCTATTGCAGATAAGTTTGTTTCTTACAAAATTTATAATAAACGCGATGATTTTGATTTTGAGATTGTAAATTTTCATTTTGGATGGTGATGTGGTTCTTGTGCATGACACACCGTCTCAGCCTTGTGAACAACTGTGCCAGGTATCATCAATATATCTTGAAGGGTATTGGAGTTATGGCCATCACAAGGTAGTCACTCTATTTTATTGGACGGGGAGATAACTCAAAAACCATGGTAACCCGGGTTGTGGTTCTTGTGCATGACACGCTGCCTCAGCCTTGTGAACAACTGTGCCAGGTACCGTCAATATATCTCAAAGGGTATTGGAGTAATGGCCATCACAAAGTAGCCATACTAATTTATTAAAAGCGGAGATAACTAAAAAAATATGGCATCCAGAGTTCTGGTTCTTGTGCACGACACGCCGTCTCAGCCTTGTGAACAATTATGCCAAGAGCCATCAATGAATCTCAAAGGGTATAGGAGTTATGACCATCACAAGGTTGCGTCTACGGACCGACGGACGGACGGACGGACAGACAGACGGACGCCAGACTGATCTCTATATCCCCCGAACCTATTCGGTCGGGGGATAAAAAGTTAGGCAAAGCGGTGCGAGTCTGAAGTCCATGTTTATAAACCCTATTGGTATCATTGGGCGGCAGGGCTTGAGATGTCATTTCATCTTAATGTCGGGAAATCGTCCCTCAAAATTAGATGCAACATCTCAAAAATGACCTTTACAGTATTGATGGCGACGTTAAACCTCAAATCAATCAAACAAACAAACGTATTAGATCGCATTGACGGGTAAGGTGGCGACTGTCCACACTTGTTTGCCACCTGAATTTACGGACGTTAGTACATGTCCGGACGGACGGACGGAGGGATGAAAAGCAGACTGATAGCTATTTCTCCTGAACCATTTTAAAATGATCTATCTCTATTTGAAAGTGTTGTTACATTACCACGCTGGTAAAGGCAAGCGCGCAGGGTAAGGAACAAACACACAGGATAAGGAATTTTTTTCCGATCAGGATAAGCAAGAAAATGGCGGAAACGGCATAGCATGTGCAGGTTTGTTGTTGTTCTAGACCTCGTGTTATGTTACTAATCAATACGGCTGCTCAGATTAGCTTCACGGAAGACACATATTATTCACAAATTTATCTTCGATGGTCCGAATTCGACAGTTACAGCCAGTCAAACGGAGAACCGGACACAGTGAAGCTACTCAACCACGAAATCTCATTATTTTACATGAAACGCTCTTCTGCGAAGATGCCATGAACTTTTTTGTTGGTTGTAGATATACACATGATAAATCGGACTGTTGCAAATACGGTTTAAGGAAAATTGGAAGGCCCAAAGTGAGAAATCCTAGTTCCATTTTCAATACAACGCATACGGGCAAGGAAATGGGTACACCGCATATGATAAGACACAAAATTTTCCAGGGAAAATGGTAGTTGTATGGTCGTAGCTCTGGTAAATTTCCATCTCAGATTAGGTTTTTCGTTATTGATAATTAGTCCTACATAGTTTAAAGCACCAATTGTGACCTTTAGGAAACGTTCAAATTTGTGTGACTTGTCTTGGCATGCGCATTGCTCTGGTTCTAGCAATATGATAATCCCCTATGGGGGTTAGATTTGTTTCATCGCGATCATGATTTAGAGAAATGATATATATGACCATGCAGTATTTCTTGTAGAAAATTGTATGTTTGTTCTTTTGCTAAAACTAAGGTAGATAACCTCGCCATATTCATGAGACATACCTACATGTATTGCATGGTCATTTAAGGGCCTGATATGATTTGGTTCCTTTCTGGCACCCACTCAAATCCTCTTCAGTGTGTATCGTTTCACTTGCTAACAGGCTTAGTTAATGAAAACATACAGAAACAAATTGTTTCGTTTTCATGTATATTCAGAATAACTTGTCTTTTGATGTGCCTGTGTTGAGTTAATAAATTATGACGAAAATAGTAAGAGAAGTATCATAAAAGTATATCCCTTCGAAAGAAAAAGAAGATTTTAAGTGCCTTTGGAAGCACCTGATTATATAGGTTTCAATTGGCGCATTAATATATCAGGTAGGACTGCTAACCATTTGTACACTAAGTGTGTCGTATCTAGTTACCCCACCCACTTGCATTATCATGGAGATGTACGACAAATTAAACATTACAGGATCAAAATGAAACAATTACCAAATTATTCATTGGGTTCTTACTAGGACCATGAGTAATAAGAACATATATTTATCTTTACTATGAACGGAATTATGGCAATTTAAAGTATGTTCATGTATTGGTAACTGAATTTTTATGCCGGCCTCCGTACATGTAGCTCAGTCGGATGCGCGTCTGACTGGTGATCAGGAGGAAGCGGGTTCGATACCTGCCGGGTTCGAGGAGATTGATCATGAAACTTTTTCTACGGCCATTCTCTACCTTACGCTGATTCAAGAAGGGCAGTTGTCAATTTCTAGCGAAAGACTGTGCACTCCACTGGCTAACCGCTTACGTATACGCTTGCCCAGGAAAATTGTGGATAGGTAAACTGACCGACTCAAAAATGAGCAGGTAAGTTTACCTAAACATAAGCGGTTAACCAGAATGGTGCACATTCTTGATCAATCTCCACGAAAGAATGTTGCCGACCCCGGTAGGTATCGAACCCACGTCCAGTCAGACGCGCACCCGACTGAGCTACCGAGGCCGGCCTAGAGAGATAGGGTAGACAAAAAATAAAATAAAACAGAAAATACTCAGGTACCTTCAATTTATTTAATAATTGTGTGTAAAACTTGTGTGTGCAGAGTGATCTTGATCCACACTGTTTGCAAACATTATTCAAAACATTGCTGTGGGTACAGAATACACTGTTGCCTCATCCGAGGCGATTATATCGTGCAGCCACAACATATACTCCTGACAAGAAATAAGGAAGTTTATCCCAAATTATCTTTGGAACACATCCTAACAAGGGTTTGTTTTACAAAATCCTAAAAATATGTTGTGGGTCCATGTTAAGAGTTAGTAAAAAGTATCACAATGTACACACACGAACAAAACCAACAATTTAAATGTGTAAAAGGTCATTAAGAAAGCCAGGAAACATGACCAGTCAACAAATGAGTCAGCCCGTTAACCAAGTGCTAATTGATCTTGTCTTCCAACAAGTTTAAACAAAGTCATTAAATTTATCCATTTTTAGCTCACCTGTCACGTAGTGACAAGGTGAGCTTTTGTGATCACTTTTTGTCCGTCGTCCGTCGTGCGTGCGTGCGTCCGTCCGTCCGTAAACAATTTCAAATAAGCATATCTCTAATACCCCAGGGTCAATCTTGATCAAATTTCATGAGAAGCATCATCGGGTAGGGGCTGCATAAGGTTTTTGGGCTGATCAGATTGGAATTCTGGTTGCTATGGCAACATATAGCTCCCATAGACTTACAATGGGAAAAAATTAAAATATCTTCTTCTCTGAATCCACAGGACCCAGAGCTTAGATATTTAGCATGTAGCAACGGCCAGTGGTCATCTAAATAATTCCTGCCAATTATGCCCCTGGGGTCCAAATTGGCCACGCCCCGGGGCCCCTTAGCTCCCATAGACTCATAATGGAACAAAAAGCTTCAAAAATCTTCTTCACGGAAACCACAGGGCCCAGAGCTTAGATATTTAGCATGTAGCAACGGCAAGTGGTCACCTACATAATTCCTGCCAATCATGCCCCTGGGGTCCAAAGGGGCCACGCCTCGGGGCCCTTTAGCTCCTATAGACTCATAATTGAAAAAAAAAGCTTCAAAAATCTTCTTCTCTAAAACCACAGGACCCAGAGGTGAGATATTTGGCATGAAGCAACGGCAAGTGGTCACCTACATAATTCCTGCCAATTATGCCCCTGGGGTCCAAATTGGCCACGCCCCGGGGCCCCTTCGCTCCCATAGACTCATAATGGAACAAAAAGCTTCAACAATCTTCTTCTCGGAAACCACAGGGCCCAGAGCTTAGATATTTAGCATGTAGCAACGGCAAGTGGTCCCCTACATAATTCCTGCCAATCATGCCCCTGGGGTCCAAAGGGGCCACGCCTCGGAGCCCTTTAGCTCCTATAGACTCATAATGGAAAAAAGGCTTCAAAAATCTTCTTCTCTAAAACCACAGGGCCCAGAGCTAAGATATTTGGCATGTAGCAACGACAAGTGGTCACCTACATAATTCCTGCCAATCATGCCCGTGGGGTCCAAATTGGCAACACCCAGGGGCCCCTTAGCTCCCATAGACTCATAATGGAAAAAAAACCTTCAAAAATCTTCTTCTCTGAAACCACAGGACCCAGAGCTTAGATATTTAACATGTAGCAACGGCCAGTGGTAACCTACATAATTCCTGCCAATCATGCCCCTGGGTTCTAAATGGGCGACACCCCGAGGCCCCTTCGCTCCCATAGACTCATAATGGAACAAAAAGCTTCAAAAATCTTCTTCTCGGAAACCACAGTGCCCAGAGCTTAGATATGTAGCATGTAGCAACGGCAAGTGGTCACCTACATAATTCCTGCCAATCATGCCCCTGGGGTCCAAACGGGCCACACCCCGGGGCCCTTTAGCTCCTATAGACTCATAATGGAAAAAAGCTTCAAAAATCTTCTTCTCTGAAACCACAGGGCCCAGAGCTGAGATATTTGGCATGAAGCAACGGCAAGTGATCACCTACATAAATCCTGCCAATCATGCCCCTAGGGTCCAAAAGGGCCACGCCCCGGGGCCCCTTAGCTCCCATAGACTCATAATGAAAAAAAAAGCTTCAAAAAGCTTCTTCTATGAAACCACAAAGCCCAGAGTTTAGATATTTAGCATGTAGCAACGGCAATTGGTCACCTACATAATTCCTGCCAATCATGCCCCTGGGTTCCAAATGGGCCACCCGCCGCGGCCCCTTTGCTCCCATATACTCATAATGAAAAAAAAGCTTAAAAATCTTCTTTTCTGAAACCACAGCGCCCAGAGCTTAGATATTTAGCACGTAGCAACGGCAAGTGGTCACCTACATAATTCCTGCCAATCATGCCCCTGGGGTCAAAAAGGGCCATTCCCCGGGGCCCCTTAGCTCCTATAGACTCATAATGAAAAAAAAAGTTTCAAAAATCTTCTTCTCTGAAACCACAGGGCCCAGAGCTTAGATATTTTGCATGTAGCAATGCCAAGTGGTCACCTACATAAATCCTGCCAATCATGCCCTATGGGTCCAAATGGGCCACGCCCCGGGGCCCCTTAGCTCCCATAGACACATAATGGAAAAAAAGCTTCAAAAATCTTCTTCTCTGAAACCACAGAGCCCAGAGCTTAGATATTCAGCATGTAGCAATGACAAGTGGTCACCTACATAAATCCTGCCAATCATGCCCCTGGGGTCCAAATGGGCCACACCCTGGGACCCCCTTTGCTCCCATAGACTCATAATGGAAAAAAAAACTTCAAAATCTTCTTCTCTGAAACCACAGGGCCCAGAGCTTAGATATTTAGCATGTAGCAACGGCAAGTGGTCACCTACATATTTCCTGCTAATCATGCCCCTGGGGTCCAAATGGGCAACGCCCGGGGCCCCTTAGCTCCCATAGACTCATAATGGAAAAAAGCTTCAAAAATCTTCTTCTCAGAAACTTTGAAACACAGAACTTCGATATTTAGTGTGTAGCAACATAAAATAGCCAGCTACATAAATCCTGCTAACCCTGCCCCTGGGGTCAAAATTGGCCACGCCCGAGCTCATCACCTCCAATAAACTTATAATGGAAAAAAACTTCTTCTATGAAACCATTAGGCCCAGAGCTTAAATTTTTAGTATGTAGCAACGTCAAGTGGCCACCTACATAAATCCTGCCAGTTATGCCCCTGGGATCCAAATTGGCTACACCCCAGGGCTCTTTAGCTTCCATAGACTTACAATTGGAGAAACTTCAAAAATCTTCTTCTCTGAAACCACACGGCCCTTATAATGAAAAAAAAAAGAAACTTAAAATGGGGAAAAAATCTTCAAAAATCTTCTCCCTGAAACCATAAGTCCCAGAGCTTAGGTATTTAGCATGTAGCAATGTCGAGTGGTCGCCTACATGAATCCTGCCAATCATGTCCTTGGGGTCCAAATCCTGTGGCCCGTTAACTCCAACAAACTTAAAATGGAAAAAAGCTTCAAACATCTTCTTTGAAACCATGAAGTACAGACCTTAGATATTTAGTATATATCAACACAAAATGGTCGCCTACTTAAATCCTGCCAACCGTGCCCTTTGGGTCAAAATTGGCCAAGTCCCAGGGCTCATTAGCTCCTATAGACTTATACTGGAAAAAAATAAAAAAATCTTTTTCTCCAAAGGCACAGATTTTGTTTGATTTGAGGTTTTACATCCCCGTCAACACTGTATAGGTCATTTTGGAGATGTCTCTTCCAATTTTGTGGGACTTTTACCCGACATTGAGATGAAATTACATCTCAAGCCCTGTCGCGCAATGAAACCAGTAGGGTTTATAAGCATGGACACCGCTTTGTCTGAGCTTAGATATTTAGTATGTAGCACTGTCAAGTGGTCTCCTACACTAATGATTTTCTGGTACACAGGTGAGCGATATAGGGCCATTTGTTTTGTCTTGTTTTGTATAGTTATCAATTATTATGTCTTTGCTACTAACGATTTTGACCAGTCATACTATCACAGGCTTAAAGGTATAGTTTAAAAACAAAATAAATTGTCTAATTGATTTTAATTAAAATCTTCTTTAAAATGTTCCTTCCACAAACATTACAAAAAACAAACCCAGAACAATAATTGTCAATTTGAACTGGGTATTATATTAACCTGGCCAAATTGTCCTACCAATATTTTTGTTCGCCAAATTGCCCTAGGCCGAATGGTCCTAGGTCAAATCGTCCCGGCCACAACGTCCTAGATTCATAGTGGGGTGGCGGGGGGTGTGTGTATTATATTGCTAGAACCAGAGCAATGCACATGCCAAGACAAGGCACACAAACTTTGAACGTTTTCTAAAGGTCACAACTGGTGCTTTAAACTATTTTGGACTAATTATTAATATCGGAAAACCTAATCTGAGATGGAAATTTACTAGAGCTGCGACCATATAACTACCATTTTCCCCGGACAATTTTGTGTCTTATCATATGCGCAGTACCCATTTCCTTGCCCGTGAGCGTTGTATTGAAAACGGAACTAGGATTTCTCACTGTGGGCCTTCCAATTTCCATTTTTCCTTAAATCGTATTTGCAACAGTCCGATTTATCATGTGTATGTCTACAACCAACAAAAAAGTAAAATAATGAGATTTCGTGGTTGAGTAGCTCCACTGTGTCCGGTTATCCGTTTGACTGGCTGTAACTGTCGAATTCGGACCATCGAAGATAAATTTGTGAATAATATGTGTCTTCCGTGAAGCTAATGTGAGCAGCCGTATTGATTAGTAACCATAACACGAGATCTAGAACAACAACAAACCTGCACATGTGATGCCGATTCCGCCATTTTCTTGCTTATCCTGATCGAAAAAAAATCCTTATCCTGTGTGTTTGTTCCTTACCCTGCGCGCTTGCCTTTACCAGTGTGATTACCCACTTCGTTGCGGCTACTGTGGAGAGAAATCTTACAAAACGTAGAAAATGCAGTTTCTCTCCTTTGGATTTAGTTTTACAGAATGTGAGGGTAATTATACCGAATCCTGATCGTTGCTTTCACTTCTATTTTAGAAGGTGGTTCTTTCTCTTATTGTTTTTTTTTTCTGTGTATAAAGGGGTATATTTCTCTTATTTCGAACCGATCGCAAATCAGAGGTGGGCGAAAACCGAAGTACCCGGAGAAAATCCACCTGACCTTCCGTTGTAGAATTTGGCATCTCATTAGGAAAACATGGCCGTGTGAAATAATGGCGTCCAACATGGTGTCAGAAGTTACATATATTACGTAAAAATGATAACATCTTTCTAATTTCTGCTTTCAGCATAGATTGCGGGTGCTCGTTAGAACCGCCTCAATGAGGCGGTTCTAACGAGTACCCACAATCTATGCTTTGGAGCAAAAATAAGGCAGATAATGTTAACCCCCTTACACCCCACTTTTCCCTCTATAAAGTGGGGTTTAGAGGGGTCTTCGTTTCACGGACTTGTTATCGTGATGTCATGTGACCCGAGCCAGGCGCGAATCGAGAAATGCAATTCATTCGAGAAGAGCACCAAGATGGTCCTGTGTCGCTCACCTGAGCTAACAGATTCAAAGTTTCAGGAAGTGCCAACCTTTACTGAAGGATTTATTGGAGGACAAGGTGATGACATGGTAATCAAGTAGAATGTAACTCTATTATAAAGCAGCTGACCTCATCGGTTTTCAAACTCATTCAAGCTTTTATTCCTGACTTGCTTATATGTAACTTTCAAGTGACAAGGTCAAAAGTCGGCAATTTCAGCAATCAAAGGGACGTAACTCTTATGAAAATGGACCGATTTGGCTGGTTGTCGAACTCTTCCGAGTTTTTATCCCCAACCACCTTACATATAAGTTTCAGAAAGATCCGAACAAAACTGAAGGGGCTGCGGTGATGACAAGGTAAAAAAAATCGACGTTTTCTGCAATCAAAGGGACGTAACTCTATCATAAATGGGCAGACTTGGCCGGTATTCGAACTCATTCGAGTTTTTATCCCCAGCCACCTTACATATAAGTTTCAGAAAGATCCGATCAAAACTAAAGGGGCTACGGTGATGACAAGGTAAAGAATCGGCATTTTCAGCAATCAAAGGGATCTAACTCTATGATAAATGGGCCGACTTGGCCGGTTTTCCAACTCATCCAAGGTTTTATCCCCAGCCAACTTACATATAAGTTTCAGAAAGATCCGATCAAAACTGAAAGGGCTACCATGATGACAAGGTCAACAAGAGGACCATGATGGTCCGATATCGCTCACCGGAGCTAAGAAATTTATATTTGGGTGTCGGGGCAGGTAATTTTTGGCCTCAGGTCCATAATTTGAACAATTTTGTTAGAGGTCCACTAATGAAACTTAATAACAAATATCAAAGTCCTGGGCCTTCTGGTTTCAGACAAGAAGATTTCTAAAAATTTCTGTATATAAGTCTATGTAGGACAGTGAGCCCATGCAGTGATGGGGTAAACAATCATGGTAAAGGTCCACCTAGATGAAGCTTCATACCAAATATTAAAAACCTGGGCCTTCTGGTTTCAGACAAGAAGTTTTTAAAGGTTTCCCTTTAATGCCTTTGTAAAACCAGGGGACCCTGATGCGGGAACATTTTTCGGCCCCGGGGCTCATAATTTGAACACTTTTGGTACAGGTCCACTAGATGAAGCTTCATACCAAACATCAAAGACTTGGGCCTTCTGGTTTCAAACAAAAAGTTTTTTTAAAGGTTTTTCCTATATATGCCTTTGTAAACTCAAGGGCGGGGGTGGTGGGGTGGGGGTGAGGCTGGTGCGAGGACATTTTTGGGCCAGGGCTACAATTTGAACAATCTTGGTAGAGGTCAACTAGATGAAGCTTCGTACCAAACATCAAAGACCTGGGCCTTCTGGTTTCCGACAAGAAGATTATTAAAGGGTTTTCCCTATAAGCCTATGTAAAACCAGGGGGCCCTGGTGCGGGGACATTTTGTTTTTGGCCCCGGGGCTCATAATTTGAACAATCTTGGTAGAGGTCCACTAGATGAAGCTTCCTACCAAACATCAAAGACCTGGGCCTTCTGGTTTCCGATAAGAAGGTTTTCAAAGGTATTCCCTATATAAGACTATGTAAAACCAGTGGGCCTTGGTGCAGGGACGTGTTTGGTCCCAGGGCTATAATTTTAACAATCTTGGTAGAGGTCCAGTAGATGAAGATTCATACCAAATATCAAAGACATGAGCCTTCTGATTTCAGACAAGAAGATTTTTAAATGTTTTCCCTCATAATATAAGCCTATGTAAAACCAGTGGGCCCTGGTTCGGGGCATTTTTGGCTCCAGGGCTATAATTTGAACAATCTTGGTAGAGGTCCACTAGATAAAGCTTCATACCAAATATCAAAGACCTGGACCTTCTGGTTTCAGACAAGAAGATTTTTAAAGGTTTTCCCAATATAAGCCTTTGTAAAACCAGTAGGCCCTGGTGCGGGGGCATTTTGGCCCCAGTGCTATAATTTGAACAATCTTGGTAGAGGTCCACTACATGGAGCTTCAAACCAAATATCAAAGACCTGGACCTTCTGGTTTCAGACAAGAACAGTTTTAAAGGTTTTCCCTATATAAGCCTATGTAAAACCAGTAGGCCCTGGTGCGGGGGCATTTTTGTCACCAGGGCTATAATTTGAACAATCTTGGTAAGGGTCCACTAGATGAATCTTCATACCAAATATCAAAGACCTGGGCCTTCTGGTTCCAGACAAGAAGATTAAAGTTTTCCCTATATAAGCCTATGTAAAACCAGCGGGCCCCAGGGCAATAATTTGAACAATCTTGATAGGGGTCCACTTGATTAAGCTTCATATCAAATATCAAAGACCTGGGCCTTCTGGTTTCAGACAAAAAGATTTTTAAAGTTTTTTTTTTTTATTTTCCACTTTGTTGCCATGACAACCAGAGTCTGCATGGAATGGAATTCTTTGAACAACTTTTGGAGAGGACTACCCAAAGATCATTTCTGCCAAGTTTGGTCAAAATCTGTTCAGTGGTTTAGGAGGAGATGCCGTTTAAAAGAATTGTGGCCGGACATCCGGACGGACGGACGGACGACTACGACGACGGACGGCGACCGATCACAATAACTCCCCCGGAGCCTTCGGCTCAGGTGAGCTAAAAATCAGCATTTTCAGCAATCAAAGGGATGTAACTCTATGATAAATGAGCCGACTTGTCCGGTTTTTGAACTCATCCGAGTTTTTATCGCCAGCCACCTTACATATAATTTTCAGAAAGATCCAATCAAAACTGAAGGGGCTACCTCAATGAAAAGATCAAAAATCTGCATTTTTAGCAATCAAAGGGACGTAACTCTATGATAAATTGGTAGACTTGGCCGGTATTCGAACTCATTCAAGGTTTTATCCACAGCCACCTTACATGTAAGTTTTAGAAAGATCCGATCAAAACTGAAGGGGCTACCGTGATGACAAGGTCAAAAATCGGTATTTTCAGCAATCAAAGGGACGTAACACTATCATAAGGCCGACTTTGCCGGTTTTCGTACTCATACGAGTTTTTAACCCCAAGCCACCTTACATATAAGTTTCAAAAAGATCCGATCAAAACTGAAGGGGCTACCATGATGACAAGGTCAAAAATCGGCATTTTCAGCAACCAAAGGGACGTAACTCTATGAGAAATGGGCCGAATTGGCCAGTTTATGAATTCATCCAAGGTTGCCAACTTACATATAAGTTTCAGAAAGATCCGATCAACACTGAAGGGGCTACCGTGATGACAAGATCAAAAATCGGCATTTTCAGCAATCAAAGGGACGTTACTCTATCTTAAATGGGCCGCCTTGGCCGGTTTTCGAACTCATCCGAAGTTTTGTCCCCAGACACCTCACATATAAGTTTCAGAAAGATCCGATCAAAACTGAAGTGGCGACCGTGATGGCAAGGTAAAAAAATCGGTATTTTCAGCAATCAAAGGGACGAAACACTATGATAAATGGGCCGGTTTCGAACTCATGCGAGTTTTTATCGCCAGTCACCTTACATATAAGTTTCAGAAAGATCCGATCAAAACTGAAAGGGCTACGGTGATGACAAGGTCAAAAATCGGCATTTTCAGCAATCAAAGGGACGTAACTCTATGATAAATTGGCCGACTTGGCCGGTTTTCGAACTCATCCGAGGTTTTATTCCCAGCCACCTTACATAAAAGTTTCAGAAAAATCCGATGAAAACTGAAGGGGCTACCGTGATGAAAAGGTAAAAAATCGGCTTTTTCAGCAATCAAAGGGATGTAACTCTATGGTAAATGGGCCGACTTGGCCGGTTTTCGAACTCATCCGAGTTTTTATCCCAAGCCACCTTACATATATTATGTTCTATAAAAGGGTTATCCTTTGAAAGCAAGGAATACACTTGGGAACTGAAAAAGATAGAGTGTGCATGTTTTCTGGGCCAGACTAGCTAGTTTCGGCCAATTAGTCCTCATCAGTGACCCTCAAATATTTTCAAAAGTTTCAGAAAGATCCGATCAAAACTGAAGGCACTACTGTGATGACAAGCATTTCCCCATAGTAAGTCTATGGGATCTAGTGGTTGCCATAGGAACCAAAGTTTTAGAGCAATTTCGAATAAAAAGTTAATGCCATCAATGCCCCAAGAGAGGCATGCTACAGATTGAGATCAGCCTGCAGGATACAGAGATATAGCTGCTCAAAAGTGTGGACGGACGACGGACGCCCGACGACGGAATACGGAGGACCCACTATGCTATAAGTTCCCCTGGAGCCTTCGGCCCTGGTGAGCTAAAAGTTATTACATTGTTCACCTTATTTCATAAGATTTCTGGTTGCAGGCTTAGCGACGAGAAAAGTAAGAAAGTGAAAAATGTAATATTTTCTTATAAAGGGTCATCATTAGGTTGGAGTCATGGCCATCACTAGCTTGTTTATGGATAGATAGGCATACGGACGGGATGAACGAACATTTATGTGGCAAGTCATCTGCATAACAACTACATAAGTGGCAAAATCTAGAGCAAATGTTTGCAGTTTTACGGCTCTATCAAGATTGTTTCACTTATTTCGAGCCGATCGTAAATCAGAGGTGGGCGAAAACTGGAGTACCCGGATAAATCAAAGAAGATTTAACAGAACCATCAGGTTGATCTTTACTTACGTAAGGCCTTTGTCGAAAGATTTCATTTTGTAACTAGTTCTACGTAACTTCGGTTATGGAGCGTTTGCGAATGTTTATATAATACTGTAAAGTGCCATTCAGATGAAACATATTATCAGAAATTGTGAGTGTTTTAAAAATCTGACTCAATTGGTAGTTTTCAAAAGAATTGCATGTATGTTAAGATAAAATGCATAATTCTTAAGAATGGCGCCGATAGAAACGTAATCGCTCTTCCCGTGTGTTGCGTGTTCAAGTAATTTAAAGTTAAAAGAACGGGTTACAAGTTTCTATTGCAAAGTGCCTACTGAAAGAGCTAATTCTTGAAGCCAACTAAAACTGATCAAAACACACTCATAAGGTGGCCAAATATCTCTGGTTTGTTGAAAAATGTTTTACTTTTTCATTCCGCATGCGTTTTCGTAACAAAATTTCCAGTTGAATACATGCGCTACTGGTCATGTGTAACATTGCGCCTGTGGAAAAACTGAAGACCCCTGTGGAGTTCAAAGGAAAATTGCATGGTCGTCCACATTGTTAACCGGAGAAAACTACACACCACTTTATTTTAGAAACAGTAATGCTTTCAAAAATGCTGATGTTTTGGCGGTTAACGAGGTGGAGGATGTTGAAAATAAACTTTTATCGACAAAATAAGGTGAGAAAATCAATGTAATCAAAGTACTGTGCATACTCGCATAGAAAACAGTCAATATAGTATACATATACAGAAGGACAGTGGCTGGCCATCTGTATGAGCACGACCATGATTCCTTGCCGGGCAAACGGGAATGCTTTTCATTGATGAATTAAAGAACTATCATGTTACTGCTGTCATATGCTGTGCATGATACTTGTATGAGATACATTTCATGTTTACCTTCCATTACCGATACGATACGATACGAAAACTTTTACGGACGGACGGACGGACAGACGGACGGACGCCAGGTTGATTGCTATATCCCCCGAACCTATTCGGTCGGGGAATAAAATGTCAGGCAAAGTCTGCCCAGGCAAAGCGGCGCGAGTCTGAAGTCAATTTTTATAAACCCTATTGGTATCATTGGGCGGCAGGGCTTGAGATGTCATTTAAGAAATAGATCAGCTCTAACTGTGATTTGTTGTGTAATAAATCACAGTTTGGAGGTCAGTTGTAAAGTAGACAAATCACAAGCGCGTAGCGCGCGTGATTTGTCTACTTACAACTGACCGACAAACTGTGATTTATTGCCCAACAAATCACTGGCTAGAGCTGATCTATTTCGAGTCTAACACGCTGAAAATCGGCAATAATGTTGTTGTTTCCTTCAAAATCTCACAACTTCTCGCCATTGTTAGAAGAAATCCCGCTAAAATTATCGACTGGAACACATGCATTTATATCCTTTTCTAACGTTTTCTATGCGAGAAAATGACGTTACACCGTCTAACGTCAAGTAAATCGACTAGTGACGTCATAAATTTGCAGTTTTTAATGACGTCACACGTCACGCTCTTCCGAGCTGTGATTTGTTGCAGAATAAAACACAGTTATTTTGCATTGCCTATATAGGCGCGCTGTGTTAGAATTCATCTTAATGTCGGGTATTCGTCCCTCAAAATTAGATGCAACGTCTCAAAAATGACCTTTACAGTGTTGATGGCGACGTTAAACCTCAAATCAAACAAACAAACGTATTAGATCGCATTGACGAGTAAGGTGGCGGCTGTCCACACTTGTTTGCCATCTGAATTTACGGACGTTAGTACATGTCCGGACGGACGGACTGACGGAGGGATGAAAAGCAGACTGATAGCTATTTCTTCCGAACTATTTTAAAATGATGTATCTCTTTTTTAAAGTGTTGTTACATTACCCACTTCGTTGCGGTTACTGCGGAGAGAAATCTTACAAAACATAGAAAATGCAGTTTCTCTCCTTTGGATTTAGTTTTACAGATTATTTCTCTTATTTCGAACCGATCCCAGTTTAAACATATTTTATTGCATCAGAAAGAGCGATGGGGTTGGGCCACAAGTTCTCGCAACATTAGTTACGGCCCTTCCCCGATCGCAAATCAGAGGTGGGCGAAAGCCGAAGTACCCGGAGAAAATCCACCTGACCTTCCGTTGTAGAACTTGGCATCTCACGTGACCCGAGCCAGGCGCGAGTCGAGAAATGCAGTTCATTCGCTATTTTCTGATCAACCATAACTGCGCTGTATTTGAGATAACTGTGGACAAGTTGGCTGCTTTTAAAAAGCATCCAATAGGTTTGGTCTTGTCGATCTAAATTATGATGTGAACAAACGAATATCATCATTTCATACTTCATCCATTGAAAGTTTTTATTTTTAGCTCACCTGTCATGTAATGACGAGGTGAGTGTTTGGGATCATTTTTTTGTCCGTCGTCCGTCGTGCGTGCGTGCATGCGTCCGTCCGTAAACAATTTCTTCAAACAACATCTCCTCCTAAACCACCAATCGGATTTTGACCAAACTTCACAGGAACGATCCTTAGGTTGTCCCCTTTCAAAGTTGTTCAAATGGTTCCGGTCCATTGCACATCAAGGTCACGGGAGCAAACATTGATTGTTTTAATGTAAACTTAAAAAAATCTTCTCCTCTGAAACCGCAAGGCCCAGGTCTTCGATATTTGGTGTGAAGCTTCATCTAGTGGACCTCTAGCAAGATTGTTCAAATTATAGTCCTGGGGCAAAAAATGCCCCCGCCCCGGGGCCCTTTGTTTGATTTGGCCCTTTGGTTTTACATTGACTTATATAGGGAAAACCTTTAAAATTCTTCTTGTCTGAAACCAGAAGGCTTAGGTGTTTGACATTTGGTATGAAGCTTCGTCTTGAGGACTTCTATCAAGATTGTTCAAATAATAACTCTGGGGCCAAAATGTCTCGCCCCGGGGCCTTTTGGTTTTACATTGACTTATATAGGGAAAACCTTTAAAAAATCTTCTTGTCTGAAGCCAGAAGGCTCAATTCCTTGATATTTTGTATGAAGCTTTGTCTAGTGGATCTAGACCAAGACTGTTCAAATTATAGCGCCTGGGGCCGAAAATGGCCCTGCCCTGGGGCCCCACCGGTTTTATTTAGACTTATGAAAGGAAAACCTTTTAAAATCTTGTTTGAAATCAGAAGGCTCCGGTCTTTGATATTTGGTATGAAGCTTCACCTTTTAGACCTCCCTCAAGATAATGCAAATTATAGTCCTGGGGCCAATAATGGCCCTCCCCGGGGCCCACTTGTTACACTATTGATCGGATGAGCGATCCAGGGCCATTATGGCCCTCTTGTTTAAATAATACATTCCTAGAACTGTCATAAAAGAACTTGAAAATAAAAGTGCGAAGTTTGTCGCCTTTGAATCCGGGTTAAGGACAAGAAGGGCTGGGTAAATCTACCTTTGCTATGGTTTGGGATGTATTAAGTCTTGCAAAGTCTAGCGCAAAACTTGATCGATAAAAATATATGTCCGTGATTTCGACATTAAGGCCACTGGGATAGAGCTATCTATCAGTGAGCTTAATGCATTCAAGAAGGTCATTTGTCAGTTTTAAACGAAGGAATGTACACTATGATCAATTAGCGGGAAGATAGTTGCAAGAATTCTTTTAAACTTATTGTAGGAACACATTGAACTGTTTGTTTGTTCGTTTGTAATGGAGTTTAACGGTCCAGTTAACACTATTTTAGGTCATTTTTGACTCGGTCAGTTTACCAATCCACACTTTTCCTGGGCAGGCTTACTGATGAGGCTTTATTAGCCGAAACTACGTAGTATGACCCATCTTCTTTCTTATGAATGTTTTCATTGCTCTTAAAGGAACTCATTTTTGATTTTTATTTGCCTTCACTGCAGCTGGTGTTGTGCCGTGTGGCGGCCGTAAAACGTCTCCCCGTACATCAACCATAGTGCAGTTTATATTTTACTTTTGGTCCTTTGAGATCAGCGTGAATATTCTGAGAAATCAGAAATAAATTATTGGTTTAGACTCATATTCTAGACAGGTTTTTAATTATTTGGACCCCATTTTGATTTGTATCAGTCTTTGAATCGACTGCCTATTCGAAATTCGCAAAATTGCAGTATGTTTTCTCTGGCTTTCTTTGCCGGATCATTACAGGGTCACTGATGAGGCTTTATTAGCCGAAACTACGTAGTATGACCCATCTTCTTTCTTATGAATGTTTTCATTGCTCTTAAAGGAACTCATTTTTGATTTTTAATTAAACGTAAGCGGTTAACCAGTACAGTGCACATTCTTTCACCAGAAACTGAAAACTGCCCATCAGCGGAAGGGAGAGAATGACCGTAGACAAGATTTTATGATCAATCTCCACAGAGAATGTTGCCAACCCCGGCAGGTATAGAACCCGCGTCCTCCCGATCACCAGTCAGACGCGCATCCGACTGAGCTACCGAGGCTGGCTAAACAACACATTTAACCGACAGAAGTTTCTACCTACTCACCAATGTGGACTCAAGAAGAAAACTAATAATAATTAAATAAAATTAATAAATAATTAACATGTTTTTCACTAAAAGACCGCTTCAAAAGATATACCAGATTCAGAATGTAAACCTCTACGTGGCTTTTGTTGACATAACAAAAAGCATATGGCACACTCAGTCGAAATGGACTTTGGAAAAATTGTAACAAAGGAAGGTTGTCTGGCCAAGTTCATATAAACGATGCAGCAGTTCTACCATGGTATACTTGCCCGGGTCCTGGATGGCAAGCTTTCTGAACAATTGCATGCGACTAATGGAGACAAGCAAGACTTGTGCTAGAGCCAACGCACTTCAGTATGATGATTTCTGTCATGCTCATAGATTGTTTTACGATGGCGACTTACCTATCAGGTACGCTTTGATAGGGAGCTATTCAACCGAAGAGGGTGGCAAGATAAATCCAAAGTGCAGACAGAAGTCTTAGACGAGTTCCGTTTCGCTGATGAAATTGTAAAGGGTGTTCCAACAGAAACAAAGAAAAAAAAAAAAAAAAAAACACTGGGGATCAAGTATATTTGATTTGCTAACGTTACGTTTGGAATTTGAAATATCCATAACCTACTAGGTTTATTCTAATTTTTTGCTATGTCTGCGATTTTAGGGACTATCAAAGTCAGAACTGTCAAAGCTAGCACAGCATGTATCCGACTATGGGAAAGTATTTGGGATCGAATTGGAACCAGGCTTGGCACAAAGCTAGACGTCTACACAGCCGTGATGCTGCAAACATTATTATATGCGTGTCAACAATAGACAAATTACCAACGGCATTTCAAAAAGTTGAACGTCTTCTATTTTCTGTTTTCTAACGATAATATCGCAACACAGGATCCAGACACAAAAGTCCTGAAAGGGTAGAGTTGCAGAGAGTAAATACTGAGTATAAATCTGGCACTATTAAGATAGGCTGGTCATGTTGTCGAAATGCCTGATGAACATTTGCCGAAGAAAATCCTCTGTGGAGAACTACAAATGGGCAAACGCCCCCATGGTAGATGGTAGACAGAAGAACCGATACAAGGACACTGTCTACACAATTTTCAAGTACTTCAGCATACCAACTGAGTGCACATGACCAAGCAAAGTGCAAGGCCCAATAAGAAGGGATACTGGTGTGTACCAAGCAAAACGAATCAGTGAAGCCGAACAGAAACGTTTTCGGCAGAAAGCCAGAGCTAAGACATCAATGACTATGCTCTACATGCACCCGAGTGTTCAGTGCCAAGATCGCTCATATCAGCCATCATAGAACACAAAGTCTTTCTTTTGTTTCGGTGGCTTGGGATATTTGGTTTTATTTATCGCATTTGCACAGTGCTTTACTGTTTGATTTACTATGTGCGCAAGCAGGACAAAATCAGAACTTTAGCCTAAATGTCACTCTTGACAAAATAACATCTTAAGCGTCAATGACGAGATTCGGTCCCATTATCTCATACTCGGGTATCTCTAACTGCTGTTTAAGTCAAACTAAATTACGTTAAATCGATTTTAGCCCCCTGCAAAAAGTTAGTGTTGGTTTTCTTTTGCTCCAGCATTTCAGTGGTTTCTTGCTGTCGAGTTGTTTCATCTCTGTGGTTGTTTGATTTTTTGTGTTCACGGAGATGTTGCACTGATGAGTTTGGAGGCCTTCATGCGGATGGAACAAATTATTTGTCTTAATCGCGACGGAAGTAAGGGCGAGGATTGTGACCACGTAAAATCGATTTAAGCCCAGTGGAATTCGTTTCACTGACTGTTCCAATGCGGTTCTTCTGTCGCTGTTTATTTTTGTTATGGTTTGTCTTTGAGTGTATTATTTTGTTTTGGATCATTGACCATTTTGTGGGAAAGTAACTATCCTTTTGGCTTTCTGCTATTGATGTTTCCATTAGGGTCTGTTGTTTCATGTTTGTGTTTCTTTCCCTTTGGTGTCTCTGATGCGAGCTGTGGGTAAATTGTGTCGATTCCTGATCATTGCCTTCACTTCTATTTTACTGACCGTTCCAATTTATTGTTATAGTTTGGCTTTGCATGCATGTACTGCTAATATCATTTTATTTTGGATAGCGGTTTGGCAATTTTGTAGGAACTGTCATTTTGACTATCCGCTTGTGACGTTTTAATTATGATGTTGTTTTGTGTTGGTATTTCATTCCCTTTGGTGTCTTGGATGGGAGCTAATTGTATCGATTTTGATCATTTCCATCAGTTCTGTTATTCATAGAATCTTGTTTGGGTTTGGCAAACAATGTAGACCCAGATCTGACGCCACAGAACGCGGCGTACGATCAGGGTCTACACTGTTTGCTTAAAATACTGGAATTTAAGGGTTGACTAAATCAGTCTAAGTCTCAGTTCAAGACTATTTTCCCAACCTACTCTCAATCGACCCACTAGTGCTGTCAGTGCTTTGATTTCTACAGGGAAACCTTTCAACGTTAACGATTGAAATTACGAACAAAGAAAAGACATTAAACTGTCTTTGGGTCTATTTGTGTTATCTGGGGTATCTTGAGGGTGACATGGGGCGATTTGACTGGTCGATAAAGCTTTAAAAGAATTATAATTATATTTCGCAGAACTGCATAGAAAATAATAATGTTCCCATGTTTATGATGTAAACTATGCGGAAATTACTGATAGGAGTAAGATATCATTTTTTTTTCACTATTTAGATTTACTTCATTTTCGGTATTGACTGTCAGTCAGAGCTGGTTTGCTCGCCTCATGGCGACCAAACCAACAAGGAAATAACCTTACCTGCATGTGCTCCTCGTAGTTCATTAAAGCCGAAAGCGAATTAAATCTATTTTTAAAAGTTATTACATTTTTGCAGACATCGCGGGAAAAATCGAAACAAAATTGAGAAATGTAATGGTTTTCATTAGCTTTTGATATACGTGAAATAAGATTTACATGACGGTACTAACAACCCAATTTAATACGAGTCTTTCGTGTGTTATGTATTCATCAAAATAGCCAAATACTATAGTCTTTCAAAACGCAGTGAGACGTGACTGCACTTTTAATTTTGGACTAGTCCGTGTTTTAAGTTAGTCGCCTTCAGTTGGGATTTTACATTCGGCAGATATAGTTTACTGAGATTCTTACTGCATCATACTAGCCACTTGCCAACGACTTCTACATAATGACATTATCAAAAAACTTATTTATAATTTTAAAATCCTGTGAAAAAAAAAAAAAAAAAAAAATCCGAAACCTGCTTCCCCTAAAACATGGAATAGTCTTGCCACGCTTGAACGTTGAACTCTCAGAGGTCGTTGATAAACTATAACTCAATGCAATGTAAACAAATAAAAACAAGAGGACCAAGATGGTCCTGTATCGCTCACCTGAGCTAACAAGTTCAAAGTTTTAGGAAGTGCCAGCCTTTACTTAAGGATTTATTGGAGGACAAGGCGATGATATGGTAAGCATTGTCTGCAATCAAGTAGAATGTAAAGCAGCTGACCTCATCGGTTTTCAAACTCATTCAAACTTTTATTCCTGACTTGCTTATATGTAACTTTGAAGTAACTAGGTCAAAAATAGGCAATTTCAGCAATCAAAGGGACATAAATCTTATGATAAATGGACCGATTTGGCTGGTTGTCGAACTCTTCCGAGTTTTTATCCCCCGCCACCTTACATATATGTTTCAGAAAGATCCAATGAAAACTGAAGGGGCTACGGTGATGACAAGGTAAAAATAAAAATTGACATTTTCAGCAATTAAAGGGACGTAACTCTATGATAATTGGGCAGACTTGGCCGGTATTCGATCGAAAGATCCAATCAAAACTAAAAGGGCTACTGTGATGACAAGGTAAAACATCGGCATATTCAGCAATCAAAGGGATCTAATTCTATGATAAATGGGCCGACTTGGCCGGTTTTCCAACTCATCCAAGGTTTTATCCCCAGCCAAATTACATATAAGTTTCAGAAAGATCCGATCAAAACTGAAGGGGCTTCCATGATGACAAGGTCAATAAGAGGACCATGATGGTCCTATATCGCTCACCTGAGCTAAGAAATTTATATGTGGGTGTCGGGGCAGGTTATGTTTGGCCTCAGGTCCATAATTTGAACAATTTTGTTAGACTAAATGGAACTTAATAACAAATATCAAAGTCCTGGGCCTTCTGGTTTCAGACATAAAGATTTCTCAAAGTTTCCCTATATAAGTCTATGTAAGACCAGTGGGCCCCGCGATGGGGTAAACAATCATGGTAAAGGTCCACCTAGATGAAGCTTCATACCAAATATTAAAGACCTGGGCCTTCTGGTTTCAGACAAGAAGTTTTTTTTAAAGGTTTCCCTATAATGCCTTTGTAAAACCAAGGGGCCCTGGTGCGGGGACATTTTTTTGGCCCCAGGGCTCATAATTTGAACAATCTTGGTAGAGGTCCACTAGATGAAGCTTCATACCAAACATCAAAGACCTGGGCCTTCTGGTTTCAAACAAAAATTATGCCTTTGTAAACCCAGGGGGTGGGGGTCTGGTGCGGGGGTATTTTTGGGCTAGGGCTATAATTTGAACAATCTTAGTAGAGGTACACTAGATGAAGCTTCATACCAAACATCAAAGACCTGGGCCTTCTGGTTTCCGACAAGAAGATTTTTAAAGGTTTTCCCTATATATGCCTACGTAAAACCAGGGGCCCTGGTGCGGGGGCAATTTCTTGGCCCTGGGGCTCATAATTTGAACAATCTTAGTAGAGGTCCACTAGATGAAGCTTCATACCAAACATCAAAGACCTGGGCCTTCTGGTTTCCGACAAGAGGATTTTTAAAAGTTTTCCCTATATAAGACTATGTAAAATCAGTGGGCCCTGGTTCGGGGGCATTTTTGGCTCCAGGGCTATAATTTGAACAATCTTGATAGAGGTCCACTAGATGAAGCTTCTTACCAAATATCAAAGACCTGGGCCTTCTGGTTTCAGACAAGAAGATTTTTAAAGGTTTTCCCTATATAAGCCTCTGTAAAACCAGTAGGCCCTGGTGCGGGGGCATTTTGGCCCCAGTGCTATATTTTGAACAATCTTGGTAATGGTCCACTAGATGAAGCTAAGAACCAAATATCAAAGACCTGGACCTTCTTGGGCCAGACAAGAACAGTTTTAAAGGTTTTCCCTATATAAGCCTAAGTAAAACCAGTAGGCACTGGTGCGGGGGCATTTTTGGCCCCAGGGCTATAATTTGAACAATCTTGGTATTGGTCCACTAGATGAAGCTTCATACCAAATATCAAAGACCTGGGCCTTCTGGTTCCAGACAAGAAGATTAAAGTTTTCTCTATATAAGCCTGTGTAAAACCAGTGGGCCCCGGGCGGGACCATTTTTGGCCCTAGGACAATAATTTGAACAACCTTGGTAGAGGCCCACTAGATGAAGCTTCATACCAAATATCAAAGACTTGGGCCTTCTGATTTCAGACAAAAAGATTTTTAAAGTTTTTTTTTCTTATTTGCCACTTTTGTTGCCATGGCAACCAGAATTCTGCATGGAATGGAATTCTTTTAACAACTTTGAGAGAGGACCACCCAAAGATCATTTCTACCAAGTTTGGTCAAAATCTGTTCAGTGGTTTAGGAGGAGATGTCGTTTAAAGGAATTGTGGACGGACATCCGGACGGACGACGACGACGACGGACGGCGACCGATCACAATAACTCCCCCGAAGCCTTCGGCTCAGTTGAGCTAAAAATGAGCATTTTCAGCAATCAAAGGGATGTAACTCTATGATAAATGAGCCGACTTGGCCGGTTTTTGAACTCATCCGAGTTTTTATCGCCAGTCACCTTACATATAAGTTTCAGAAAGATCCGATCAAAACTGAAGGGGCTACGGTGATGACAAGATCAAAAATAAGCATTTTCAGCAATCAAAGGGAAGTAACTCTATGATAAATGGCAGACTTGGCCGATATTCGAACTCATTCGAGGTTTTATCCAGAGCCACCTTACTTGTAAGTTTTGCCGGCCTCGGTGGCTTAGTCGGTTGCGCGTCTGACTGGTGATCAGAAGGACGCGGGTTCGATTCCCCCCGGGGTCGGAAACATTCTTTCGTGGAGATTGATCATCAAATCTTTTCTGCGGTCATTCTATCCCTTCCGCCGATTCAAGAAGGGAAGATGTCAGTTTCTGGCGAAAGAATGTGCATTGTACTGGTTAACCGCTTACGTATAAGCCTGCCCAGGAAATGTGTGGATAGGAAAACTGACCGGCTCAAAAACGACCTTAAATAGTGTTGACTGGGCCGTTAAACTCCAAAAACAAACAAACAAACAACATGTAAGTTTTAGAAAGATCAGATCAAAACTGAAGGGGCTACCGTGATGACAATGTCAAAAATCGGTATTTTCAGCAATCAAAGGGACGTAACACTATCATAAAGCCGACTTGGCCGATTTTCGGACTCATAAGAGTTTTTATCCCCAAGCCACCTTACATATAAGTTTCAGAAAGATCCGATCAAAACTGAAGGGGCTACCGCGATGACAAGGTCAAAAATCGGCATTTTCAGCAATCAAATGGACGTAACTCTATGATAAATGGGCCGACTTGGCCAGTTTTTGAATTCATCCAAGGTTTTATCCCAGCCACCTTACATATAAGTTTCAGAAAGATCCGCTCAAAACTGAAGGGGCTACCGTGATGACAAGATCAAAAAACGGCATATTCAGCAATCAAAGGGACGTAATTCTATGATAAATGGGCCGACTTGGCCAGTTTTTGAATTCATCCAAGGTTTTATCCCAGCCAACTTACATATAAGTTTCAGAAAGATCCGATCAAAACTGAAGGGGCTACCGTGATGACAAGGTAAAAAAATCGGCATTTTTAGCAACCAAAGGGACGTAACTGTATGTAAAAAATGGGCCCACTTGGCCGGTTTTCGAACTCATCCGAAGTTTTATCCCCAGACACCTTACATATAAGTTTCAGAAAGATCCGATCAAAACTGAAGGGGCTACCGTGATGGCAAGGTCAAAATTCGGAATTTTCAGCAATCAGAGGGACGTAACACTATGATAAATGGGCCGACTTGGCCGGTTTCGAACTCATGCGAGTTTTTATCCCCAGTCTCCTTACATATAAGTTTCAGAAAGATCCGACCAAAACTGAAGGGGCTACCGTGATGACAAGGTCAAAAATCGACATTTTCAGCTATCAAAGGGACGTAACTCTATTATAAATGGGCCGACTTGGACGGTTTTCGAACTCATCCGAGGTTCCCAGCCACCTTACATATAAGTTTCAGAAAGATCCGATCAAAACTGAAGGGGCTACCGTGATGACAAGGTCAAAAATCGACATTTTCAGCAATCAAAGGGACGTAACTCTATGATGAATGGGCCGACTTGGCCGGTTTTCGAACTCATCCGAGGTTCCCAGCCACCTTACATAAAAGTTTCAGAAAGATCCGCTCAAAACTGAAGGGGCTACCGTGATGGCAAGGTCAAAAATCGGCATTTTCAGCAATCAAAGGGATGTAACTCTATGGTAAATGGGCCGACTTGGCCGGTTTTCGAACTCATCCGAGTTTTCATCCCCAGCCACCTTACATATAAGTTTCAGAAAGATCCGATCAAAACTGAAGGCGCTACTGTGATGACAAGCGTCTCCTCATAGTAAGTCTATGGGACCTTGTGGTTGCCATAGGAACCAAAGTTTTAGAGCAATTTCGAATAAAAAGTTTACGTCATCAATGTCCCACCAGAGGCATGCTACAGATGAGAAATGATTGGGATCAGCCTGCAGGAGACAGAGATATAGCTGCTTAAAAATGTATGGACGGACGACGGACGACGGACGAAGGAGGACCCACTTTGCTATAAGCTACCCTGGAGCCTTCGGCCCTGGTGAGCTAAAAGTTATTACATTGTTCACCTTATTTCATAAGATTTCTGGTTGCAGGCATAGCGACGAGAAAAGTAAGAAAGTGAAAAATGTAATATTTTCTTATAAAGGGTCATCATTAGGTTGGAGTCATGGCCATCACTAGCTTGTTTATGGATAGATAGGCATACGGACGGGATGAACGAACATTTATGTGGCAAGTCATCTGCATAACAACTACATAAGTGGCAAAATCTAGAGCAAATGTTTGCAGTTGTACGGCTCTATCAAGATCGTTTCACTTATTTCGAGCCGATCTTAAGTCAGAGGTGGGCGAAAACTGGAGTGCCCGGATAAATCAATGAAGATTTAACAGAACCATCAGGTTGATCTTTACTTATGTAAGGCCTTTGTCGAAAGGTTTCATTTTGTAACTAGTTCTACGTAACTTCGGTTATGGAGCGTTTGCGAATGTTTATATTATAATGTTATTAATCAAATAATTTCGTATTGGCCAAGTTACAGGTCCGAGGCCTGCTGTATTGGCACGAGGCCGAACTTGGCCAATACGAAATTACTTGATTAATGACAATTTTATTAATTGACGCAATTAAAAACATGATTTATGATTTTTGAATATCGGTTGACCTGGTGTAATACAAGGTAATCAATTAATAAAATACTGTAAAGTGCCATTCAGATGAAACATATTATCAGAAATTGTGAGTGTTTTAAAAATCTGACTAAATTGGTAATTTTCAAAAGAATTGCATGTATGCTAAGATAAAATGCATAATTCTTAAGAATGGCGCCGATAGAAACGTAATCGCTCTTCCCGTATGTTGCAAGTTCAAGTAATTTAAAGTTAAAAGAACGGGTTACAAGTTTCTATTGCAAAGTGCCTACTGAAAGAGCTAATTCTTGAAGCCAACTAAAACTGATCAAAACACACTCATAAGGTGGCCAAATATCTCTGGTTTGTTGAACAATGTTTTACTTTTTCATCCGCATGCGTTTTCGTAACAAAATTTCCGGTTGAATACATGCACTACTGGTCATGTGTAACATTGCGCCTATGGAAAAAATGAAGACCCCTGCAGAGTTCAAAGGAAAATTGCATGGTCGTCCACATTGTTAACCGGAGAAAACTACACACCACTTTATTTTAGAAACAATAATGCTTTCAAAAATGCTGATGTTTTGGCGGTTAAAGAGGTGAAGGATGTTGAAAAATAAACTTTTATCGATAAAATAGGGTGAGAAAATCAATGTAATCAAAGTACTGTGCATACTCGCATAGGAAACAGTCAATATAGTATACATATACAGAAGGACAGTGGCTGGCCACCTGTATGAGCACGACCATGATTCCTTGCTGGGCAAACGGGTTTCCTTTTTATTGATGAATTAAAGAACTATCATGTTACTGTTGTCACGTGCTGTGCATGATACATGATTCATGTTTGCCTTCCATTACCCATACGATACGACACGAATCCTTTATTCATGAAAGTGCAACAGGCCACACGTAGGTGGCATTAGTGATTAGCAACAGAACATAGCAAATACAACGTGATGCCAAAGTACAAATCCTCTGCAAAAGAAATTGGGATACACACCCAATGCCTGAACAGAGGTCGTCACCGACTCGGCGTCAAAACGCCGAATCGACACTTCGACATCATTCAAACGTCGTACGTCGTTTCCGTGTTTTTTCAATCATTTTCAGAGGTTGCTTACTGTAATGAACCAGTTATGCAAACCCTAGGAGGAACATGTATATAATTATATATATATTACGTGAACAAGTCTGTGAAATAAACACCCCCTGAACCCCATTTTATATAGGGGGAATGTTATAGTTGTCCCATTTCTGACCAAGACAGGGGCTGTGGGTACTCGCTAGAACCGCCCCATGTTCCAACGAGCACCAACAACCCATGTTTGTGGTATAATGAGGAAAATGTATTGGATTTTTCATCAGAAAAGTGGCCATTTTGAAGATGTGAAAAAAGCACTTTATTGCACGGGCTTGTTATCGTAACATACTGTAAAAATTCGTCTATACATATATATTTCGACAATTTCGCTGCACAAACTAAATGTTCATGTCTGTATCTATTTCCGCCAAGAGGGTTACACTCCCCCTGAATGTATTACCAGACACTGTCTTATATTTTTTACAGAGTATGTAACATTTCATATTTTCTGCAGACGTACCCTGAATGCTGGAATAAAAAGAAATGTTTTCAGAGGACAACAATGTCCCCTCACCATAAATATATCTTAAACACCCATTTGACTTTAATAACTAGACTAAAGTCATCAAAATGTAAGCTGCAAAACAAGCCATTTTGGCCAAAAACTAACAGTTTTTGTGGGATCCTATGACCTAAAAAACAGTTATTAAAAAGCTCTGATCATCAGACAAATTTGGTGGACTGTAATTAAATATTGTACCGGTTTTGATCAACATTCATAAATTCTTAAATGATATATGTTACAGATAAGCCATTAATGGCCCATTATTGGCCCAAAGGAACAGGTTTCAGGAGACATTGGCCTTAGCGTGCAGACAATAAGTTGCAGAAAGGGTTATCCTTTGGAAGCAAGAAATACACCATAGAACTGGAAAATATGGAGTGTACATGTTTTCTGGGCCATACTAGCTAGTTTCAGCCAATTAGGCCTCGTCAGTGACGCTAAAGTATTTTCAAAATTCAACAATGAAAATATAAAATACACTATGATGTAGGGACTTTTTACGGCTGCCACACATTCCCAGTCACCAGCTGTAGTGACGTTAAATATGTTGTAGAAGGGTTTATCCTTAGCCATTTTTGGCCCAAAATTGACTTTTATTTTTTTTTTTTTGGGGGGGGGGGTGTGACCTTAAAAGGGGTCAAGGTCACCAAAATCTAATCTATATGGGGTTTGTTGTAATGAAAATTGTACCAAGTTTGACGAAACTCAATCAATTTGTTAATGAGATAGAGTGCAGACAAGCCATTTTGGACCCAAAATTGGTTGTTTTTGGGGGCCTGTGACCTGGAAAAAAGGTCAACGTCACCAAAATCTAATTCGATCTGCGGTATAATATATTGATATATTGTACCAAGTTTGACGAACATTGGTCAAATCTTAAATTCTTTAATGAGACAGAGTGCAGGCAAGACATTTTTTGGCCCAAAATTGACGTTTTGTGTGTGTGTGTGTGTGGGGGGGGGGGGAGGCTGTGACCTTGAAAAACATGTCAGTGAAACCAAAATCTAATCAAATTTGCGGTATGTTGTAATAATATACTGTTCTAAATTTGACTAAAATTAATCAATTCGTTACTGAGATAGAGTGCAGACAAGCCATAAATGACTGTTTTGGGGTCGTTGTGACCCTGAAAATGAGGTCAAGGTCACCAAAATCTAATCAATCTGCGGTATGTTGTTATGATATATTGTACTGTTCTAGTCTTTCTGCCAACATTTTAAATTTATATTTCAGAATCGAAAATATATCCCGTATTATCAAGCACTGCTAACATATGATACTAAATACATAAAAGTTCAACACAAAATAATTTTTTATGCACATACTGTACATAGAATTGTGTCACGGGATACAAGAAATATAGATTAGCAACGGGTGCGTATTATATGTAATGTAAGCACGCTTTAATGTGGTTAATTGTTAAAAAATGTCATATTACTATGGCAAATCACCAAATACAGACAATTACCCCACTTGTAGAAAGACGGAAGTCACCTGACCGTACATGTCATGGTTAATTAGATATTGTTGTCAAATGAACGCGCATATGTTGGACTCTGTTGCATATACGTTTCATCATGATCCATCGTAGGCGCAAATATGGCTAACTTGTTACTCGTCCTTTATTAGTTTACCAGATATTAAACTTGCAACGGCCTATATCACATCACAAATGTCTGACTGACACCGCTTTTGACAACATGTGAGAGCACAGGCAGGCACACGTCTATGAGTATCAGCTGTCGGACCAACCTCGCAGTTTACTGGTGGGTGGCATGATAGCCCAACAAATTCTTTTCGCCACGCCGCTCATGCAGTGGTACTTGAACCACGGTCTGGTGGTGACCAACATTTACCAAAATAGAAGTGAAGGCATCAGGAATCGATACAATTAACCTACAGCTCCCATCAGAGACACCAAAGGGAAAGCAACACAAACATGAATCAACAGACCCTAATGGAAACATCAACAGCGGAAAGCCAAAAGGACAGTTACTTTCCCACAAAATGGCCAACTGGCTATCCAAACCAAAATAATATAAGCGATACAAACACTCAAACACAAACCATTATAAACACAAACCACGACAGAAGAACCGCCTTGGAATGGTCAGTGAACCGAATTCCATTGGTGGGGGGGGGATGCTTAAATCGATTTTACCTGGCCACAATCATCGCCCTTACTTCCGTCGCGATTAAGACACATTATTTGTTCAGTCCGCACGAAGGCCCCCTACCTCATCAGTGCAACATCCCTTTAAATACAAAAATCAAACAACCGCAGAGATGAAACAACGGTGAACACTCGAATGCAAGAAACCACTGAAATGCTAGAGCAAAAGAAAACCAACAGTTAGACTCCTATGCACCCGACCAGAGTCAGAGCAAGTCGTCGAGTTCCATTATCAGCGATGCTTTCAAGGGTTTGTCGAGAAAGTGAGCGACGCTCGACGACAAAGAAACATAGACACGGACACGATCATCATTGCCGACACGATGAAAGTCATGTAATTCGGGGTATGACTCCCTGATTATGGATAAAACCAAGCACAGCGATGTCAAGTACGTAAGGCGAAAACGAAGTGTGCCTATAAGTCAATGACCCTTCTTTCAAAAATTAGAATACATCCGCATGTTCGTGTTCTACTGCGATTTTATGGACCTATACGTGGACCGAGCCGATTTCGATAACAGTTAGACTCCGAGGGGCTTGACCAGAGTCAGAGCATGTCGTCGAGTTCCATTATCAGCGCTGCTTTCTTGATAGTGATGTTCCTCGGGCGCCTTCCTATGCCGTGAATATTTCGCAATTAAATCGATTTGATAGATTGTGTAATCATGGAACTGCCTTCAACACTCGTTATAAATTGTTAACGGCTAAACTTCTGAATTAATCAGGGTTATCGGTACCATAAACTACGAAAAGCCTTTTCAAAATTTTATAGACGTCATTCTGATTTAATTTCAAAATTCAATATTGGACTTAAATCTCTTCTGCAACAAGGTCTATCGGAACCCGAATTTTATGGTGACTTAGTGTATAAATTCAGAAAAATATATAACCGCAATGGCTTCAGCACCCAGTTTCGGAAAATCATTCTTCGATATAAACATAGGTGTTATACTACTAATTTTATGGTGACTTAGTGTATAAATTCAGAAAAATATATAACCGCAATGGCTTCAGCACCCAGTTTCGGAAAATCATTCTTCGATATAAACATAGGTGTTATACTACTGCATGCATGGTAGTTAATCCAATCACGGTTGGCAAATTTGCTCCCCTCTTTAATTGAACGCCGGTGGGTCAGGCCTCAGATTCTATGACGGTTCCAACCTAAAGGCTTATGATGGTTGGTACCTGATGCTCTGTCTCTGGTCGGGCCCATCGGAATCTAACTGTTGGTTTTCTTTTGCTCCAGCATTTCAGTGGTTTCTTGCTGTCGAGTCCTCACCGTTGTTTCATCTCTGGTTGTTTGATTTTTGTGTTCACGGAGATGTTGCACTGATGAGTTAGGAAGCCTTCATGCGGACAGAACAAATTATTTGTCTAAATCGCAACGGAAGTAAGGGCGAGGACTGTGGACACGTAAAATCGATTTAAGCATCCACAGTGGAATTCGTTTCCGCTTACCGTTCCAAAGCGGTTTTTCTGTCGCGGTTTGCCTTTTTAGTGTTTGTGTCGCTTATATTATTTTATTTTGGATAGCCTATTGGCCATTTTGTGGGAAAGTAACTGTCCTTTTGGCTTTCCGCTATTGGTGTTTCCATTAGGGTCTGTTGTTTCATGTTTGTGTTTCTTTCCCTTTGGTGTCTCTGATGGGAGCTGTGTGTTAATTGTATCGATTCCTGATCATTGCCTCCACATCTACTTTGTCAAGAAATGTGTGTGTGTGTGTGTGTGAATTCGGGTTTAACGTCGCTTTTAACAATTTTTCAGTCATATCACGACGGTGTCTGGTTGCGACAGGGAGCTCAATGCTCACGTTTATAGTGCTGCCTCACTGAAGTATCATGTCCCAGACACATTACATGATACCACACCCAGTCACATTATCCTGACACTGGATCGACCAGTCCTAGCTCTACTCCGTAAATCTGAGTGCCAAGCGAGGAGCAGCTAGTACCATTTTTAACGACTTTGGTATGTCGCGACCCGGGATCGAACCCAAGACCTCTCGTTCCCCGGAGCGGACACTCTACCAACTGAGCTATCGGGGCCGGTACTTTGTCAAGAAAGCGAGCGACGCACGACGACAAAGAAACATAGACACGGACACGGCCATCATTGCCGACAGGATAAAAGGCATCGGTAATTCGGGGTATGACTCCCTGGTTATGGATAAAACCAAGCACAGCGATGTCAAGTACGTCCAAGGCGAAAACGAAGTGTGCCTATAAGTCAATGACCCCTCTTTCAAAAATTAGAATACACCGACCCAGAGGAACAGTTATACGAATCGGAGATGACCAAACGCAAAATCAAGCTGAACATGTCCATCAAACTCGGGTATTTCATCCTGCAGTACGCATGTTCGATTCAACTACGATTTCTGGACCTATACGTGGACTGAGCCGATTTCCATTTCTGCGAAATGGATTCCGACAGCGCCTACATGGCAATTTCCGGGTTCAGGCTGAATGAGATCATTAAACCGGATATGAGAGTGAAATACCAGCTAGAACTGCAGGGCTACTGCACTGGCATGGGCATTGAAGCGAACGCTCAACATCACTGGTTACCTCGCACCTGCTGCGCTTAACACGCCAAGTACGACAAGCGTACCCTAGGTGTTTTAAACTCGAGTACGAAGGGGACGAAATGATGGTTCTCTGCAGCAAGACCTATATCGTACGCAGTGCGAAGGTGGTCCAAACCTCCAAGTGTCGCATTACCGCCTCTCGACTTTTGAATCGGGGCAAAAGATGGAAACTCAAAACGAAGAGACTGCAGGCTCGCCGTGTCCACGAGTACAAATTCAATTCGAAGTGTGTTAGCAAATGGTATTTGACACACTGCATGACCAAACTTCGTCGCATATTGAAAACGCACCGCTCTGAGATTGGATGCAGTCGAGGCTTTCGAGTCCGGTAGTACGCCGTGTTTACGTACACACAGGAACGACGAGGCTTCTCTAACTTGTAAGAGAAAAGTGCAGGATGGCGGGATTCATACAGAACCTCTCGATATCAGGTTGTGTCCCATTGCGTCGAAAGAACAAGAAGCTTATCGACATGCTGGCAAACAATTTTGAAGATTTTGGGTATAAATGCGAATGATTCAGTTACCACAGTCATTGTCGAAATGTATCCTTTCCCTGTGTGTACATCCATAGCCGTATCGGGAACCACCATTAGCGGCAGGAGCTTTTTGGACCTATCGCAACTTGCGAGAGAAAGACTACATGTTTTCTTCACCGCCAGAGAAGGTGTTGTATTGCTACTTGTTCGATACCGTGGAAAAGGAGTTGCTTTTCGTGACTTTCCATCAAGGCTTACCGAGTGAGGACACGTTGAATGTCCTATCCAGTCCCAACAGCTGTAACTTGGTGATCCTCGACGATTTGATGACCCAAGTGTCAGCATCATCGGGAATAGATAGCTTGTTTGTTTGACAACACTATTTAGGTCATTTTAGACATTGCTTCCAATTTTGAGGGACTTTTACTCGACATGGAGATGAAATGACATCTCAAGCTCTGCCGTCCAATGAAACCGAAAGGCTTATATGCATTGGGGGTCTGACTCACATCCCTTTGCCTAGACAGGCCTCAGATTCTTTGACGGTTCCAGCGTAAAGACTTACTGAGAATTAGAGAGAATCTAATTCTATGTAATGTTGGTTGGTGCCTGATGCTCCGTCTCTGGTCGGGCCCATCGGAGTTGTTTTTTGCTCCGGCATTCCAGTGGGTTGTTGCTGTCTAGTCCTCGCCGTTGTTTCATCTCTGTGGCTGTTTTTTTTTTTTGTGTTCAAGGAGATGTTGCACTGATGAGTTAGGAGGCATTCGTGTGGACTGAACAAATTATTTGTCTAAATCGCGACGGAAGCAAGGGCGAGGAGTGTGGTCACTTAAAATCGATTTAAGCCCCAGCCAGGGAAATTCGTTTCACTGACCGTTCCGAGACGATTCTTCTGACGCGGTTTGTTTTTGTTGTGGGTTGTCTTTGACTGTTTGTATCGCTTATAATATTTTGTTTTGGATAGCCAATTGGCCATTTTGTGGGAAAGTAACTGTCCATGGGTCACTCGGCAGCAAGAAACCACTGAATTGCTGGAGCAAAAGAAAACCAACAGTTAGCCTCCGATGCGCCCGATCAGAGTAGAGAAAACAAACAAACAAAGATCTTCTACTCAGGGAAAACGGTATCGGCCAAGTCCGCGCATCACCGGAGAGTCTTAAAACACATTCTTGACAATAGCATCGTTCGTTTCAACAACGCCATCCAATTGAAGCAAATCGTACACGTATATCTTATAACACTGGTGTAACGTAGTTACGTGGGCATGTGATCTTAATGATCCAAACAGTGTTAATGGATTGTAAAAGATGCATTTCTGTTACACAGACATGTTACATGAATAGTTGAAACAATGTTGATGAGTAGTAAGAACTTCATATGACCAATATGCTTTTGTATTTAGGATTATGTTGATTGGGCTATGAAACATTATAAGCTTTTACAGTTAGAAAATTGAAACATTTTTACCTTTCACATATTTTAATCAATTCTTTCTATAAAATTATATTGTGTTCTTGAAAGTCACAAGTCACAAGTATATATCAAGGTGTCTATTTTGGAGCATATACAAATTCATTGACGTTTAAATGTCCTCTGCATTACGTAGATAATAAACACTTTGGTTGGAGAAAAACAAATGAAGCTTACATAAAAGCTAAAATTACCCACAAAACGTCAATCATATGGGTGCATATTGCCGGTTATGCCAATCAAGTGGGCATATTAGGCATTGTCTGAGTGCATAGTACCCTGCAGGTGTGGGCTCAGATGGTCACCAGATGTTGAAATATTTTTAACATTTTAGCCAATGACAGACATTTGGTATAAACAGTAATTGTGTTAACGTGAGAACAAACGCCTGTGGAATGCTCTGAAACATATAAAGCGTCCAGTTTCATCATGCCAGGTTTTCAGTTATGTCGCACTCGGGTTCTTGCTGGTGTTCAGTGTGCATATCGGGCTTGATGTAGCCCTGAACACTACCTGTTTCAAAAGCCTTCGATTTTAGTGAAGCTTTCATATGACTAAAATGCTTTCGTAATGTTATAATATGTAACATTGGAGTTTCAAAAGAGACCATTTTACTTGGTCAGAAAATAAAAATGAAAACAGAATCTTTCTGGCTTTAATTATTTGCGTACTAACTTTCATAATGTAAAACTATACGATCATGGTTAAACCCCACTTTATGACGTGGGTTACGTCAAACTATGTATTAAAGTGAGAATATAACCCATGGCGGTTTGTATTATTTTCACTTCTCCAGGTACTCCGATTTCCGCCTGCCTCTGATTGTTGTTTCAGACTGTAATGTTGACTAGATTGTACCAGAACAAGGTTGTTTCCATACAATATTTTCACGAACGTTGTGGATAAGCATGACAATAAAAACTTTAATAGACGATTTTTCATTCTAGCTCTTAAATGTGTGAATTATGGTGATGTTATATCTGCTGTATGTTACATAGGGCGATTTACAATGTATGCGTCGTTTTTAAAATTATTACAAATGAAAGAAAAGTCGTTTGGTGATTTATTTCTTTTCTTAAATCTAATTGGTTTTGATAATGACGATTAGAACCGTTGTACGAGTCGCTCGTTTCGTTTTAATTCAACAGTACCGTATTCATATTGGACGTATGTTTCTTCCATTTTTATTGCGTTGTTAAAAAGTGCTGTGTTTGCCAAGTACGGGCTAAGAAAAAACAAACAAACAAATTGTAACACCTATTATTTTTTTCGATTAAATAGTCTTTCAACCAACCCTAGAAAATAAGATAAAAGAAGGATCCAAGAAATGCCACACTTATAAGACGCTGCTTACCCAAAGAACCAGAAGGAATAGGCCATGCCCAAAGCGTACAAAACAATGCTTCACCAGCAAACTAATCAGCCCTCTCTTCCTTAAACGGGATGATAAACTGCTAGAAAGCATTTAATACCAATGTACAATGCGAGACAAAAACAGAATATACTTTGTTTTAGAACGGTCAGCAGCCGTTACTGAGCAGTATACCTTGATACTACCGGTAGTAGAAAGTAACCATGCCAGATCGATGGGTCGCACTTTTCGCACCGTTTCATCATATTAGGCACTCATTTCGATGGTGTGCTCCTTCTCCTCGTGACATACACAATCCGTTTCCGACATAAATGACACCCCGCAACTAGAGGCGCAAGTGGGCCAGAATCGCTAACCTGGATGAGGCTGGTCATATATTACATTGTGTCTCTCAGATTGTCTCTCAGATCACAACGCCTTTAGCAATTCTGAATCTGTATGTTATCATGATGCTTCTGATTAGGTTTCTGAACATGGCGGCTTTCTGGAATATCAGAACAGTTGATGTAGTTTGAAGATTTTCAAGCTGGACAACATGGACACCATCTTAAGTTAACAAAACAGAATAATTTCAGCAATTCTGAATCTCCATGTTGCTCCATTGCCTCCAATAAACTTTCAGCTCCATCCGGCTTTAGGTTCAGGAGGAGTTGTAGTTTGAAAAACTTCAAGATGTAAAGTGGAATGGAATAATTTTTGCAAGCCCGAATTTCCATGTCACCCCAATGCCTCCCATCAAGTTTCAGCTTGATCTGACCTCTGGTTTGAGAGGAGATATCTTTTGAAGAAATTCAAGATGGCCTCATTGTGCAGCCATCTTGGATATCGCAACAGAACAATTTTAGCAAATCTGGCCTTCCATGTTACCCCAATGCCTCCCATCAAGTTTCAGCTCAATCCAACCCTTGGTTCGGTAAGAGGTCATTTGGAGAATTCCAGGATTGTCGCCACAGTGACCATCTTGGATATCAGAACAGAACAATTTTAGCTAGTCTGAATGGCCAATTCGACCCGATGCCTTCCATGAAGTTTCAACTTGATCCAATCTCTGTGTCCAGAGGACATGTCATTTAAAAACTTCAAGATGGCCACCATGGCGACAATCTAGAATATTAGAATGGAATGGTTTTAGCAAATCTGAGTCCCCATGTCACCCCGATGCCTCTCAGCTTGATCAGAGCTCTATTTGGAAGATGTCGTTTAAAGAATTTCAAGATGGCAGCAATGGCGGCCATCATGAATATCGAAACTAAAAACTTTTAGCAAATCTAAATATTCATGTCATCCTGATGCCTCCCATCAAGTTTCAGCTCAGTTTGACCTTTGGTTCGGGGAGATGTAGTTTGAAGAATATCAATATGGCCACCAAGACCCCCATCTTGGATATCAGAACGGAAAGATTTTAGCAAATCTGAATCTCCATGTCACCCAGAAGCCCCCCCCCCCCCCCCTCCCGTCAAGTTTCAGTTCAATTCAGCCTTTGGTTTGGATGGAGGTGTTGTTTGAAGAAATTCAAGATGACCGACGTAGCGGCCATCTTGTGGCCACCATGGCGGCCATTTTGAATATCGGAACAAAAACATTTAGCAAATCTAAATATTCATGCAATCCTGATGCCTCCCATCAAGTTTCAGCTCAGTTGGTCCTTTGGTTCGGGGGAAGATGTAGTTTGAAGAATATCAAGATGGCCACCAAGGCCACCATCTTGGATTTCGGAATGGAAATACTTTAGCAAATCTAAATCTCCATGTAACCACGATCCTCCCATCAAGTTTCAACTCAGTTTGACCTTTGGTTCGGGGGAATATGTAGTTTGAAGAAAATCAAGGCGGCCACCATCTTGGATTTCGGAATAGAAAGATTTTAGCAAATCTGTATCTCCATGTAACCCCGATGCCTCCCATCAAGTTTCAGCTCAATTCAACTTTTGGTTTGGCTGGAGGTGTCGTTTGAAGAAATCCAAGATGACCATCATGGCGGCCATCTTTTGGCCACCACGGTGGTCATCTTGAATATCTGAAAGGAAAAAGTTGAACAAATCTGAATTTCCATGTCACCTTAATGCCTCCCATCCAGTTTCAACTCAATTCGATTTTGGTTCTGGAGGAGATGTCGTTAGAAGAATTTCAAGATGGCCACCATCTGGGCCACTTGCTTAATATGAATCTCAATGTCATACCGATGCCTCCAATCAAAGTTCCTCCTCAATTAAACCTTGGCTTTGCGAGGAGATGTCTTTGAAGAATTCCAAGGTGGCCGTCCTGGCAGCAAATTTGAAAGTCCGAATAGAACCATTTTAGCAAATCTAAATCTCAATGTCACCCAGATGCCTTCCATAAAGTTTCAGCTCAATTCGACCTTTGGTTCTGGAGGATATGTCGTTTGAAGAATTTCAAGATGTCCGCCATGTCGGCCACCTTGGATACCGGAACGAAACGATTTTAGCATATATGAATCTCCATGTAAGCCCGATGCCTCCCATTAAGTTTCAGCTCAATTCGACCTTTCAAGATGTCCGCCATGTCGGCCACCTTGGATACCGGAACGAAACGATTTTAGCATATATGAATCTCCATGTAAGCCCGATGCCTCCCATTAAGTTTCAGCTCAATTCGACCTTTGGTTTGAGGGGAGATGTTGTTTGAAGAATTTCGATATGGCCGCCATGGCTGCTATCTTGCATAGCGGAACGGGACGATTTTAGCAGATCTGAATCTCCATGTCACCCCGATGCCCCCATCAATTTTGAGCTCAACTCGACCTTTGGTTCAGGAGGAGATGTCGTTGGAAGAATTTCAAGATGGGCGCCATGGCGGCCATCTTGGAAATTCGAATGTAACTAATTTAGCCAATCTGAAACTCTATGTCACCAGGATGCCTCCCACTAGGTATCAGCTTAATCTGACTTCGGTTTCAGGAGACGTCGAAAACAGGCCGCGGCATAAGCTGCCATGGAGCTTTGCTCCAGGTGAGCTAATAAATACAGAGCCAGATTATTTCAGCCTCTTGTTCTCCAGTGATTTCCTCTAAACGCCTCGCTAAGTATCGCGTCGAAAATATAGCAGGGTAGTTTAATGACTTTACAACAAGGTCTATAGGAAACCGAATTTAATGGTGACTTAGTATATAAATTCAGAAAAATATATGACTTCAGCACCCAATTTCGTAAAATCATTCTTCGATATAAAAAGATTGGATACAACATAAATGTTATACGACAGACTACATGCATGGTAGTTAACCCAATCACAGTTGACAACTTTGCTTCCCTCTTTATTTGCACGCAGGTGGGTTAGGCCTCAGATTCTATGACGGTTCCAGCGTAAAGGCTCACTGGCACAGAAAGCATGCACACTTCATATTTTCCAGCTATGTGGTGTATTCCTTGCTTTCAAAGGATAACTCGGTTATAGAAAATATTTACTGAGAATTAGAGAGAATCTAATTCTATGTAATGTTGGTTGGTGCCTAATGCTCCGTTTCTGGCCGGGCCCATCGGAGTCTAACTGTTGGTTTTCTTTTGCTCCAGCATTTTAGTCGTTTCTTGCTGTCGATTCTTCACCTTTCTTTAATCTCTGTGGTTGCTTTATTTTTTCGTGTTGACGGAGATGTTGCACTGATGAGTTAGGAGGCCTTCATGCGGACTGAACAAATTATTTGTCTATATCCCAAAGGAGGTAAGGGCGAGGGTTGTGGCAACGTAAAATCGATTTACGCCCCGCCCCCTCCCCAAGTGGAATTCGTTTCACTGGCCGTTCCAAGTTGGTTCTTCTGTCGTGGTTTATTTTTGTTGTGGTTTGTCTTTGGTTGCGTGTGCCACTTATATCATTTTGTTCTGGATAGCCAATTGGCCATTTTGTCGGAAAGTAGCTGTCCTTTTGGCTTCCCGCTAGTAATGTTTCCATTAGGGTCTAGTTGTTTCATGTATATGATAAAAACTTTCCCGCCCATACGGGCTTGGAGACAACTTTGTTTTTCTCTTTAATTGCATGCCGGTGGGTCAGACCTCAGATTCTATGACGGTTCCAGCATAAAGGCTTAATGAGAATTAGAGAGAATCTAATTTTATGCAATTTTGGTTGGTGCCTCATGCCCTGTCTCTGGTTTGGCCCATGGGAGTCTAACTGTTGGTTTTCTTTTGCTCCAGCATTTCAGTGGTTTCTTGCTGTCGAGTCCTCATCGTTGTTTCATCTCTGTGGTTGATTGACTTTTGTGTTCACGTAGATGTTGCACTGATGAGTTAGGAGGCATTCATGCGGACTGAACAAATGTTTTGTCTAGTTCGCGACGGAACTTGAAGTAAGGGCGAGAATTGTGGCCACATAAAATCGATTTTAGCCCGTCAGTGGAATTCGTTTCACTGACCGTTCCAAGGCGCTTCTTCTGTCGCGGCTTAGTTTTGTTATGGTTTGTCTATGAGTGTTTGTATCTCTTATATTTTTTGTTTCTGATAGCCAATTGGCCATTATGGAAACATCAATAGCGGAAAGCCAAAAAGACAGTTACTTTCTTACAAAATGGCTAATTGGCTATCCAAAATAAAATAATATAGGCGATACACACACTCAAAGACAAGCAATAACAAAAAAACCGCCTTAGAAGAACCGCCTTCGAACCGTCAGTGAACCGAATTCCACTTGGTGGGGGGACTTAAATCGATTTTACGTGGCCACAATCCTCGCCCTTGCTTCCGTCGGGAGTTAGACAAATAGTTTGTTCAGTCCGCACGAAGGCCTCCTAACATATCAGTGCAACATCTCCGTTAACACAAAAATCAAACAACCACAGCGATGAAACAACGGTGAGGACTGCAAGAAACCACTTAAATGCTGGGGCAAAAGAAAATCAATATAGCTGCGTTATGCTTATCGTTGTGTGGTCTGAGTGTTGTGTAAAAAGGATGAAAAAAAAATCGAGTAACGATTTTGGTAAAACAATGCAGACCCAGATTAGACACAGCTTTAGCCATCCGGTCGCCAACACCCTGTTACAAATGTAGCCCGAGAATGCGGGAATAAAAACCAGATAACAAAATGAGAAAATGGCTGAATGTTCTGGAAACAGTGACGGCCCTGATAAGTGGAAATCCATTATCTCAGCAACAGTCGTCTCGAATAGTCCGTTCGCGTATTTGAGACGCCTCAGAAGTGTAGGGGTAATGCTACCAGGGGTCGTGGGTTCGGTCCTGGGCTTCTCAAGACTTAACGATGAGTCTTTAAACTGAGGTTCCGTCTCGGTGTAACATTAGCAGTTGGTGGCACGTAAAAATAAGGTTAGCGTTTCGGGTTACCGGAGACCTGTGTATTTTGACATACCCTGTGTCAGTTATACCGCAACGAGGATGCAGTTGCGGCGCCTCTGATCTGTGTCTCTACTGTGTATAGCATGTTTAAAACCAGGTCCCTCACTGTACACTAAGAAGGCAGTTTTATTAATGCAAATAAAAATCAAAAATGAGTTCCTTTAAGAGCAATGAAAACATTCATAAGAAGATGGGTCATACTACGTAGTTTCGGCTAATAAAGCCTCATCAGTGACCCTGTAATGATCCGGCAAAGAAAGCCAGAGGAAACATACTGCAATTTTGCGAATTTCGAATAGGCAGTCGATGCAAAGACCGATACAAACCAAAATGGGGTCCAAATAATTAAAAACCTGTCTAGAATATGAGTCTAAACCAATAATTTATTTCTGATTTCTCAGAATATTCACGCTGATCTCAAAGGACCAAAAGTAAAATATAAACTACACTATGGTTGATGTACGGGGAGACGTTTTACGGCCGCCACACGGCACAACACCAGCTGCAGTGAAGGCAAATAAAAATCAAAAATGAGTTCCTTTAAGAGCAATGAAAACATTCATAAGAAGATGGGTCATACTACGTAGTTTCGGCTAATAAAGCCTCATCAGTGACCCTGTAATGATCCGGCAAAGAAAGCCAGAGGAAACATACTGCAATTTTGCGAATTTCGAATAGGCAGTCGATGCAAAGACCGATACAAACCAAAATGGGGTCCAAATAATTAAAAACCTGTCTAGAATATGAGTCTAAACCAATAATTTATTCCTGATTTCTCAGAATATTCACGCTGATCTCAAAGGACCAAAAGTAAAATATAAACTACACTATGGTTGATGTACGGGGAGACGTTTTACGGCCGCCACACGGCACAACACCAGCTGCAGTGAAGGCAAATACAAATCAAAAATGACTGTGATTTGAATTGTATGGGCATTCAGTTTAGTCTATGTAAGAGCACTGGGTAGAGACAGACCAGAGGCCAGGCATTGTTACATGTCAGCAAAATTGAAAAGTAGAAGTAAAACAAAGATCAGGAATAGATACAATTAACTTACTCCACCAGTCAAAGACACCATAATGGAAACCTAAACAAAGGAAGGCCATAAGGACAGTTACTTTCCCGCAAAATGGACAAATGGCGATCCAAAATAAAAAGACACAAGTGATACACACAGTAAGTAACAAACAACAACATAAATAAACCGCCACAGAAGAACGGCCTTGGAATGGTCAGTGGAAATAATTCCACTGGGGGTGGGGGGCTTAAATCGATTTTACATGGCCATAGTCCTCGCCCTTATGAGTCTGTTTATTACAGTTGTCACAAATGTTTTTACTTATAAATACCATATGCTCAATTTTTCGTTTCCGTTTGCAAACTGATTCAGCTCGATCCAGAGAGGGGAGCTTATGTGTGGATAGTGTAGATCCTGGCCAGACGACACAAACCGCTGTATCCGTTCAGACTGTTCAAACGCTGTCATCAAAATTTCATTTTTATGATAATTCGGCCACCTACCTACATAAGCAAACAGTGAAGGCCCAGAATGGAAGTCGATTTATGATCTATCCTTCTGTTCCATTCGGGTTACCTGTCAAGTTTGATCGATAACAGTCCGCGGAATGCACCATGTCACATGGGTTTCTTATCCTAGCGAAATATACGAAAAGTCAGGAGTGGTGATAAACAATAACAGATGTTAATAGACCATAAAATTATGGTATATAATTATTATTATTACAGGCATTATCCTGTATGATGACAAGTTCCTGGATAAACTTGAATATCGTCAATAGCTATATCACTATGGTATCCACCACCGATGTCAGCTTCAAACTCAATCTAAAAAGAAACAAAAGGAAAGTTGTTTGTTTGTATTGGAGTTCAACGGCCCAGTCAACACTGTTTTAGATCATTTTTGAGCCGGTCAGTTTGCCTATCCACACTTTTCCTGGGTAGGCTTATACGTAAGCTGTTAACCAGTACAGCGAACATTCTTTCGCCAGAAACTGACAACTGTCCGTCTTCAATCAGCGGAAGGAAGCTAGTGACCATAGAAAGGATTTCATGATCAATCTCCACGAAAGAACGTTGCCGACCCCAGCAGGTATCAAACCCGCTTCCCGCTTCCTCCTGATCACCAGTCAGACGCGCATCCGACTGAGCTACCGAGGCCGAATGTTGTTACTTCAAAATTCATTACAGTACTGCGAATGAAGGGGCTAGGTTAAACCGATGCTGCCATTTTAGCTCGCCAGAGCCGAAGCTCAAAACGAAGCTTTTAGGATAGGCAGTGGTCCGTCGTCGTCCGTATCGTTCTCGTTTGCGTCCTCTGCGTCGTCGTAAGCATTTTCATCTCCTCTGAAATCGTGGGAGCAGATGAAACCAAATTACATCATAGTGTAGTTTATATTTTCTTGTCCTTTGGGACCATTGATTCCATCGTTGATTTGGAAAATATTTGAGGGTCTCTGATGAGGCCTTATTGGCCGAAACTAGCTAGTCTGGCCCAGAAAACATGTACACTTCATATTATCCAGCTCTGTGGGGTATTCCTTGCTTCCAAAGGATAACCCCTTTATAGAAGATATTTAAAGTCACTACAGCTGGTGTCTGGAAATGTGTGGCGACCGTAAAAAGTCTCCCTGCCCTACATCATAGTGTAGTTTATATTTTCTTGTCCTTTGGGATCATTGATTCCACAGTGGAATTTTGAATAGTTGAGGGTCACTGATGAAACCTAACTGGCCGAAACTAGCTAGTCTGGCCCAGAAAACTTGTACACTTCATATTTACCAGTTCTGTGGCGTATCCCTTGCTTCCAAATGATAACCCTTTTATGATAACACTTTTATAGAACATATTTACGTGGGGCGGATAATTAAAAAGTTGTTAATAAGGTTCAAGATGTCCGCTATGTCCATATGTGGGTGAACTGATTTTGTTTCTAAGAAAATAAATGGCTCTTAAAACTTGGAATGCAACACCGCGGACTCAGCCCCCCTCCCCACCCCCCCCCCCCCCCCCCACACACACACGTAACCAGGTTTGTTCAAACAATGACATTTTGTTGACCTTGAACAATTTCATGCCAGGGTTAATACCCCGTAAAGACTAACTGAACTCGTAAGTCGTATTTGTAACAAATAACTCAGTCCCCAGAATAAACGCTTCGGAAATTTAGCATCTTGTGTATTGCAACGTAGACGTAGGTCGCAGTACGTATTATCTGAAATACAACAAGCATTCCATAGCCCATCCTTGTCCATAAATGAACCACAATTAAGCAGAAGTGTACGCAGATGATACGATGATACACACAGCAGATAAAGACAAATTTATAATAGAAAAACATATAGAAGATGGTTTCGACGGCTTTGGTTGGGCTCATCGGAGTCTAACTGTTGGTTTTCTTTTGCTCCAGCATTTCAGTGGGTTCTTGCTGTCGAGTCCTCACCGTTGTCTCACCTCTGTGGTTCTTTGATTTTTGTGTTCACGGAGATGTTGCACTGATGAGTTAGGAGGCCTTCATGCGAACTGAACAAATTATTTGTCTAAATCGCGACGGAAGTAAGGGCGAGGATTGTGGCCACGTAAAATCGATTTAAGCCCCCCAGTGGAAATCTTCCACTGACCGTTCCAAGGCGGCTCTTCTGTGGCGATTTATTTATGTTGTTGTTTGTTACTTACTGTGTGTATCACTTGTGTCTTTTAATTTTGAATGGCCATATGGCCATTTTGTGGGAAAGTAACTGTCCTTATGGCCTTCCTTTGTTTAGGTTTCCATTATGGCCTGGTCGCTTAATGTTTGTATTTCTTTCCCTTTGGTGTCTTTTATGGGTGGAGTAAGTTAATTGTATCAATTCCTGATCTTTGTTTTACTTCTACTTTTCACACTTGGCGCCTTTAAAATAAGATGTATATAAACTTGACCAAGACATCTTCAATGACCATTTCTTCAATGACGATTGAATCATGTCAAAACGCATCGCACACGAGTCTAGTTACAATCAGCATTGCTCATAACCTCTTTCATACAGATGAAAATAAGAAATTGCTGGGTATAATTATAGACAAAACGCGTTGCTGTGACAAACAAGTCGAAGCAGTCTGCTTAAACATTACTAGACAAATAACTGTTCTTAAATTGCTCTCAAAATATGTTGCTCCTTCTTGCCTAATTCAAAACAACAATTAATATATTTTCCCTATTGGGTGTATAGTATAGGGCAGATGCACAGTAACAAATATGACCCGGTTATTGAAACTTCATAAACGCGCGGCTAGGATCATTCCTCAGGCAGACATTATAGCCCCAAGAAGTGTTTCATAAATTAGGGTGGTAGCCATTTTCGCAGAGGGTAGAATATCACCCATGTGTTATTGCCTGTAAAGTTCTATATAATCAAAATAGAAGTGGAGGCAATGATCAGGAATCGATACTATAAATCCAAAATAAAATAATATAAGCGACACAAACACTTAAAGACAATCCATAACAAAACTAAACCGCGACAGAAGAACCGCCTTGGAACGGTCAGCGAAACGAATTCCACTGGGGGGTGGGGGGCGCTTAAATCGATTTTAAATCTGCCTAAAATAGTACTTTATTAACCTACTTCATTCTGCAAATTTTACGACAAACGGGGTCCCGGTTCGTGTTGTTTGAACATTGATTCCCGCCATACAGTTCCAATTACCTTGTAAATCCCGTCGCGTCTCAAGAATAATAATCCACGAAAAAAACTGAATAAGCACTGCTTATTAGATACCACCCCCTCCCATAAGTTAATGGTCAATAAAAAAGGAAGAACCAAGTGTTATGGACTATGGATATTAAAGAAGTACAAAGTGGAATGCGTATAATAGTAATGATCCTTGACCCTTTTCTGTAGTAGCAATATCTCCATGAATGTCAACATCTATGATAAGTTTCCTAATATTTTAGTTCGATTGTGATTCCCAAAACTATCAAGCAGGCAGACACGAAAACCAGAAGTGATATTGACACTTAAAAACTAAAAAGGGGAATAACTTTAACAGTATTGATCCCTTGTCCCTTCCTTTACTTTAGCAGCAACCATCTTAGAACATCAACATTAATGCAAAATAAGATTCCTAATTTTAAAACAAGATACCCCTGAAAAAACGTTTTCAAGAACTACAAAGGGGAATAACTATATCAGTATTGATACCTCGACCCTTATTTTTTCAGCAACAACATCTTATGTATCACAACATTTATGCAAATTATAAAAGATACCAAATATTATTACTCAAGATATGCACGAAAAACCAAAGTGTAACGGACAGAAGTGTAACTGACATCTTTTAAAGAAATACAAAAGTTAATAACCGATAGAGCATTCATCCATCATCCTTTATATTCTGTGACAGAAGCATCTTATGAATATCAACATTTACGCAAATATGAAAAGATTCCAAATAATATTACTCAAGATATGCATGAAAAACCAAAGTGTAAACGGATAAAAGTGTAACGGACAACTTTTAAAGAAATACAAAGGGGAAAATCTATTACAGCATTGATCCCACATCCTTTATTTTTCTGTGGCAGCAGCACTTTATGGATCTCAACATTTATGTAACAAATACATAGTTTTTCTATGGCAGCAGCATCCCACGAATATCAACATTTATGCAAATTTTGGTAAGATTTCTAATATCATTAGTGAAGATATGCAGGAAAAAACAAATTGTTACGGACAGACGGGCAACGTGAAAAAAGTGTATCCCGCTAAACTTCGTTTGCAGGGTGCATAATAAACCATCATGTGCCTTAAGTCAAACCTAATGGATTAAACCGGATCAGAGTCAGATGGATATAATTATCTTAGAAACTTATCATATTTAGCGTTCCGGTCTTGATCTCTGTTGCTGTAACTTATCAGTGATTTGAGCTTGCTGTCGAGTCCTCACCGTTGTCTCACCTCTGTGGTTCTTTGATTTCTGTGTTCACGGAGATGTTGCACTGATGAGTTAGGAAGCCTTCATGCGGACTGAACAAATTATTTGTCTAAATCGCGACGGAAGTAAGGGCGAGGACTGTGGCCACGTAAAATCGATTTAAGCCCCCCAGTGGAAATCTTCCACTGACCGTTCCAAGGCGGCTCTTCTGTGGCGATTTATTTATGTTGTTGTTTGTTACTTACTGTGTGTATCACTTGTGTCTTTTAATTTTGGATGGCCATATGGCCATTTTGTGGGAAAGTAACTGTCCATATGGCCTTCCTTTGTTTAGGTTTCCATTATGGTCTGGTCCCTAAATGTTTGTATTTCTTTCCCTTTGGTGTCTTTTATGAATGGAGTAAGTTAATTGTATCAATTCCTGATCTTTGTTTTACTTCTACTTTCCAAACTTAATATACCATTGTAGTAATTTTATGTTGTTTTTAAAACATGAAGCACTTCGTCATAACATCATCATGTATTTATAGAGCTTTGGAAAACAAGTTTCCAAAATTGTTTAATCCGAACTAGTTTTACGTACTTACATTAAAAATTATTTAAGAAAAAAAAATAGCAATGGACACTATTTTACATGTGGTTATAGTCGGTTATAGTCTTATAAAGTACTGTGCTTAACTTAGCAATCAAAACCAATTTTTGAATGATATACCAGCTCGTTACTCTTAGTCTTTCACATATTATTTCAAACATGTTATGTCCAGGTAGTCATTTCAAATTTATTGGACTTCCTGAACTATCTTGTGTGGTTGTATTATATTTTATTTCATAGTACATATGGTACATAATATTTTCTTTTGTTCTAGCGATGAACATATATGAGATCAGTTTTCTACTAAATATGTTATCTTCGGAAAATAAAAACATTATTATTATTATTATTATTATTATTATTATTATTATTATTAAAACATTTTATTTTAGTGATTGTAGACACTCTTATAACTTGATCATTTCCACTGCTCGACTTTCAGACAAGCTTAATAACTTGATCATTTCCACTGCTCGACTTTCAGACAAGCTTAATAACTTCATATCAATTTCAATGTTGCAATGCTTCATGGAAATTTCCAGGGAATCAGCTTGGCAGTATTCTCAATGACTCACTTACTGTTTTTCAAAAACTAGAGGGAAGAAAGTTGTGTGCTTGTTTTGAAGTTTTATTTTGTTGACACTTCAAGTATAAGAAAGCATTTTTATTTACATTCACATTATAATATGAATTTTAGTATGGACTATGGACAGTTCAGTTAACTTTTTTTATTTATTTAAAATTTCATGTCACAAATACATACATCTGTACTTCAAATATACACATAAATGTCAAAGGATCGGATGTATACTCAGCCTATATTTATCCTCTCCTTTATGATGTTGTATATGTTTTTCGGCGTAGCTGTTTGAGCTGGCTTTTGACCTACTTATTGATATTAGTCTCGATTGAATAAAATGTAATTTGCGATTGGTCGAAAATGTGTACACATCTGCAAACAAGTAACCACTGCGAAATTGCAGCAATTTTTCACTTTATATTAGAACTAAGTCAATTAAAACTCAAAACGGTGTCATAAACTATACGACTTCATATTCCATGTTTCACCACAAATTATTCCTCACGCTACAATATTGCAAAGCTTGTTTCATTTGAAAGAAATTAGGTAAGACTGATGTGAAGGCAATGATCAAGTAAGTCTTATTTATTGGAATAATTTCACTGAGTCATTAAGTGCACAAATGGTATTATTTTTTTTCAAAGGGAGGTAATAATAAAAATAGACCAGTAACAGCTTTAAAAACAAAACAGCAACCAAAAAAAAAAAGGACTAGAATAATTATTAATTAATATCGATACTCTAAGTAGAAACATAAGATGGTTTCCAGATCAGCTAGTAATACTCCGATAAGAAATGAAACAATTCTGAAACACCTTTTTATTGGCGATACAGACACTCAAAGACAAACCATAACAAAAATTAACCGCGACAGTTTGTTTGTTTGTTTGTATTGGAGTTAAACGCCCAGTCAACACAGGTTAGGACATTCTTTTCCTGGGCGCTTATACAAGTACAGTGCACATTCTTTTGCCAGAAAAGTAGTTTAGGTCGAAGTACCAAAGCTTTAATCCAAACTCATTAACCCATAGACAAATGGCAAATATCAAAGTTCAGATCAAAAGACATTGACTCCAGAAGAGTGAAATCAGGCGCAATCAGAAACTGACAACTGTACTTCTTGAATCAGCGTAAAGGAGAGAGTGACCGTAGAAAAGATTTCACGATCAATCAACACAAAAGAATGTTGCCGACCTCGACAGGTATCGAACCCGCAAAACAGGAGATGATTAGTATAAGCGTTTCGCTTGTTTTCAAATCCTGTCATTGTAAATTGTACATGTACTGTTCGAATTGACTTGTCGAAATGAAATGAATAAATATTATTTAAATCAACCCGCAAAACGCGCGACAGAAGAACGGTCAGTGAAACGAATTTCACTGCCAGGCTTAAGTAAAGGTCATTTTGGAGACGTTGCTTCAAATTTTGTGGGACTTTTACCCGATATTGAGATGAAATGACATCTCAAGCCCTGCCACCCAATGGAACCAATAAGGTTTATAAGCATGGACGGGCCGACTCGCACTGCATTGCCTGGGCAGGCTTAGATCCTCTAAGCGGTTTACCAGTACTCGTGTGTGGGTCGGTTTCAGCTCTGCGTGGAAGCATCATGCAGCCCATCTATTTCTGCAAGCCCCGATGGACGGGGGCTTATAGCCCCGCCCTTATTTCCGTTGCGAAATAGACAAATGATCTGTTCAATTCGCATGCAGACTTCCTATCTATTAATTTTGATCAATAAATGGTAGCGTAAACCTAAACTGACTGATGGTATCTCTATATTCTTATACCGAGTCGGCCATTACCTCAATTGTATTTCAATAATTTCAAACCAAACTGGTAAATAATAGCTATACCTCTAAGCTATATAAGATAACTAAATACTGAATTTGACGGCAATATCCTGTTATTTGACCCGCGGGTCAGTTAAGTTCCGATCATTTTGGTAATTATCAAAATGTCGAGTTTTATATATTTTCTTCTGATCTGGGTCACCAGGGGCTTGATTCTAATCACGTGAATGATTATTCATCACCTTATTTGCATAAATTTACATTTGCAATTTATTCCGTAAATGGTTAGTTTTAATATTGCATTCACGGAATAAACTGCATAAAAATGTCTAATACTTCGTTTCTTAAAAACAGATTTCAAAAGTATGCATTTCTAATAGCTGGAACTTATTTGACCCGCTAGCCGTTTATGCCCATTCAAATACACGGTACTAATCTGACCCGGGTCAAATAACAGGAGTATATATATACAGACAGAAACTTAGAATAGTAACTTTATCATTATGATATGCCACTCAAGGAGAAGTTTCCCCGGGAAAAGGGTTTCTTTGGGGGACATTCCATCAGAAAATGGGGCTTGGCATCTTTTGGGGTTAGTGTCTTAAAATAATTCGTTTTGTGACAATGCATTTCTTGAAAATATGCATCCCTAATAGCTGGAACTTATTTGACCCGCTAAACGTTTTTGCCTATTCAAATACACGGTACGAACCTGACCCGGGTCAACTAATAGGAGTATATATATACAGACAGAAACTTTGAATAGTAACTTTATCATTATGATATGCCACTCAAGGGGAAGTTTACCCGGGAAAAGGGTTTCTTTGGGGGACATTCCATCAGAAAATGGGGCTTGGCATCTTTTGGGGTTACTGTCTTAAAATAATTCGTTTTGTGACAATGCATTTCTTGAAAATATGCATTCCTAATAGCTGGAACTTATTTGACCCGCTACCCGTTTTTGCCCATTCAAATACACGGTACTAATCTGACCCGGGTCAAATAACAGGAGTATATATATATACAGACAGAAACTTAGAATAGTAACTTTATCATTATGATATGCCACTCAAGGGGAAGTTTCCCCGGGAAAAGGGTTTCTTTGGGGGGCATTCCATCAGAAAATGGGGCTTGGCATCTTTTGGGCTTAGTGTCTTAAAAAATTCGTTTTGTGACAATGCATTTCTTGAAAATATGCATCCATAATAGCTGGAACTTATTTGACCCGCTAAACGTTTTTGCCTATTCAAATACACGGTACTAATCTGACCCGGGTCAAATAAGTTCCGGGTATTGCAGTTTTTATAGCCGGAACCTATTTGACACGGGTCAGATTAGTACAGTGTATTTACATAGGCAAAAACGTTTAGCGGGTCAAATAAGTTCCAGCTATTAGAAATGCATATTTTCAATATACGCATTGTCAGAAAACGAATTATTATCAGACACTGACCCAATAAGATGCCAAGGCCCATTTTCTGGTGGAATGTCCCCCAAAGAAACCCTTTTCCCGGGGAAACTTCCCCTTGAATGGCATATCATAATGATAAAGTTACTATTCTAAGTTTCTGTCTGTATATATATACTCCTGTTATTTGACCCGGGTCAGATAAGTACAGTGTATTTGAATGGACAAAAACGGCTAGCGCGTCAAATTAGTTCCAGCTAGTAGGAATGGATATTTTTTCATATGCGATTTATTCCGTAATTGTAAATTTAAAACGAACCATTAACGGAATAAACTGCAATCCTTACTATTCCAGGTTTCTGTCTGTATATATAAAATCCTATTATTTGACTCGGGTCAGATTAGTACAGTGTATTTGAATGGTCAAAAACGGCTAGCGGATGAAATTAGTTCCAGCTATTATGAATGGATATTTTCTCGAATGCGATTTATTCCGTAAATGGAACTTTTAAACGGACCATTAACGGAATAAACTGCGATTCTTGATTTTATAACTTTCTGTCTGTATATATATAATCCTGTTATTTGTCCCGGGTCAGATTAGTACAGTGTATTTGAATGGGCAAACACGTCTAGCGGGTCAAATAAGTTCCACCTATAAGAAATGCATTTTTCCAATATATGCCTTGCCAGAAAAAGAATTATTTTAAGAAACTAACCCCAAAAGATGCCAAGCCCCATTTTCTGATGGAATGTCCCCCAAAGAAACCCTTTTCCCGGGGAAACTTCCCCTTGAGTGGCATATCATAATGATAAAGTTACTAGTCTAAGTTTCTGTCTGTATATATATACTCCTGTTATTTGACCCGGGTCAGATTAGTACCGTGTATTTGAACAGGCAAAAACGGCTAGCGGGTCAAATTAGTTCCAGCTATTAGGAATGCATATTTTCAATATGTGCCTTGTAACAAAACGAATTATTTTAAGACACTAACCCCAAAAGATGCCAAGCCCCATTTTCTGATGGAATGTCCCCAAAAGAAACCCTTTTCCCGGGGAAACTTCCCATTGAGTGGCATATCATAATGATAAAGTTACTATTTTGAGTTTCTGTCTGTATATATATACTCCTGTTATTTGACCCGGGTCAGATTAGTACAGTGTATTTGAATGGGCAAAAACGGCTAGCGGGTCAAATAAGTTCCAGCTTTTTGAAATGCATATTTTCAATAAACGAATTGTCAGAAAACGAACTATTTTAAGACACTTACATCAATTGCAGTTTATTCCGTGAATGGTTAGTTTATCATTCCCATTTACGGAATAAATCGCATGAGATATATTTCTGCTCCAAGTATATGTTGTGGGTACGCGTTAAAACGGCATCGCCGAGACCATTCTCTCAAATACCTACAACCTATTTCTTAAACCATGAATAAGGAAAATAATGTATAACCGTTTTAACTCGTTTTATTATATGAAAGTGGAGTTTAAGGGGGTCAAAATATATTGGCCTGTTTTTGACATGTAAAACTGTTTGGTATTGTGTATGTCATTTTGTAGGTGTTTTTAAACCGTATATATGGCAGTAGTGTATCATGTTTACCACAGCGGAACATTATCGATACATATTGTCCTTAAATGGTAATGTTTCGTTTTAACGTTTACATAACGATGAATATTCATAATTCCTTGGTTAAACAATATGATAATTTATGAGCTGCCGTCGGATATCCAGGATATCGTCTGCTACGCACGTCCAGGTAAGCTTATTCTCCGCCCTATTTAATTATCAACCAATGGTTTTATTCTAATTAATTTATATCATTGTTTGCGCATGCCAAATCTGATGACGACATTGCTATATTATAATTTGTTATGCAAGCGTCTATATGATCAAGATCAAGATAAATATGGTGGAATCAAATGATTTACGGGTCCAGTTTTCATATCAGAACTAATTTGACCCGCGGGTCAAATAACAGGATAATGCCAATTTGACATATCGTTTTGTTACTTTTTTACAATTAATTTATCAATCAACTGTTTTTATAGATAATAAATTTACGATTAAGAAATGTTTGACATATGAGACTATTCTATTTGAGAATTTACTTCTTACAAGGGAAATAAATCTTGCACAAAAACAGACCAGTAAATTACAAGTTAAAGCTTTCTAAATACAATACGAGTTTCTATCACAGGGCTGGACTCAAAAGTGTGTTTTAAATTAAGTGTGTTTTGAGAAAGGGTCAATCTTCAAATCTGTCTTACTTGCAAATATAATGCATGAAAAATTGTTTCTTGACAACACAATGGTTCATTAGATTTCTTACACTCGTTTCAGTAAGATTCTACATTGATCCACTTCAAACAAATGTTACCAGGAATTGCTAAATTTTTCTGTTATATCATATACAAAACCTAACCACAAACAAACACATAATTATAATCTGTCAGTCACTTTGTTCATTTGTGAGTTTGTATATACAGGTAATATATGTAAATATCGAGGGCCTCATGGAAGATTTAATATTACATAATATGATGTGCAAAAAGGAACGTAAAATCGCATGCGTTAACTTCATATAATAAATAAACATGCCCTAAGCTTGGTAGAAAAACTGGCAACATAAATAATACTGTCCATTCTTAACTAGGAAATAGATTGATTGATTGTTTTGAGTTTTACAACACGTCAACCCTTATGGTCTCACAGAGAATGAAGGTAAAGAGTTAGAAGAGATAGTAGAGATGATGAAAGTGAGGGACAGTGAAGAATGAAGAAAATGAATGAAAGTGTAGAGACAGCAGAAATAGCACCATTCCCCCTTTGCCTTTTCCTGCTGCAAGAACACCAAGCCTTGTCCAACTGTAAGCCAACTTAGTTGGACGCCCCATTTTACCCATTGAAATTATGTGTCGCAATTTTCTCAGGACATTTATGGGCTTCAACGTTGAAACTTAGTACACGAATTGATCATGCCGTATACCAGAATCAGCCTGCTTGTGCTTATGTTACATTTGTTGCTATAGCAACCAAATCATTCAAAATCTCCTCAATGAGAACCACTTGTGTTTTTTAGGAATGTTTATTCAATAGAAGGTCTTCAAATATTGTTAAAACAATTATGTTGGGCGGGCCTGAACAAATTGATTGGGCTGCACAGTTACACTTTGTACTCTTTATCAAAAAAGTACCTGATTGGCAGGGATTTTTCAAATACTTTTTATACTGTTTTTAAATTCGTAATAAAGTAGAAGTAAAACAAAGATCAGGAATCGATACAATTACTCCACCCATCAAAGACACTAAAGGGAAAGAAACACAAACATGAAGCGACCAGACCATAATGGAAACCTAAACAAAGGAAGGCCATAAGGACAGTTACTTTCCCACAAAATGGCCAAATGGTCATCCAAAATAAAAGACACAACTGATACTCACAGTAAGTAACAAACAACAACATAAATAAACCGCAACAGAAGAACCGCACCAGAACGGTCAGCGGAAAGAATTCCACTTGGGGGCATAAATCGATTTCACATGGCCATAATCCTCGCCCTTACCTCTGTCGCGTATACACTAATTTTGTTTAGTCCGCATGAAGGCTTCCTTACTCATCAGTGTAACATCTCCGAGAACATACAAATCAAAAAACTACAGAGATGAAACGAGGTTGAGGACTCGACAGCATACAACAACAGAATTGCTGAAGCAAAAGAAAACAACAGTTAGACGCCGAGTTTATATTTCAAAACATTAAAGTTTATATTGCAAAACATTTGTCCTTTTCATATTGAACCACAAAATAGTTTCAATATTCATATTCCAATATCTCTTAAGCCGTTTATCATTTTTAAAGATATTTCTTGTTTTGTATACAGTCAAGTACACAGCTACGGATCGTACCCCAGTAGCGGATCAACGCGACTTTGATAAGTCACCAAGAAATAAGTTAACATTATCATTATTAACTGGGCATTTATATCCTGACCTAAATATGGGTATGCATGCATGCAGTCAGCGAACTTCTGATTTCAGAAATTGATTCTAAGGCATATGCCTGAAGCTCAAGACACTGCATTGTAATTATACCAGCAGCGCATTTCATTTATGAAAAAGTGATATATGCTCAATGAAATGAACAAACTGATTTAATATACTTTTAACTGCCCAAAATGCATCTGGATTCAGAATATAATTTATAATTTATATATAAGTGAACTAAAATGTTTGAGGCTTTTATGATAAAATATTTTGGCTGTTGTATAAATAAAAGTAGATGGAATGATCAGGAATCGATACAATCAACCCATAGCTCCCACCAGAGACACCAAAGGGAAAGAAACACAAACATGCACATCAGACCTAGTGGAAACACCAACAGCGGAAAGCCAAAAGGACAGTTACTTTCCCACAAAATGGCCAATAGGCTATCCAAAATAAAATAACACAAGCGATACAAACACCTAAAGACAAACCATAACAAAAATAAATCGCGACAGAGTACCAGTTCATTAATCCTTGCCAATTTTCTATTGTATGTAGTAAAAAACAGGTCAAGGACATATGCTTGTGTTCTTAATTTAACACTGACCCTTATTTCACCTTTCAAGTAATGCAATGATATTTAGACGATTCACAGTTTCTGACAGATCTGATCTTTGAACAATCTGTTGCAGTCAGTGATATAAAATATATTGTTCACAAATCAGAATGTCCACAGAACGGAGACTGTTGCTAAGTAACCTACACTGATATTTAGCCAATCAATTTCCATTATTATTACCATACATTGGCAATCTGTTCATGATTTCGTACCGATCTGTCCAAGATTCTATAACGCTCTTATAACTGCAGTCTTGAACTATAACATATACATATGTCTTCGATTTGTTTTTCTCATAAATATTAATTGACGCTCTTTTAACACATTTGCATGTGAAATTGTCCACCAAAACAGTTTTAGATCGTGATTTAAGATATATTTAAGACATATCTTTAGACAATATATTTCATTTGGGTAAGACAAGGTAAGAGACGTGTCCAAATCTGACCAATGGCCATTTAACCAATAGTGTAGTAATTTTGTCGACTGTAGACCATTTAGCAGATATTTTCGTTGTCACTTTTCTAAAACTGACTGTTTTTAGTGGTTATCCAAAAATCTTTATTGGGGGTGGGGGTGGGGGGAGATGTTGTTTATCTTCTGTTTGACTGCTTTGAAATCCCGGACTTTAATGTATTGTTGACACAATATTCCGCTCTTATCAAAATATGTTTTAATAATGTTTTCCCCTCGCTACACAACAGTTCAATGGCTTTGCAGTAATTACAGAGCTGTATTGTTAGAAACTGTTTAAAGCACTGTTGTTACCAATTCAACCATTATATGGGGAAAATAAGTAAAAACATACTTTTTAACAGAAAGCAACGCAGTTTAATATGGGAATATTTTTGGTGGTATGCTAAAATATATTGGATATTCTTGGAGGTACACAGTCAGTCTTGGAATTTGTTTGGGTTGGACACTAGGTGCTGTGTGACAGCCTATGCAGCAGGCATAATTCAGAGTTCCCCACTGGGGCGTTATGTAGCCTAGACGCCTTTGGTAAAAAAATCCCACATCATCACGGTGACAAGTCCGCGAAACGAAGACCCCTCTAAACCCCACTTTAAATAGAGAAAATTGTGGTTAACGGGGGTATACATTATCTGCCTTAATTCTGCTCAAAAACATAGATTCTGGGTACTCGTTAGAACCACCGCATTGAGGCGTTTCTAACGAGTACACACAATCTATGTTGAAAGCAGTAATAATAAAGATGTTATCATTTTTACCTAATTATTTATCATTTTCTGACACCATGTTGGACACAATTATTTCTTACGGACGTGTTTTCCTAATGTAAATTGATGGGAAAACAACTCGTTGAGTAGTGGATAGAACAGAAAAATGACATTACCTTCCATTTTGCGTTAGTTTGAATGTTGAGGTTCATATTGGCTCCAATCCACGCATTACCATGGTTACCTGACCAAGTCTTTAAGTGGTGAGAGCTGAACTGACGTCCGTGGTTGAAAAATACAGCATTCAGTTTGAGAGAACCCATATTGCTTCCATACATATTGTAAAAGAAGGTCAAACAATAGCGGCCGCCTGAATATTCCTTAGAATCAATTTTTGCAACTTGGTGGGAATGACCTGATGCCTCTACGTAGATGTACTTAGCTAAAGAAAATAAAGCATTTCATTATATACTCTGAAGTGAGACCAATGCATATCTGAAACAAAATAAAAATGATATGTTCACTCTGTGAAAATAGATATATTTTCACACAGTGAAAAATAAAATGGCCTTGTTATTTTCACAGCAGCAGTCCGGACTACTTTTTCTCGCCAAAATTAATATGTTATTGATAAAATAATTCTGTAAATACCTTGAAAAGCACTCTTTGCACTGTAAAATTGTTGTATTCAAAATGGCGATCTTTATATGTTTTGAAACTGACAGTTGTGACATAATAGCCAGCTGAAAATTGTGTCATACGATACGATTGATCAAATACCGTAAACATCTGTATAAAATTATAAAATAAAAAGAAAAAAATTTAGATCTACTTTTTTCGGCGGATACCAAAAATATTTCATCTCGTGTGTTGAACACATCCGAATTTTCACTCGTGCTTCGCACTCGTGGATGTTTTCAAAACACTCGATGAAATATTTTTGATATCCATCTCACAAAAGTAAATATCATCTATGTCTTGTACAGTTGAACTTCAATAGCGTGAATGTCTTTGGGACAATGAAAATTTGTTCGAGATAGGGGAAGTAAGAACTACTGAGATTTAATCAGAGCGCCAGGTCATGAGGCATAATGAGGATCACTTAAGGGGAATGGGACCACCTGGCACTTTTTCCCGCCATTTTTGAAAGGGAGACAACTTTCGGGACTTCTGTTCGCTTTTCTATAAGTCATGTTCCACTGAAAAAGGGGTTTACACTAAAAGGAAAGAATTTGCTCCTCCGGAGCAAATTCTTTCCTTTAAGGGTTGACCCCTATTGACATGGGAGACAAAAATAATTTTGCAGGATTTGCCTCCCCTAAAGGTGTTTCCATTCGCATTAAGAGTATCTCTTCGTTCTTCTATAAAATAAAGGTATATTGTGAGTATTCATTAGAATCGCCTCAAAGAGGCAATTCTATTCGGAGCATACATTTTCAAGATGAAATCCGAAAAACCTCCATAAATTATACTAAAAATATGGTTGTCTGTTGGAACAATTCTTTAGGAACTCAATAGTGAGTTCGAATTATCCCAGGTAAACGAGGCATCTGTGTTCGCACTGTATTTGCCCATTACCATATGGACCCTGTCAAGCGAGTTTGGTACTTATCGCCTATGCGAGCAGCGAAGGTTCAGGCGAGCTTGGCGGGGCTCATATTGTTATAAATACCATACTTGGTCTGAAATATGAACAAATTCAGTTTACCACCCGATGTTAGTGTTTAACATAGTTTGATGACTGGCAAATAGTGTAGACCCAGAAGAGACGCCGCGTTCTCTTGGTTTACACTGTTTGCTCAGGCCTGTCTGTCCACATACATACGCTGTAACTGTATCTAGAACAATGACAAATACAGCCATTCCTCTTTAAACTGATCGACGTCCGATATGATAGCCAACAATTTGAATGGAACAAATCAAATGTATACTAAGAGACATCTAAGATTTTTTTTTCTTGTTTTACGGCTTTCGCCAGATTGTTTCACTTCTTTCGAGCCAATCGTTAATCGGTGGTTGACACAAACTTAAGTACTGCAATAAACGTGTATAGTGAATATTTGCTAGTACCGCCTCACCGAGGCGATTCAAAGAAATATAAAAAAGCATGTGTTTTGTAGTGGGCAAACAGAAAACCTTGTTATACCATGTCAGTATGTTTTATATTGGCATTTATTTTTAAAATTGTCTTTTGAATTGCAAAATCTTTGGAAAGAAACGCGGTGAAACTTCGATAGCTTTACTAACTAACTCGTTGACCACGACTGTTTGGAACTAGAACTTCAGTCCATCTGAAATACAGAGGTGTGAGAGGACCGTCCCTACAACGACAGTATTTGTTGGTTCGTTGGTTGATTTCAGGTTTAACGTCCCCATCAACACTGTATAGGTCATTTTGAAGACGTTGCTTCCAATTTTGTGGGACTTTTACCCGACATTGAGATGAAATGACATCTCAAGCCCCGTCGCCCAATGAAACCAATAGGGTTTATAAGCACGCACCGCTTTGCCTGGACAGGCTAAGATCCTCTAAGCGGTTTACCAGTACTCATGTGCGATCGGTTTGCCACAATAAAGAATCCCAATTAAGAGTTGTATAATAGGTAATAAAGGACAAATTCCTTAATTACTCAAAGAAACAAATGTTGTGGATATTTGTAAGAATCGCCTCGACGAGGCGACGAGGCGATTCTAACAAACATCCACAACATTTGTTTCTTGGAGAATTAAAAATAATTATAATATTCTTGAATACAGTAGAACTTCGATGGCTCGAACACCGATGGCTCGTTTACCATGGCTGAGTCGAACCCGTTCTTGAGTCCCTGGGGAATTTCCGTACGTAAGAAATAGGGAGAGTAAAAATTAGGATAGTTTCGTCTTTTATCTTGCAAATGTATGCTGTGTGTACTCATTAGAATCGCCTCGATGAGGCGATTCTAATGAGTACACACAGCATACATTTTTCATTATAGAACACATATAAAGATGTCCTGAAGTATGTCGTTATGCCTCCTGGTAGTAGCCCTCAGCGACTCGAACTGCCTCTGTCTCGAACAAACTTTCTTTGTCCCAAATGTGAATTTCACTGATCGCTCATGTCAATTTGTAAGTTTGTGTCCACACAATTGATCATTGACCAATTTAACTTTGTTGAATTCAACACTGCCGATCTAGCATTGCAGGCACACAACGTTCACTCAACGTTTTCAACGTTGAATCAACGATTAGTGCCCACTGGGAGGTTTTCACACATATAAAAAGTCGACGAAAAGTTATATCAGATACCTACCTATTAACCTCCCTTGAATTTGCATAATACGATATTTTGTGACATCATAGTAGATTTTAACTTTTTGAATTAACTTTAAAACTGACTTTCTGATGCACCCCCTCCCCAACCTCGGGTGTTAATTAAGATGTACTGGAAGATAGATAGATATTTTCCATTTCTAGTATACTTAATATTAATAATATGCAAATTTTCTTGAAAAATGACGTTTAATCTAATTCCAGTTATTCCCATTCAGCCAATGTCAGCCAATGAAAAGCGACGTTACATATACGTGACCACTTCGAGTTTCCAACAAAATAGATCACCCATGTTTTTCATGCATTAACATTTGCCGGATCTCCAGGAAGCTGTTTGAACGGCGAGCGTTCGAATATCTTCCGTCGCTCCTCGCGATTCCGATGACAAATTGTGACGTCAATATCCCCAAAACTCCATATCGACCCTGATGCAGCATGTAAACATGAGTTCTGTTGTCTGAACACAGCCTGGTATGTTTATATATATAGCATTTTATGCAACAATATTGCCGTTATCAAATCAGACGACGTGTTACATTCACAAGTAAACAACAACAACAACAACAACAACACGAGATTGATCGATGTATGGTTTGCTTGTTACCTGTTTTAGAGCCAAAGTGGTCGCCGGCCGGCCCTGTATTAGAGCTAGGAGTTGAACCATTCCTAATTTGCCAGTTAGTATTACCAGAGTGCGACAGTGTCCATGTACAAAGTCCATGGTCAAATGTACACACATCGGCTGGAATGAAGATGCATACTTAAAATCAAAGCACTTATGACATTGGCTGGCCGATTAGACCCTGGCCAGATGCCGCGTTCTGTGGCGTCTGATCCGGGTCCACATTGTTTGCAAAACCCAACACAGTCTAGTATGAGCCTTCAATTTTTCAAAACTAGAAAACTATCCAAGCAGGGAACACTAAATTGCTGATCAGCTGATCTGCACCTTAGATGTTCGCAAATGACAAAACATACTTTCCTATAATGTGGCTAAAATGTGTTTCTGTTTATGAAATGGGGCACAGCATTATAACCTATTTTTCGCGCATTATAATTTTTGCAAGTTGGCACTCTCTCTGAAATCGGTGGAAACGTGTCAGGTGTTTATCTCTGTAGGCCAGATAGGAATTTAACGAGATCCGAAATCTGTCGTGTGGACCAAATAGGAAAACTTCACTGCATAGGCTTGCTTGGGATCTGGCTATACAGTAGGATCTGCCTAACCCAAATGGCAATCTTTGTACATCTAATCAACTTATATACTAGCCAAAAGTCCCAAAGGCAATGACGCGGTTACTTTTTGAGTATTGTGCTTATGATTTGTTTGATTTAAGGTTTAACGTCCCCGTCAACACTGTATATTTCCTAAAGGATAAAATGACCCAGTTCTCACAAAAATGGGAGAATCTCGTTAATCTTTTGAACGTTTAAGATTGAAACACTCTTTCAAAACAGAATACAGCAGAGCCCTTCTCTTGTCTTTTTTTTTTTCTTTCTTTCTTTTTTAAGCATATATTTATCAAATTTTGTGTACTCTTTATTACATATCTGGTTCTCTGCTTTCTTTCAATTATTTCTTTTTTTTACTATTTTGACTTTCTTATTTATATAGTAGTACCTAATTGTATTTATTGTATATCTTTATTACAATTATCTTTTATTATTCGTAATAATACTCTATACAAATCTATGACATAACAACAATTAAACGTTTCTCAGCACGAAAAAATGCCTATATAATCTTGACCCCTTCAAACTCCACTATTATTTGGTAAAACTGGGGTTAGCTGTTAAAATATTGTTCTTATTGTTGCTCGGGGCATGGATCTGGGTGCTATTTTGGTCATCTCACAAAGGATGTGCTAACGAGTACCCATCACCTGTGTCTGGTGCAGGAATATAGGGAATACCGGAAATTTTTATCAGGAATTTTTCATTTTTTCAAAATCCTTGAATAGGCGTGTTTTTCGTGATGTGTTTGGGGATGAATACTAACTTATATGTTTTGTAGAATCTTACTGTAATTTGAATTGTTGTGTTATTTTGTAATATGATATTTTAGAGATGAAAGTTGAATAAAAAAAAAAAAACACTGTATATGTCATTTTGGAGACCTTGCTGCCAATTTTGTGGGACTTTTGCCCGACATTGAGATGAAATGACACATCAAGCCCTGTCGTCCAATGAAACCAATAGCGTTTATAAGCATGGACGGTCCGACTTGCACCGCTGTGCCAGGACAGGCTTATATCCTCTAAGCGGTTTACTAATACTCGTGTGCATTTATGAACTTTGCAAGAAAAATTTGTTCATGGCCTGAGAGTTTCATTAATAAAGATCATTGAAAATATCGTTTGCCTCATTAGCTTGGTACAAACGCAAGAAACGAGTCGTTGTATGGACTTGGTGTGTCATGCCTGACAGTTTTCAAGTGCTCGGAATGTGACATGATTTCGTACACTTCGTAAGAAACCCCGGTTTATGAGAAATTCTCGGGTTTAAACTTACAATATCTCCCATTCGGTGACATTCTGCTTGTTCTGTATTGATTCCCCAGTTTGTTTGTTTGTTTGTATTGGAGTTTAACGGCATAGTCAACACTATTTTGGTCATTTTGAGCCGGTCAGTTTACTTTTCCTGGGCAGGCTAATACGTAAGCGGTTAACCAGTACAGTGCAGATTCTTTCGCTGGATTCCCTAGTCTATAAATAATTTTAGAACAATGTTGCCGTCGGTATTTGTCGGACCTATAAAAATGTTTTCTGCCGCTTCCGTTAATTTCAGTGGAGCGACAATACTAATTTGTTTTGAAACTATCTCCAATCATATCGCCCATCGGCCCCCGTCCATAGGGGCTTGAAGAAATATATGGGCAGCATGATGTTCCACGCAGAGTTTAATCCGGCCCGCACACTAGTACTGGTAAAGCGCTTAGAGGATCTAAGCCTGTCCAGGAACTGCGGTGCGAGGCCATGCTAATAAACCCTATTGGTTTCATTGGGCGACAGGGCTTGAGATGTCATTTCATCTCAATGTCGGGTTAAAGTCCCACATAATTGGAAGCAACGTCTCCAAAATGACCTTTACAGTGTTGACGGGGACGTTAAACCTCAAATCAAACAAACAAACAAAATCGCCCAGCCTTCGAAAATATACCAATCCGTTCAAAAGAAGTGGAATAAATCCTAGTATTTCTAAGTGCAAGGTGCTTTTCGCATTTATGCACTGCGTCTATCGGTTCTTCATCTGTAAACGGTAGACCCTCATGTCCGATTTGACGTGTAAGTCTACAAATTTGATATGATAACCTTGTAAAACGCAGAACGTGTTAAAACAAGATTTAACGAACACTTTCGTAGAATGAGTAAGCCTAAACAACTGACACTTTTCTGTACCATCATTTTAAACGTACAGGTCATTCTGTAAATGATATTTCTGTACAACCAGTGGAAAAAATTTAACTATGATATTAAACGACACGAAACTGAACTAAAATGAATTAAATTGTGACAGAATCCATTTTACATTGGGCTTAAATGATAACATTTAAAATGCCAGATTTTGATATTTTCTCGCTTTTGGAATCCCTGTGTTGGTTCATAAAAAATCTAAGCCCCCCGCCCATCGGGGCTTGAAGAAATAGATGGGCTGCATGTTGCTTTCACGCAGAAGTGAAACCGACCGCACATAAGTACTGGTAAACCGCTCAGAGGATCTAAGCTAGCCTGCCCAGGCAAAGCGGTGCGAGTCGGACCGTCCATGCTTATAAACCTAGTGGTTTCATTGGGCGACATGGCTTGAGATGTCATTTCATCTCAGTGTCGGGTAATAGTCGCACAAAACTGGAAGCAACGTCTCCAAAATGACCTATACAGTGTTGACGGGGACGTTAAACATCAAATTAAACAAATCAAACAAATCATAAAAATTCTAATGAGCTTTAAAATAAACTAAAATCCAGACGTTTTCGTACTTCAAGTCTGTCTACTTATGTTTTTTCACCCTTTACACTACGCTTCCTCATAATCTTATAAAAGAAAAACTTAATGGTTTATCTGAATGGACATTTCATAGAGAAGATTCCCTCTATCTTGCATGTAATGTAAGAAATGTTTTTTTTTCACTTCTGAAGAGCATACAAGTTATACATTATGGTGATGTCAGAAAATATGTGAAGCTCTCAACTTTCTACCCGACAATATTTACATAAGATTTGGTACTAAGTTATTTAGACAAATTGTGGGTATTTCGACTGGTACCCCTTGTGACTGATCTGTTCTTGTTTTGTTAAGAAAGAGACTTCATGAAGTCCCTTTCCGTTGAAAACTAATCTGAAATCGTTGAAGCCTTTAGCTCGACTTCTACTGAGATATTTGGATGATTTATTAATTATTGACAATACCTATTTCGATGGTTTGATCAGTCAAACTGCCCCCACCCCCACCCCCGAACTTCAGCTAAATAAAACAAATTCTTCTGATACCGCGACCCCGTTTATTGATTGACATTTATCTATTGTAGATGGGTTTGTTGTTGTGCAAAATGTATGATAAACCCGATGATTTTAATTTTGATATTGTAAATTTTCCTTTCTTGGATGGTGATGTTCCTCGTGCGGCATCCTATTGCGTTTATATTTCGCAATTAATTTGATTTGCCAGAGTGTCTGCAGCTTTTGTTAACTGCTAAACTTCTTAATCAGGGTTCTACGAAAAGCCTTTTCTAAGTTTTATAGGCGTCATTCCGATTTGGTTTCGAAATTCAATGTTGGACTTAAATCTCTTCTGCAACAGAGTCTATCGGAACCCGAATTTTATGGTGACTTAGTATATAAATTTATAAAAATACATACATGCAATGACTTCAACACCAAATTTCGTAATATCATTCTTCGATATGAAAGGCTGGTTGCAACATAAATGTTATACGACAGACTGCATGCATGTAAAATAACCCAATCACAGTTGATGACTTTGCTTCCCTCTTTAATTGCACGCCGGTGGGTCAGGCCTCAGACTCTATGATGGCTTACTTGAAATTAAAATTTAATTTTGTATAATGCTGGTAGGTACCTCATGCTCTTTCTCTGGTTGGGCCCATCGGAGTCTAACTATTGGTTTTCTTTTGCTTCAGCATTTCATTGGTTTCTGGCTGTCGAGTCTTCACCGTTGTTTCATCTCTGTGGTTGTTCGATTTTTGTGTTCTCGGAGATGAATAAATTATTTGTCTAAATCGTGACGGAAGTAAGGGTGAGGATTGCGGCCGCGTAAAATCAATTTAAGCACCCCCCACCCGCCCCTTATCGCTTATACATTTTTGTTTTGGATAGCCAATTGGCTATTTTGTGGGAAAGTAACTGTCCTTTTGCCTTTCCGCCCAACAGGGTCGCTTCATGTTTGTCTTTCCCCCCTTTGGTGATGGGAGATGTGGGTTATTAAATTGTATCGATTCCTGATCATTGCCTTCATTTCTATTGTTTAATGAAACCAAAACATTTTGATGTGTCAATACATCATTCTGAGTTTGCTTGAATTTGATAAAACCAAAGAAAGTCATATGAAAGAGGAAAACTGTTTGTCTTGTCCAGCAAGGTTATTTTAGTTTATACTAATTTATGTTAGCTTCAAGCTTATTTGAAACGCGCTCGAACACTCAAGAGGAAGGCGATGACTTGTACACCACTGCTACCCACTTGCGCCTGGTGGAGTGGGGCAGTGGCATTACGTTTGTTTGTTTGTTTTGGAGTTTAACGGTCCAGTAAACACTATTTAGGTCATTTTTGAGCCGGTCAGTTTACCTATCCACACTTTTCCTGGGCAGGCTTAAACGTAAGCGGTTAACCAGTATAGTGCACACTCTTTCGCCAGAAACAGACAACTGCCCTTCTTGAATCAGCGGAAGGGGAAGAATGACCATAGAAAAGATTTCATGATCAATCTCCACGAAAGAATGTTGACTACCCCGGCAGGTATCGAACCCGCGTCCTCCTGATCACCAATCAGACGCGCATCCGACTGAGCCACCGAGGCCGGCCGGCCTTGTCCAAGGATACACCTCGCCTCCGGTGTTGGGATTCGTGGTCAGACAACCACCTCTCGATTATAAGCCGAACGCCCTAAACACTGTGTGCCACGGTACTCCTTAAAGGTTTTCCCGCATGCAACAGGTTAAGGCAGGATTTCGAAACAAAATGAAGCATGGAACCAGGCTGAAGTAAAAATAGAAAGTAAAAAAGCAAACAAGAGTCCATGGGCCACTACGCTCACCAGAGGTTGTGTGGTTTATACCATATACAGGCAATGTGCCCACCTTGGTCATGTGACAACAATACCACAAATAATGTTTAATTGCCTTACTCCCATAGAGGCTTTTCATGTAATTTGGTTTCAATCAGCACAGCTCTTTTACTGCAGAAGAAGATAAAAAATACTGAATCTGAGCCATTCAAGACAAAGGTCAGTAATGACCTTGACCTTTGGAATTGATAAAATTCCATTTAGCTAACTGCAAATATCATTTTTGATGTCACAGCATACCAGGCAATCAGAAATATCCACTACTTTGCCATTTTCCCATACAAATGTCTAAGTGACCAAATTTTACCTTGACATAAAACAGATCAAGGTCAACCAAAGGTTATCATTTGAACAAACTTGGAGGGCCAGAGTCCGAGATGTTGCATACCAAGTTTCAAGATCATCGGCCGTTCGGTTCTTGAGAAGAAGATTTTTAAAGGTTTTTACCATATATGGGCATGTTGGCCATATTGGTCTTGTGACCTAGTCCTCACGAACAAACTTTCGCTCCCTCATTCCATAGAGGCTCCAGGTGTAATTTGGTTTCAATTGCCCAGGTGGTTTAAGTGTAGAAGAAGATAAAAATACTGAGTCTGAGCCGTCATGGGCAAAGGTCGGTAAATGACCTTGACCTTTGGAACTTATAAACTTCCATTCAGCTGATTGCAAATACCATTTCTGATGCCTATAGCTAACATACAATCAGAAAAATCCACTGGTTTGCCATTTTTTTCCATATAAATGTCTAAGTGACCAAATTTGACCTTGACGTAAAACAGGTCAAGGTCAACTTAAGGTCATCATTTGAACAAACTTGGTAGGGCCAGAGTTCCTGATGCTGCATACCAAGTTTCAAGATCATCTGCCATTCGGTTCTTTAGAAGAAGATTTTAAAGGTTTTTACCATATATGGGTACTGCGGCCATATTGGTCATGTGACCCAGTCCTCACGAACAAACTTTCGTTCCCTCATCCCTAGCGGCTCCACGTGTTATTTGGTTCCAATTAGCCAAGTAGTTTAAGTGAAGAAAATACAAAATACTGAATCTGAGCCATCCTGGACAAAGGTCGGTAAATGACCTTGACCTTTGGAAGTGATAAACTTCCATTCAGCTGATTGTAAATACCTTTTTGATGCCACAATTAGCTGATATACAATTTGAAAAAATCCACTGTTTTGCCATTTTTCCATACAAATGTCTAAGAGACCAAATTTGACCTTGACGTAAAACAGGTCATGGTCAACCAAAGGTCATCATTTGAACAAACTTGGTAGGGCCAGAGTCCCTGATGCTGCATACCAAGTTTCAAGATAATCTGCCATTCGATTCTTGAGAAGAAGATTTTTAAAGGTTTTTACCATATATGGGCATGGCGGCCATATTGGTCATGTGACCCAGTCCTCACGAACACACTTTCGTTCCCTCTTTCCATAGAGGCTCCACATGTAATTTGGTTTCAATTTGCCGAGTAGTTTAAGTGAAGATGAAGATAAAAATACTGAATCTGAACCATCCTGGACAAAGGTGGGTAAATGACATTGACCTTTGGAACTGATAAACGTCTATTCAGCTGATTGCAAATACCATTTCTGATGCCACTACCTAACATACAATCAGAAAAATCTACTGTTTTGCCATTTTTCCATACAAATGTCTACGGGACCAAATTTGACCTTGACGTAAAACAGGTCAAGGTCAACCAAAGGTTATCATTTGAACAAACTTGGAGGGCCAGAGTCCCTGATGCTGCATACCAGGTTTCAAGATCATCGGCCATTCGGTTCTTGAGAAGAAAATTTTTACAGGTTTTTACCATATATGGGCATGTCGGCCATATTGGTCATATGACTCAGTCCTCACGATCAAACTTTCGCTCCCTCATTCCATAGAGGCTCCACGTGTAATTTGGTTTGAATTGACCAGGTAGTTTAAGTGAAGAAGAAGATAAAAATACTGAATCCGAGCCGTCCTGGACAAAGGTCGGTAAATGACCTTGACTTTTGGAACTGACAAACTTCCATTCAGCTGATTGCAAATGCCATTTCTGATGTCACTAGCTAACATACAATCAGAAAAATCCACTGTTTTGCCATTTGTCCATACAAATGTCTAAGGGACCAAATTGGACCTTGACGTAAAACATGTCATGGTCAACCAAAGGTTATCATTTGAAGAAGCTTGCTAGGGCCCGAGTCCCCGATGCTGCATACCAAGTTTCTACCATATATGGGCATGGCGGCCATATTGGTCTTGTGACCCTGTTCTCCCGAACAAACTTTCGTTCCCCCTTCCCATAGAGGCTCCACATGTAATTTCGTTTCATTTGGCTAAGTAGTTTCACAGGATATGTTGTTTGGAAATGTCGACGACACGGACGACGACGACGGACGACAGACCAATGCCTGTACTATAAACTCCCTCGGAGCTTTCGGTGGTACTTATCGCCTATGCGAGCAGCGAAGGTTCAGGCGAGCCTGCGCATCCGCGCAGTCTCGCCAGAACGTTCGCTGCTCGCTCATACAAGCAGTGAATCAAGAGGAACCTTCAGACAGAAATCCATATCTCTGGCCGCTCTGAACCTGGAAACTGACTGACAAAATGATACCTGAGACCAAACCAAACAGAAGATACCTTGATCCAGACCAATTAAAGTATAAAGTACCCATAGCTTGAAGGAACTGACAAACCACCGGTGCATTAAGAGCTTTGATTTTTTACTTAACATGCCTATACAGAATTGTTGTAAAGGATGTTTACGAAGATACATTGTATTCCATCATGTAAACGTCTGCAGTTTACACCCTAATTAAGGGTAATGGGAACACCTGGTACATTTTCCCCGCCATTTTTCAAAGGGAGATAACTTTCGGGACTTCCTGTTCGCCTTTCTATAGGCTCAGTCTTGCTGAAAAATAGGGTCTTCTCATAAAGGAAGGAGCAAATTCTTTCATTTGATAGTTGACCCCTGTTGACATGGGAGAAAAAAACATTTGAAGGAGTTGCCTCCCTGATGATGTACCTATTCCCCTTAAGTGCACTTAACAGAAAGAAAATGAGGACTTGCAGTGGTTTATTATCCCCTCGCAACAACGTTGCGAATGGGGATATAGCATCGGTGCCGTGCGTCCGTGTGTTAGTGTGTGTGTGTGTCTGTGTGTGTGTGTGTGTGTGTGTCTGTCCGGAACCTTGTGAGCAGGATAGAAGACACAGTATTCATCGTAGAAGCATCAAACCTTCCACAAATGTTCACCATGTACAGAGGATGAACCCTATTGAATTTCAAGGTCAGGGGTCAAAGGTCAAGGTCACAATGGACTTGACCTTGAAAACCTTGTGAGCAGGATAGAAGACACAGTATTCATCGTAGAAGCATCAAACCTTCCACAAATGTTTACCATGTACAGAGGATGAACCCTATTGAATTTCAAGGTCAGGGGTCAAAGGTCAAGGTCACAATGGACTTGACCTTGAAAACCTTGTGAGCAGGATAGAAGACACAGTATTCATCGTAGAAGCATCAAACCTTCCACAAATGTTCACCATGTACAGAGGATGAACCCTATTGAATTTCAAGGTCAGGGGTCAAAGGTCAAGGTCACAATGGACTTGACCTTGAAAACCTTGTGAGCAGGATAGAAGACACAGTATTCACCGTAGAAGCATCAAACCTAATACAAATGTTCACCATGTACAGAGGATGAACCTTATTGAATTTCAAGGTCAGGGGTCAAAGGTCAAGGTCACAATGGACTTGACCTTGAAAACCTTGTGAGCAGGATAGAAGACACAGTATTCCTCGTAGAAGCATCAAACCTTCCACAAATGTTCACCATGTACAGAGGATGAACCCTATTGAATTTCAAGGTCAGGGGTCAAAGGTCAAGGTCACAATGGACTTCACCTTGAAAACCTTGTGAGCAGGATAGAAGACACAGTATTCCTCGTAGAAGCATCAAACCTTCCACAAATGTTCACCATGTACAGAGGATGAACCCTATTGAATTTCAAGGTCAGGGGTCAAAGGTCAAGGTCACAATGGACTTGACCTTGAAAACCTTGTGAGCAGGATAGAAGACACAGTATTCTTCGTAGCAGCAGTCATAATTATCCCCTCGCAACAATGTTAATGAATGGTATTCATTGTAGAAGCATCAAACCTTCCACAAATGTTCACCATGTACAGAGGATGAACCCTATTGAATTTCAAGGTCAGGGGTCAAAGGTCAAGGTCACAATGGACTTGACATTGAAAACCTTGTGAGCAGGATAGAAGACACAGTATTCATCGTAGAAGCATCGAACCTTCCACAAATGTTCACCATGTACAGAGCATGAACCCTATTGAATTTCAAGGTCAGGGGTCAAAGGTCAAGGTCACAATGGACTTGACCTTGAAAACCTTGTGAGCAGGATAGAAGACACAGTATTCATCGTAGAAGCATCAAACCTTCCACAAATGTTCACCATGTACAGAGGATGAACCCTATTGAATTTCAAGGTCAGGGGTAAAAGGTCAAGGTCACAATGGACTTGACCTTGAAAACCTTGTGAGCAGGATAGAAGACACAGTATTCATCGTAGAAGCATCAAACCTTCCACAAATGTTCACAATGTACAGAGGATGAACCCTATTGAATTTCAAGGTCAGGGGTCAAAGGTCAAGGTCACAATGGACTTCACCTTGAAAACCTTGTGAGCAGGATAGAAGACACAGTAGTCTTCGTAGAAGCATCAAACCTTCCACAAATGTTCACCATGTACAGAGGATGAACCCTATTGAATTTCAAGGTCAGGGGTCAAAGGTCAAGGTCACAATGGACTTGACCTTGAAAACCTTGTGAGCAGGATAGAAGACACAGTATTCTTCGTAGAAGCAGCCATAATTATCCCCTCGCAACAATGTTAATGAATGGTATGCAGTTGCGAGGGGATGCTACGCTTGCGTTGCCTTGTTACAATTGTGTTGCTCAGTGGCATAGCTGGCATTCGTAGCATGAGGTATCACACCGGTATTTCTGAATGAAACAATTTGATATTTTCCTTATTTATGTTCCAAACCTAGATTGCGGGTGCTCGTTAGAACCGCCTCATTGAAGACGTTCTAGCGAGCAACAAAAATAAATAAAATCAATGTATGTCGCGGTAAACCTCAATTTTCCCTATATAAATGTTAACGCGATGAAGGTTCGAATAGCGCCTACAATGAATGCTTGGAACAGAAATAAGAAATACACCAGGAGACTTTAAAGATAGCACATCATCGCAAGAAGGTATGGCCAATTCTTAACACTTATCTTGCTGTTTACGACCACCCCTATCTTTGCAAACAGTATAGATCCAGATCAGATGGCTTCTGAAGAAGCCATCTGATCAGGATCTACACTGTTTGGCATTCAGTTTATGAATTTGTAGCAATAAATTACATCAAGTAATCTGATTGGTTGACAGACAGAAATGGGTGTGGCTTAAATGAATATTCAGCAAGAGAAGGGTTAACTAACATAGAATATCGGGCCAACGTACATCCATGCAACGTCCCGGTCCCCGCCCATCGGGGCTTGAAAAATAAATGGATTGCATGCTGCTTCCACGCAGAACTGAAACCGACCACACATGAGTACTGTTAAACTGCTTAGAGGATCTAAGCCTGCCCAGGTAAAGCGGTCCATGCTTATAAACCCTACTGGTTTCATTGGGCGACAGGGCTTGAGATGTCATTTCATCTCAATGTCGGGTAAAAGTCCCACGAAACTGGAAGCAGCGTCTCCAAAATGACCTATACATTGTTGACGGGGACGATAAACCTCTAATCAAACAAACACAAACAAACAAACATCCAACGTCCAGCCAACATCGATGCGACGTGTTAACTTTGAAACGATGTTGGCCAGATGTTGACCCGCCGTTTGAAGCTGACTGGGTCTAACAGATGTTTACCTCCAGCAACTGGCTTCATCGTTGCCGGTGCAGCAGTGACAAATGATCCCGAACCACCTGGATTCCCCGTAGGTCGTTGAGTACATCCGTATAAGATTTTTATTTCCTCAATATCGGTGTCACTCAGTTTTTCTCTCTGTCCTATCGTTACACCAGGCTGCAAAGAAAGACTTAACCCTTTTTGTACCAAATAGAATCTTCCTCTTTATATTTAGCAGGAGTCCACTTCAAAATTTAGGGGTGTCAGGTTGGGTTTTCTTCAAATTTATTTGAAAAAAAGGGCTGAACTTATGCAAACAGTGAAGGCCCTGATCAGACGCCGCGTTCCGCGACGCCTGATCTGGGCCTGCACTGTTTGAGAGGGTACCCGTTTTGGGGTTTCCGGTACTAAATTGGTTAATGAGACAGCGCACGACAAAACCTACCATAAGGCCCGTGCGGCTGGCAAGGACTCTGATCAGCCTGCGCATCCGCGGTTTGATCAGGGTCTTTGCTGAGCGCACGAGTCTTTGTTGTTACTGGACTATTCAAAGAGAGAAAAACATAAGATCTTGCTACACTGGACTGATGCACAGGCTGATCTGAGTCTTCATGGTCGCTTTGTCGAGTGCTTTCAGGAATTTAGAATATGAGCCAGCGTATGACAAAATCTACAAGAAGGCTTGAGCGACCAGCGAAGACTCAGATCAGACTGCACATTCGCGCAGTCTGATCGGAGTCTTGGCTGATCGCAGGCTAATATCTATCCATAGAGACATGAGCAAAAGGTCTTGTCATAGTGGATGCATGGGTGCGCAGGTTGCTTTGTGACTCTGCTGGTTGCACCAGTCTTATTGTACGTTTTGTCATGCGCGGGCTCAATTATATAAAATTGGAGCCACGTCAAAAGAAAACATGTCTAGGTGAAAGACACAAACAAATCTGATCAACAACCCATTATATACTAGTGACTCATTTGTAAATATTGTAACATTTGAATATCACTCCCTACAAAAGAAATCTACGACAAAAGTATTTGAAATCATACTACATGCATTGTCATTGGCCAACGCTTAATAAATTGACGATTTAATGTGCAAAACGAACAAAAATGTAATATGCAATGTTGCTAAATTTATCTTTCATGCTTTTGACTTAAGAAAACAAGTGCTGTAGCTTAGTTAGTTTTCTTTTGGTATATTATATAGAAGGTCCTACATGAGTGGCCATTTCATATGATATTTATGAAACGAGCCTTCGGCGAATTTTATATCAAGTGACCACGAGTGTAAGATTCTGTTTATCATATGACCGCTTTAAATAGGATTTATCTAGGATTTATCGCCTTTGAGGTTTGAAAATTATCGGCAAAAAATGCATTGATGACATGGACGTCGCCATGACGTTATTTAATCTCGCCAAGGTGTCAGTGCGAGTGTGGTCATACGATAGTTATTACACGACGTTTTCCACTTCTTTTCAACAACGTCATATGATAAATATGATATACAACCTGGTAGAGCTCCTCTGTTTTGTTTGTTTGATTCGAGGTTTAACGTCCCCGTCAACACTGTAAAGGTCATTTTGGAGACGTTGCTTCCAATTTTGTGGGACTTTTACCCGACATTGAGATGAATAGACATCTCAAGCCCTGTCGCCCAGTGAAACCAATAGGGTTTATTAGCATGGACGGTCCACTCGCACCGCGGTTCCTGGACAGGCTCTGTAAATATGCTATTCAATATGCTGTGTTCATGCCCTCCCCACTGTATATGTTTTTGTAGGCTATATGCATTGTAGATGTGCTTAATGCTGAATAAACTAATGCTATATAAGGGGTGGCAAGCCTTCTTTTTTATCCTATTTTTGACAGAACATTATGTTCGCAAATAGTGCAGGCCTGTTTAGACGCCGCCTTCTTCGCCGTCTGATCTGGGCCTGCACTGGTTGTCAAGGTATCCCTTTTGGGGGTTTCCCGCCTGCAGTGGGTTAAAGTGCTGGACAGACTGTTTGGATTCGCAAGCTGATCTGAACCTCTACAGCCAAACTCCTAAAAGAGCAATATGTGAACTTCCACACAGACACACGAACACGCAAGAGAGAGAGAGAGAGAGAGAGAGAGAGAGAGAGAGAGAGAGAGAGAGAGAGAGAGAGAGAGAGAGAGAGAGAGAGAGAGAGAGAGAGAGAGAGAGAGAGAGAGTTGCCTTTAAATCACTTCAGAATCTACCTGTCTGGGCTCTATAGTCATCTTAGATCTGTCCTTAGCAAACGCATACGCACTGTAGTGCATGATAGATCCGTAGTCGTATGGTTCGTTCAGCATATCAATATATGGGACGCTGTATTTGTTGAAATTCCCCTCATGACCTGTAATGATATAATACGGATTGGTACATATGGGGTGCAGTTTTACTATTTAATCCATATTTATAGATATCTCTTAATTCGACTTATGGACATCCATAATTCGAATTATGGATATCCATAAATCAGCCGAATAATCAGTATCCATAATTCGAATTATATATAATTATATATCCATAAATCGAATTATGTATATCCTTTATTCGATTTATGGATAACATTAATTCAGATCGTTTATGGAATTATGGAAATCAATAAATCAACTATTGATATCCATTATTCCGCTGATTTATGGATAGCCATAAATCGAATTACGGATATCCATAAATTGAATTAATGATATACATATTTTGAATTATGGATATCCATAATTCACCGTAAAAGCCTTTGGTTTCAGTCATTATTTATTGTATTTATTTGCAAAGACGAATAATGGATGTCCATAAATCGAATTATTGATATCCATAAATGGACCAATTATTCGAATTAATGCGATTTATGGATATCCATAAATCTATCTGAATTAATGATATCCGTAAATCAAATTATGGATATCATAATTCAAATTATGGATATCCACAAATAATTATTGATATCCATAAATAAATATGGATATCCATAATTCGAATTATGGATTCTATAAATAGGGAATAAATAGTAAAACGGCGCCCAATAGGTACACACCAATGCAAAGAATATGCTTGTAAGCCGGTTTATTTTGGCTTGTCGTTTGAAGGCTCCACCATGTTTACACTCTTCAGCAATAGCTTGGTGGTACTAAGCCCTATGAACTGCAGCATGTGGCTCTAGAGAGACCACATTTGTCATTCAACCACCAAGTTTGCTGTATGTGTTACAAAAGGGCAAAGACAAGCTTCCTAGGTTATATTGGTTACCTAAGCTTCATAAACGACCATACAAAGCACGGTTTATTGCAAATTCAAGCTCTTGTACCACTACTGAACTTTCCAAATTATTAACTTCATGTTTTACTGCCATCAAAAACATGTGATTAAATATTGCGACAAAGTCTTTGAAAGATCCGAGAGAAATAAAAATTCCTAACGAAGTTTTAAATAAATTGAAATCACGAAGTTTTCGTGCTTCAAGTCTGTCTTCTTATGATTTTTCCACCCTTTACACTACACTTCTACATAATCTTATAAAAGAAAAACTTAATTAATTAACTGAATGGACATTTAAGAGGGAAGATTCCCTCTATCTTGCACGTAATTTTCACTTCTGAAGAGCATAACAATTATACTTTATGGTCATGTCAGAAAATGTGTGAAGCTCTCACCTTTCTACTTGACAGTATTAACATACATTTGGTACTAAGCTATTTAAACAAATTGTGGGTATTTGGATGGGTAAGAATTGCGCACCCCTTGTGGCAGATCTGTTATTGTTTTGTTATGAAAGAGACTTCATAATGTCTCTTTCCGCTGAAAATCAATCTGAAATCATTGAAGCCTTTAGCCCGACTTCTAGATATTCGTTTGATTTATTAACCGTCAGCATGCTGTAGGCGCATTTAATCGCCCCAGAGGTAGTCCAACTTGAGCAACTTATCACGCTCATAAGAAAGCAAGTACACTCCATCAGTGGATTTTACACCCGGGAATGACGTTAAAAATTGGCGATTTTGCAGATGCAAGTTTTCAACAGGTCCCCCTTACCTGTTTCATCACGTTTTTTTGCATACTAGACCCAATCCACAGCGTTGGATGGTAAACTGTACTTGTTGAAATTTCAGAACAAGTATGGTAAGGAGTTTAGGTTTCCGAATAAAGTAAAATTCCTTTATTAAGACCACCTTTGGTAATGTTAAAAATTGGTCTTAAAGACCACTTTTGGACAGTTACAAAGGTGGTCGCTTATACGGATAAGAAGACACTGGGTGTATAAAATGCAAAGAAAGAATAACTGAAACATTTTCAATAAGCTTTTAAAAGAAGATTTTGTTTTAATCTTAGGTGATCTTAACAGTGGAATTTTACTGTAATTAGGGTAATTTCAGTAGTGACTTAATGGATTAACAATTTGATTTTTGTTTGCATCTGATTTGTGTTTCGAAGACAACCTTTTTCTTGGCGCGACTCAGTCAAAATCTTTTATAGTACTCGCAGGTAAAATTGACTAGGTGCAGCTATTCATGTGTCAAATTCGCTGAGTCCACCAGAAGATTCGATAGAGTGCCTTTCGCATGCTTTCTGCAAGCGGACCAAGTGTTACAGTTGAATTCACACAATCGGGTTACTTGGTTTACTTTTTGATGAATAGAACATTCCAAAGGCAGGTGCAAACGATAGCTCCGCCTGTATAGTTTATCAACGACATTTGAGAGTTCAACGTTCAAGCGTGGCAAGACTATTCCATGTTTTAGGTGAAGCAGCTTTCAGATTTCTTTTTTCACAGGATTTTAAAATTATAAATAAGATTATTGATAATGACATTATGTAGAAAGCGTGGCCAAGTGGTTAGTACGATGCAGTACGAATCTCAGTAAAACTATATCTCCCAATGTAAAATCCCAACTGAAGGCGACTTACCTAAAACACGGACTAGTCCAAAATGAAAAGTGCAGTCATGTCTCACTACGTTTTGAAAGACTATAGTCTTTCGAAATGAAAGACTATAGTCTTTCAAAACGCAGTGAGACGTGTCTGCACTTTTAATTTTGGATTAGTCCGTGTTTTAGGTAGGTCGTCTTCGGTTGGGATTTTACATTTGGCGATATATTTTTACTGAGATTCGTACTGCATCAGTTTAACCACTTGCCAATGCTTTTACATAATGACATTATCAAAAAGCGTTTTTTATAATTTTAAAATCCCGTGAACTTGAAAAGAAATCCGAAACCTGCCTCCCCCTAAAACATGGAATAGTCTTGTCACGCTTGAACTTTGAACTCTCTAAGGTCGTTGATAAACCATAGTCAATCTTATCTGCGACTATTTGGTCTAGTCCGCGGTTTAGGTAAATCGCCTTCAGTTGGGATTTTATATTTGGCGATCTAGTTTTAATGAGGATCGTACGGCATCATATCAACCACTTGGCCACGAATTATACATAATGACATTATCAAAAAACTTAACTATAATTTTAAAACCCTGTGAAAAAAAGAAATCCGAAACCTGTTTCCCTTAAAACATGGAATAGTCTTATCATGCTTGAGTACCGGTCCCGATAGCTCAGTTGGTAGAGTGTCCGCGCCGGGGAACGGGAGGTCACGGGTTCGATCCCGGGCCGCGACATACTAAAGTCGTTAAAAATGGTACTAGCTGCTCCTCGCTTGGCACTCAGATTTACGGGGTAGAGCTAGGACTGGTCGACCCAGTGTCAGGATAATGTGACTGGGTGTCGTATCATGTAATGTGTCTGGGACATGATACTTCAGTGAGGCAGCACTATAAAAGTGAGCATTAAGCTCCCTGTCGCAACAGACACCGTCGTGATATGACTGAAAGATTGTTTAAAGCGACGTTAAACCCGAATTAACACACACACACACACACACACACACACACACACACACACACACACACACACACACACACACACACACACACACACACACAACGACCTTTGAGACTTCAACGTTCAAGCCTGTCAAGACTATTCCATGTTTTAGGGGATGCAGGGTTCGGATTGCTTTTTTCACAGGATTTTAGAATTATAAATAAGTTTTTTGATCATGCCATTATGCAGCGGTCGTGACCAAACGGTTTATATAATGCAGTAGGAAATTTAGTAAAACTATTTCGCCAAATGTAAAATCCCAACTGAAGGCGACTTACCTAAAACACGGACTAGTCCAAAATTAAAAGTGCAGTCATGTCTCAGTGCGTTTAGAAAGACTATACCTGATTGGATATTATCTTTGTGAATGATAACATAATTGTCTCTGTCTTGTCTGCTCTGCTCGTGCCAGAAACCCAGCGCGTGGAGAATCTCGTGCATTACTGTTCCTTTACGCTCACAACCATGACCAATAGTAACGGCTGATCTTCTGTGTATATATCCCACCGGAGTGTGGCATCTGAAACGTGATCGAGTTTCGTGACATTTGGCAGTTTTTGTTTAAACAAACCCATTTTGTACCAGGACCCCAAAACGGGTAGTTGGCAAACAGTTCAGGCCCAGATCAGACGCCGCAGAACGCGGCGTCTGATCAGGGCCTACACTGTTTGTAAAAAGTACAGCCAAATTCCAAATACATTTTGAAGAAAACCCTAAATTTCGAAATGGACTCCTGCTATATTCCGTTTGGTGCAAAAAGGGTTAATAAGCACACTGATATCACTGGGGATCACATCACATGGCTATGTTTGCTGGAACGACACAAAGGAATTGCAAATGTCGTACAAAGGGATATTGTCCCAGATGTGAGCAAGGTCCTCGTTTATGGTTCCGAAAATGACATTTTTTTTCTTAAAAAGCATTCAACATTTCCAATGTAGACAGAAAAACAAACCAGATGGTATTTGACGGATTATGTGGGAAACGAGGTTTTGCTCTTACATATTCATCACGAAAACACGCATATATAATTAGTAAAACGGGGGTTGACAGGGCAGTTTTCTTATTTCTGCTCAAAACATAGATCTTGCTTGGGTATTTGTTTGACTCGCCTTAATATATATCGTGGGTATTCGTTAGAACTGCCTCTACAAGGTGGTTCTAACGAGTACGCAAAATCTAAATGTTTTTGAGCAGAAAAAAGAAAAATATCAGCATTTTTATCTAAAAAATTTCATATTGTGGGTGGTAAATTTTAAAATATATTTGATTAGGCATGTTTTCGTACCTTATCTTATCAGTTTATCCGTTGATTGTTTGTTTGTTTGTATTGGAGTTTAACGACCCAGTCAACACCATTTTAGGTTATTTTTGAGTCGGTCAGACTTTTCCTGGGCAGGCTTATACGTAAGGGGTTAAACAGTTCAGTGTACATTCTTTCGCCAGAAACTGACAGCTGCCCTTCTTGAATCAGCGGAAGAGAGAGAATGACCGTAGAAAAAATTTCACGATCAATCTCCACGAAAAAATGTTGCGGACCCCGGCATGTATCGAACCCGCGTCCTCCTGAGAACCAGTCAGACGCGAGTCCGACTGAGCTACTGAGGCCGTATTTTATCCGTCATCACGAAAACACGCCTATACAATTTTGACCCCCTCCATCCCCACTTTTATATAGAGAAAATGGGGTTTACAGGGGTAAACCTTATTTTCTTATCTCGGGTCTAAAATATAGAGTGTGGGTTAGTCCGTGTTTTAGGTAAGTCGCCTTCAGTTGGAATTTTACATTGGGTGATGTAGTTTAACTGAGGCTCGTATACTGCATCATACTAACTACTTGGCCACGACTTCTACATACTGACATTATCAAAAAACTAATTTATAATTTTAAAATCCCGTGAAAAAAGAAACACGAAACTTGCTTCCCCTAAAACATGGAATAGTCTTGCCACGCTTGAACGTTGAACTCTCAAAGGTCATTGATAAACTATACCCGAGCTTCTGCTTATGACATGAGCAGAAATAGAAAAATAGCTACATGTATATTCTGATAAAACCACAAAACTTTTCACCTACTGGAGTAGAATTTAAAAGTTTAATCCCACAACTGACTTTTAAATGCCAAGAATGCACATTTCATTTTTTTTTTTTTTTTTTTTTTTTTTTTTTTTTGCTTTTGTTTTTTGTTTATTTTCTACAGCTCCAATTTACAAATAGTTCAGCTTTGTACGTGCAAGAATGTAGAAGTTATGCTACTCGCCTCATAAATCAGGGGTCGTGGATTCGATCCCAGGCTTCTACAGGCTTTCGGATAAGTCTTTAAACCGAGGTTCCCTCTCGGTATGACCTTAGTTGTTGGTGCGACGTAAAACTCACCCAGACCACACAAATATGGTTGGAGATTAGCAGATGGCATAAACAGGCATTTTCAGTTGCTGTTTTTCTTAACATCTTATAGGAAACAGCGGGCCAACGTCGGGCCAACAGCGAAACGACGTGGCAACGTCGTATCGCTGTCGGCCCGACGTGGGCCCGGTATTCTCAGTTGGCTGGGTCAAGAGTTATTGAATACCGTTCAAATTCCTTGATTTTACTCGAAAACATTAAACGAGCACCCGTAATATGTTTAGGTGTACAATAAGGAAAATGCCACAAAGCACTACCGTTGTGGGCCGCCATTCCTCCCTACAATACACTACCTTGGCAGATGGTTAGAGCATTGAACTTTCAACCGAGCATATTCGAATCCCACCATAGGCAGGGATTTTTGATATGTTTCTTTCCTTTGTAACGACTTTTATGTTGTAAAACTACCTTCAGGGGCATGAAGAATAGTACCCATATATGCATGCTTTCTAAACCATTTTAACTCTTATCCTGCTGTTCACGACCGTGAACCCTTTTCTTTCCAAACAGTGTAGATCCAGATCAGATGTCTTCTGATTTATGAATTTATGAATCTGTAGGAATAAATTACATCAAGTAAACTGATTGGTTCAAAGTCAGAAATGGGTGTGGCTTAACTGAATATTCAGCAAGAGAAGGGTTAAGACCAGCCAAAATTAAGACTAATTCTGCTTTTAAAAAAAAGCAAATTTCAATGGTTTCAGTAATTCTTTCTTTGTATTTTCCATATGTAGTGTCCTCTAGTACGAGACCACCATTGGGACTGTTCAAAAGTAGTCTTTTAGACCACTTTTGAACAGTCCGGAATGTGGTCTTAATGTAGGAATTTTACTGTATTATGCGCATAGGACTGACTTAACCACGCCCCCCGCCCATCGGGGCTTGTAGAAATAGATGGGCTGCATGATGCTTCCACGCAGAGCTGAAACCGACCGCACATCTCAGTGTCAGGTAAGCCCCACAAAATTGGACGCAACGTCTCCAAAATGACCTATACAGTGTTTACGGGAATGTTAAACCTTAAATCAAACAAAAATGAACAAACTGACTTACCCAGTACCAGTTGAGAATTTAATATATCCACTTTCACCGCTATGTGGTTTGAAATGAATGCACGTTTTGCCGTTCACTTTGGTTTTCTGCTCTATCTCTTGCATGGCACTCATAAAAATGCCCTTGACGACAGATGCTGAAAGAAAATGCAGCGAACGCATTACGAAAACACGCCTATACAAATACAGGTGTAAATTTTACCACCGAAAATCGAAAATTTTCAGATGAAAAAATTGTGTTTTTTTTTCTTATTTCTGCTCTAAAATATAGACATTGGGTACTCACTGCCTCCATGAGGCGGTTCTAACGAGTACCCACAATCTTTATAATAGAGCAGAAATAAGAAAAATAATGTTTACCCCTGTAAACCCCAGTTTTACTATATAAAAGTGGGGTTAAAGGGAGACAAAATCATATAGGTGTGTTTTTGTGATGGTGTGACTGTGGTTTATTACGTCATTTAAAATAACCTTATAAGAACAAAAAATATATACTTTCAACTCTAGTCAAAACATTTAACCCTTGTCCTGCTGAGCCCGGATATGCCTGATTTTTCAAACACTGAATATCCAGATCAGATGGCCATCTGATAATGATCTTCATTGTTTGTCATTCAGAATGTGATTTTTTTCTCAATAATTTGCATCAAGTAATCTGATTGGTTTTAATCAGCAGTGGGTGTGGCATATTCAAATATTCAGCAGGCCAATGGTTAAATCAACTAATAAACTGTCGAGCGTGTAACCATATTCAAATTTATTTGATGCCGTTAGACACAAAACGACAAATCGCTAGGCAAAGTAATAAACATCTCTGTAGGCACACAACGTCGACCCAATGTTGTGTTTCAACTTTGGGCTCGCTAAAATGCATTTCACTGTGCTTTATTTCCCTTAAATGCGTACAATCATCACGAAAACATGCCTATATAATTTTGACCCCCTTGAACCCAACTTTTATATAGTAAAACTTGGGTTTCCGGGAGTATACCCTATTTTTCTTATTTCTGCTCTAAAAAATAGAATGTGGGTACTCGTAAGAACCGCCTCCATGAGGCGGTTCTAACGAGTGCCCACAATCTATCTAACGAGTGCCCACAATCTATATTTTAAGCAGAAATAAGAAAAATATCATAATTTTTCATCATAAAATTTTCATTTTTTCGGCGATTAAGGTGGCAATGTATTTGTATAGGCGTGTTTGCGTAATGGACACGCTTACAGAAGAAAAAATGTACCTTGAAATATAGTTGGACAACGTAACAAGCCATGTGATCTACACCCTCTGTCAACTGCCTAAATATTAGTTCTGTTACTTTTTTTTTTGTTTATTTGTGCGTTTTTTCCTGACATAATTCCTTACAACAGACTCACCAAAGTAAACCGGATGCGGGGATCTCGGGGGTTCCGAGATTTCGGAGGTAAACAAAAAAAATACAGCCGCAACAGGGTATGTAATTATCCACTTTTGATTTTCAAACACACACCTCCCGAGGATAAGCGACGTAACATACATAATTTTGATAAAATAATAGAAACACATGAAAAAAAAAAAAAGAAAAAAAAAAGACAATCTATTGATTCAAAATCTCGTTTGAACTGGAACCTTCACTATTTTCATCCAAAGTCCGTGTTCGGTTGTTAATAGTTTTTATCTTGTAAAGAAATTGTCTGTACAAGTATTAGCTTTTACAAAAAGCTTGAGTCTACGCTTTGCGCACATTAACTTGTGTAGTCATAGGATGGGAAAGTCAAACATATGTGACACGCTTACAGAAGAAAAAAATGCACCTTGAAATATAGATGGACAACGTAACAAGCCATGTGAGCCACACCCTCTGTCAAATGCCTAAATATTATTTCTGTTACTTTTTGTTTGTTTGTTTGTTTATTTGTGTGTGTTTTTTCCTGACATAATTCCTTACAACAGACTCACCAAAGTAAACCGGACGCGGGGATCTCGGGGGTTCCGAGATTTTGGAGGTAAACAAAAAATTACAGCCGCAACAGGGTATGTAATTATCCACTTGATTATCAAACACACAACTCCCGAAGATAAGCGACGTAACATACATATTTTTAATAAAGCATACAAACACATGAAAAAAAAAAAAAAAAAAAAAAACATCCATCTATTGATTCAAAATCTCGTTTGAACTGGAAATTTCATTATTTTTCATCCAAATTCCGTTTTCGGTTGTTCATCGTTTTTAGCTTGTAAAGAATTTGTCTGTACAAGTATTAGCTTTTACAAAAAGCTTGAGTCTACGCTTAGCACACATTAATTTGTGTTGTCATAGGATTGGAAAGTCAAATAACAAAGCTGTTCATGTGTAGCCGGTGTAAGTGTGCCAGTAAATACGAAAACTTGTATAATAGCCGACAATTCAAAAAGTTGACTCCAGTTTCATATATAAACAAAACTACCAATCTTTTACTATGATAACCACTCTTACTAGGGAAAAGAAAAATCAGTAGGACAGATGCATCTGCCTTCTTTTAGTGAAAACAAACAAAAATAGATGTGCTGTATCATGGGAGGGAAGTCAACACTATGTGAACTCAGAAAACATGTCTATTTTGTATGCGAAGAGGGTGTGATAAACTTTCGGAAGTGTTCCGCTCAATCCCGGTTTATAATCATTATAACAAATAACACTGATCAACAGTCAATAGAACATAGCATTCAGCCAGTAATTACCTTTTCTTTAATGCCACTGGAGCAAAAGTAAGCCTTAGGTAGTCTATACCCACAGGCGTAGACAATGAAATGGATGGCATGCTAATAGAAAACTAGAAAATGTGTTTGTGAAACACTAGGCCCCCAGCCATATGCTTGCCACTAATAGATACATAATTAAACTAGCTCAAGCAGTTCTCTAGATATTTTGTTCACAAGGTTTCCTTATAGCCATGACGTGTGAAGTCCGAAAATGGGCATAACTTTGTTATATATAGTCGGAATTTCGTCAAAAGTTAATCAGGTTATCTACACCTTAGACTCAAACTGTTCGTCAAAAGTTAATCAGGTTATCTACACCTTAGACTCAAACTGTATACCAAATATAATGAGCCAAGCTCGAGTGGTTCTCCAGATGTTTTGTTCACAATGTTTCCCAATAGCCACAATGCATAAGTCCGAAAAGGGGCATAACTACGTTAAATGTTTTCGGAATTTCGTCAAAAGTTAATCAGGTCATCTACATCTTAGACCCAAACTGTCTACTAAATATCATGAGCCTAGTCCAAGCGGTTCTCCAGATGTTTTGCTCACAAGGTTTCCCCCTAGCCACAATGCTTAAGTCCGAAAAAGAGCGTAACTCCATTAAATATTTTCGGAATTTCATCAAAAGTTAATCAGGTCATCTATACCTTAGACACAAACTGTCTACTAAATATCATGATCCTAGCTGAAGCAGTCCGCCAGATATTTTGCTCACAAGGTTTCCCCATTGCCACAATGCATAAGTCCGAAAAGGGGCATAACTACGTTAAATGTTTTCGGAATTTCATCAAAAGTTAATCAGGTCATCTACACCTTAGTCCCAAACTGTCTACTAAATATCATGAGCCTAGTTCAAGCGGTTCTCCAGATATTTTGCTCACAAGGTTTCCCCCCTAGCCACAATGCTTAAGTCCGAAAAAGAGCGTAACTCCATTAAATATTTTCGGAATTTCATCAAAAGTTAATCAGGTCATCTATACCTTAGACACAAACTGTCTACTAAATATCATGAGCCTAGCTGAAGCAACTCGCCAGATATTTTGCTCACAAGGTTTCCCCATTGCCACAAGGCATAAGTCCGAAAAGGGGCGTTACTCCATTAAATATTTTCGGAATTTCATCAAAAGTTATTCAGGTCATCTACACATTAGACCCAAACTTTCTTCTAAATATCATGAGCCTAGCTCAAGCGGTTCTTCAGATATTTTGTTGACAAGGTTTCCCAATAGCCTCAATGCATAAGTCCGAAAAGAGGCGTTACTCCGTTAAATATTTTCGGAATTAAGTCAAAAGTTAATCAGGTCATCTACACCTTCGACCCAAACTGTTTACTAAATAGCATGTGCCTAGCTCAAGTGGTTCTCCAGTTATCTTGCTCACAAGGTTTCCCCGTTGCCACAATGCACAAGTCCGAAAAGGGGCGTAACTCTGCAAAGACAAGTCCGGCGAAAAATAAAAAATAAAACACGTGTCCGCTTATTTTTCATGCACATTCCATACATGAAATTTGAAGATCCTAGCTCAAACCATTCTTGAGTTTCCTACAGGTGAAAGCGTAACGGACAGACAGACAGACAGACGGACAAGACAGAGCCAATATGCCCCAGTTGGGGGCATAATAACATTCAACTAGTTATGACCTTTTCTTAAATGCTTCCGGAGCAAAAGTCATTCTTAAGATTATCTACGCCCATGGGTGTAGACAATTATCTACAATCCTTCATCAAATCATACAAGAAGTAGCTAATTAAGTGGCAGATTTTAACAGTTCATTTATTGGTAAGCATGATGCAGGTGATTCCGGAGGACAGGTTTAAATATCGGAAGAAAGACAATTTTGTGTTCTTGTTAAAATGGCTACAACTTTCTGAAACGTGAACTTTTGCTTGTGGAATATTTTGAAGACGTTTAAGTGAATAGTCAAGGAATGTACTCGTTAGAACCAGCTCAGCAAGGACTGGGTTCCCAAAATTTATGTTTGGAGCAAAAACATAAAAAAACAACAAAAAAACAGAATTATTCAATATATCTGAATAGGTCTGTTTTCATAATGAACACAGATTATGGATACTCGTTAGAACGTGTCGATGAGAAAAATAAGACAATTATCAGTTGAGCCAGCGCATTACAAAACAAACAATAGGACACGTGCGTCCAACGAAGACTCAGCTCAGCCTGCGGATCCGTGCAGTCTGATCAGTCTTCGTTGTGCGCTCTAAGGATAGCTAAGGGTCCGATGCTACTTCATGCAGCAAGAAAAGTCTCTTGTTTGACTATATGGATGCCATGCTGATCTGAGTCTTCGATGGGCGCACCAGTCTTATTGTAGGTTTTGTCGTGCTCTGTCTCAGTTTTTGTTTTGAAAAGTTCGCATTTTTATGACATGATATTTTCATGTGCGTTGTTTCATATTTGTGCCGGGGCACATTATTTTCTACAATTTACATATGCGCCCAGCGAAGAATCAGATCAGCCTGCACATCAATTTAGTCTTACCAGAGACTTCTCTTGCTGCATGAACATTAAAAATTCTAAAGTCTGTGACCTTCACCTTCCGGCCACAGGTATGGGTGGGGAATTATTGGACTTGAACCGAATTCACCATATCATACAGGTTTGACCACAAGGCTGACGCAGGGGGTAGTGCATTGCCTCTTCCTGGATTTTTCCAGGTTAGCTAAAATCCCCCTCCACCACACACACACACCCACAACACTGTTTTCACTTGGTGGAGCCTCTTGACGCCAGAAAGTGATCCTTTGGACGTTCATCAAGGATAGATTCGTATAATCAGATATACCAATGCCGGTCCGTGTGAAGAATAAGCACATGCTTTTATTTTTATAAATTTATTGCGCTGATACCGGTGAATATTGTTCCGAGTTGGGATATTGCTAGTTGTTTTGTTAAAATAGAGGTTCAACGTTCCCGTCAACACAATTAAGGTCATTTAGAGACATTGTTTCCAACCGTGCGGGACATTTATCCGACTTTCAAGGTGAGATGAAAGGACATCTCAAGGGCCACCGCGAAATCCAAAACTAAAACGGTTTTAATGCATCGACGGCCCGACTCGCACCACTTTTACTGGGCAGGCTTAGACCTTCTTTGCGATTTACCAGTTCTTATGTGCGGTCAAGAAGCTCAATGCAGCCCAATTTATTTCTCCCAGCCCCGATGGGTGGGGGCAGGGATATTGCTATAAATAATTGTTAAGAGTGATTTAGAGTGGTAACTCTACGGTTTTCAGTTCTGTTCTGATGCATAGATTGATTGCACTCGCTGGCACCGCCTTCTCGTGGCGGTTCTTACGCGTTACCGATTCAGCAGAAACTTACTGCGAAAAATATCACAGCGTTTCACATGAAGAACTTCATTTTACAGCGAAAGGCTGTTATATTGCATATAGGTTCTTGGATGTAACGGTTCTGCTTCCATTATTAGACGATATTCCACTCCAAATCTATGAAACCTTATCATTATTGCTACAGAAAGAGACATTTTTATCTGCACACGGGCTTAGCACTACATTGTGCTGGTAGGTTCTGCTTTAAATTGTTTCTATGACAAAGAACAAAGAATTCACCAAATGAATTCTCAATGCCCCCGATATACTACAACTGTCCCTTCGAAATAAACGACACTCACCATCTGTCAAAGTATCATCCAAGATTTCGCAAGTGTTTGCTTTAAATTTCACCAAGAGGCGTTGCGTTTCGTTGAGAAACACGAAGGCAATATTATATCTCTAGATCGAGCCTTCACCTTTTAATCAAATGATTTAGACATAAACAAGCAAACAAGAGTTCCGGCGAAGGCTATGTCGCGCCTGTAACGGCGCAAAGTCACCGAACCATGGAATTTAGGGCAAGGTCAAATATTTATGCTTCCATAAAAGTTGCCATTCCAAGATGCAAGCTTGTACCAAATACCATTAATGAAGCTCTAATAGTTCTTGAAAAAGGAACTTAAACATTAGGTTGAACACTAGGTTGATGCAATTGTTCACTAAGTCAGTGGACCGTGAACTTTAGGTCAAGGTCAAATATGGATGCTTGCATTTAAGTTGCCATCCACAGATACAAGTTAGTACCACGTATCATTAATAAAGCTCTTATAGTATTTGAGAAATAAACTTGACCATTTGGGTGAACGCTAGGGTGGTCGCAATATTTTACAAAGTCAGTGAACCATGAAATGTAGTTTAAGGTCAAATATGGATGCTTGCATTTAAGTTGCTATTCACAGCTACAAGTTTGTACCAAATATCATTACTGAAGCCCTTATAGTTCTTGAGAAATAAACTTGACCATTTGGGTGAACGCTAGGGTGGTCGCAATATTTTTCAAAGTCAGTGAGCCATGTAATGTAGGTCAAGGTCAAATATGGATGCTTGCATTTAAGTTGCCATCCACAGGTACATGTTTGTACCAAGTATCATTAATGCTTTGTTTGTTTGATTTAAGGTTTAACGTCCCCGTCAATACTGTAAAGGTCATTTTGGAGACATTGATTCCAATTTTGTGGGACTTTTATCCGACATTGAGATGAAATGACATCTCAAGCCCTGTCGCCCAATGAAACCAATAGGGTTTATAAGCACGAGACTGGTCGCAACATTTTACAAAGTCAGTGAGCCATGAAATGTAGGTCAAGGTCAAATATGGATGCTTGCATTTAAGTTGCATTCCACAGGTACAAGTCTGTACTAAGTATCATTATTGAAGCTCTTATAGTTCTTGAGAAATAAACTTGACAATTTGGGTGAACGCTAGGGTGGTTGCAAATGTTGACGCATTGACAAACGGACGAACGGACCGAAAACCGGGGGCCTATTTCGCGCCATGCTAATAGCATGCGCGACAAAAATGGATGATTACCTACCCTGTCGCGGCTATTATTTTTGTTTACCTCCGAAATCCCGGAACCTCCGGGCCCCAGTTTTACTATATAAAAGTGGGGTTCAAGGGTGTCAAAATTATATAGGCGTTTTTTCGTGATGGACGTTTTTTCGCGACGAAAGTATGGGCGAGACTTGTGACCACGTAAAATCGATTTAAGCCCCTCAGTGTGAATTCGTTTCACTGATCGTTCAATGACGGTTCTTCTGTCGTGATTTATTTTTGTTATGGTTTGTCTTTGGGTTTTTGTGTCGCTTATATTATTTTGTTTTGGATAGGCCATTTTGTGGGAAAGTAACTGTCCTCTTGGCTTTCCGCTATTGCTCTTGGCTTTCCGCTATTGATGTTTCCATTAGGGTCTGTTATTTCATGTTTGTGTTTCTTTCACTTTGGTGTCTCTGATGGGAGCTGTGGGTTAATTGTATCGATTCCTGGTCAATGCCTCCACTTCTATTTTGGATCTGTCTGCACTACCGCACCATTTGATGTTTCTTGGTATTCAACATTAAATTCTTTTTTTCTTCTTCTTCTTCTTTTTGCCGCGTTTTCGGCGATGCCTTCTATATTTTTTTTTCATTTTTGACCAACACATCCGGCGGGAAAGTTATAGTCAACTTCTCAAAAAGGTTTCATGCCCTTAAGTTACATGAGCAGAGCTGTAATCAGATGAAGATTTCTGAAACGAAATTGCTGTCTGTTCAGTGCTTGGCCGAAAGAGCAAATACGAGAGTGAAACTGTGAAGTATTTTAAATATTTTAGCAACATTGATCAAAGACGTATGATCTATAGCGTCTTTACTTATTGTTTGCTGACTTAAACCACGTTTGTCATGTTTATGACTTTCTACACTCTATTGCTTTGAGTTGGGCACGGGGCATATCCATAATAAGATATCGTTCCGATAGTGTGAGTGACAGAACTGGACTTAAGTTTTTATCGAAAGATTGTAAGAAGTAATTCTGACAAGGGCAAAAAGTATAAAATTCTGGAGGCTGCCTCCTTCACGCGAAATTGGCGGAACTTCTCCTCCACAACTTTGTCGCCGGACGTGTTGATAGAAATTCAAAAATAAAGAAGTTATCGCCGAAATACGCGGCAGAAAAGATAAACTTCGGCTGTTTTTTTTTTTTGTTTTTTTTTGGGTGGGGGTGGGGGGGTGGGGGTGGGGGGGGGATGGGGTGTTGGGTGGGGATCAAGAGCAATATTCTTGAATATCTCCATTAATCCGTCCCATCTTGAGATAATGATTGGTTCAATTGAGAAAGATGTGACACATATCGGTAATAAGAGGGTGGATTGTATTTTACTTACAATACGATGATTGAATTTCATAGGGCACAACGCCATGTGGCCATCTTCGTTGTGAGTCTCCTATCGCATTACGATGCTGTAAATGAAAGAATATCAAAGCACTGAGAGGACCTGGAGTAGATAGGGAAAATAGTTCTTAAATAGTTCCGTTTAACCCATAAATTCCAGTTTTTAAGCAAAAAATGAAGACTCTGATCAGACGCCGCGTTCTGCGGCATCTGATCTGGGTCTTCACTGTTTGCCAAGCACAACCCATGATTTCAGTCGGGATTCTATATAGATAACCCTTGATCTGACATCGATAAGAAAAGACAGGCTATTTTCTATAAATAACCGTTACCTAGGTTTCCTACAACTCAGTGATAGTAGTATGGACTTAATCAATGAAAACCTAATACGCTTTTCAGTTTTGGGTTGATTAACAAATAATGGACCAAAAAATGTAACAAGTCGAATTTCCTGGTGAATGAATGTCTTGGGACGTACTACCAGTAACAATTCTGATTTTGAACCTCCACTGCGACTTGATAAATATCTGTAAAATCTGTTCGACATGACTTAAATAGCTGTGACTGTACCGTTAAACACCAATTCAGAGTAGATCAAGCCAATAAGGGTTAATCATACCGTCTTAGGAGGTGGCTGCATCATGCGAACACGTGTCCTCAGACTTGTACGTACGGCAAAGACCCAAACCAGCCTGCGTATCCACTAGCATACACTTTTCCTTGTCTGTATAGAGAGTTGTCTATATAGAGAGGGTATTCATAGAGAGACTGGTGATCAGCGACGACAACTTGCGAGCATGCGCAAACTGATTTACCGTGTCATTGTGAAAGCCAAGTACTGTCCAGGGCCACAAAAATGCAAGAGCAGAAACAAACTAGCTTGACAGTCAATGTAAATCGTAAGCAGACGATTCAAAAGTAACGTCAAATCAAGGACGTAAATATCGTTTTATACGTTCTTGGTCAAACCCTTTTACCCGACAAGCATTGAATAAAATTGCGGCGAGCACTAAGGTACCGATGTTATATAATGCCTGAGGGTATTACTTACAAGGGGATTTTCTCCGGGTTGCAGTTCAATGTCGCCTTCAAATAACCCTGGAACCTCCTCCGGGTGGGCGGGGTCAACCACTGCAATAAAACATAAAGTGACGATCACCATTACCAAAAGACGCGGGAACACTGGGTCATTGGGTCAATGTTGCCGTCAACGTCGTCTCGATGCTCCGTTGTCCGTTACCATATAAGCAGCCAAGGACATACATGAATACAAACCTCAAATATTAACTAATGATTTCAAAATGACGATGTCTGTTGGCGCCGATGCTATGTCTGAATGTCGCACCGGCGTACACACATGACAGTGCCTGTGCGGTGCACTGCTAGACAAGATCATTATCTACTAGGGCTATCACGATATGCCAAATATTGCGATATAATCAAACAGTATTGCAATAATACCACAATATATTGCTTCAAGAAATCAAGTATTAATTTTAGCGAGATGGCAGGATAAACTTCTCCTTCGTGGCTTGATATAGTTATATCACTGTTTTTTTTAGGTCAAGAAGTTAAACGAATGTGTTACATTCCATTTAAGTGAGGGAGTGAGTGAGTGTTTGAGTTTTACGTCCCACCAACAGCTAAGGTCATACGGAGACGGGACCTCGATTTAAAGACTCATCCGAAAGTCTGGAGAAGCCCGGGATCGATTATTTAAGTGATGGATGTTCCAGAATAAACTGTATTGGTGGGTGGGGGTGTCACCTTTTTCAAAGACCCAGCACCCAGATAAAAAAATAAATTGAACGCACCAACAACAAATTTCAATTATAAACCAGAACAAGCACCCAGAAAAAAAGTGCTAGATTACCCACCTAGCACCTGGCTGAAAAAACCAACGTTCAGAATACCCGCATAGCAAAACATCTGACTTACATTTACTCGTGCTTTTACACCCCTTCTCCTATCAAGTTTTTTTTTCTGGGGGGAAGACATGATTGCAATTATGACTTATAGTCTTGAAGTTTGGATAGCTTCATCTGTAGATCGGTAAACAAAGCTAAAGATTGTGAAGTACGGGAGTTTTTGTAATGCCTAATTTTTTTAATGTCCATGCTTTTTCCATGGCTACGTTCCCACAAAACGTGCCTCAGAACTTAGTCTGAACTGATAAGCATGATTTCACTTGGGACATATTTCTTTCATAAATGATCCATTAAAACACGGCAAAAAATATTTTTTCTCGCAAGCTAAAAATGAAACAGGTTTGAATATAAAATGTCACCCGGCAAAACTGGTTCTATGAAAAACTGCATACAGATACTTAGAAAATACCAGCGTCTGCTCTGCCCTGTTTTGGCGGGAAAAATATTTAGCGCGTTAACCTGTCGGAGGCCAAAAAAGATTCACAAATTTTCATTGATGTCACGTGCGGCATATTTCTTTCATCCGTTTAAAAACGGCAAAAATATTTTTCTCGCAGGCTAATCATGTAGAAAATGGCACTTTGAAATACCCCAGTTCTATGATTAATAAATGAATAACGATTGAAATACCCCAGTTCTATGATTAATAAATGAATAACGATTTACAGACGCGTAGAAAAAAAAAACAGCGCCTACTTTGCTCTGTTTTGGCGGGAATAATATTTAGCGTCTGCACGTGTCAGTTACAAAGGGATTAAATAAGATATAACTGGTATATCTTGATATATCTTATTTAATCCCATTGTAACTGGTATATCTTGATTGACTAGTATTCACACCTTGTCACATTGTTAATTGTCGGCTTATCAATAAGGTCCGCCTCGGGTGCAAACGGTTTAATAGTGTTGACAACTTGAGCAACAGGGGAGTATTAATACTTACAGATACTTACCGATCCTCTTCTGGTAAAAGGCTGGACTCACCAGCCTGTAACACCAGCTTTAAATCTTCGTCTCTAGATATTTCTTTGTCTGTTTCGGTGCAATATTTAAATGGTGCTCTATAATCGTATTTATAGGTTGGGTTTCTAGATATCTATCTAATCTTCTTTCAAATGAATACTTGGTTTTGGCTTCCACAATATCCTCTGTTAATTGGTTCCCCAGATCCACAATTCGGTAGCAAAAAGAATATTTTCTAGTATTTAAACGTGGCCCTTTTCTTGAATATTTTGCTGTTATGTCCCATGGTTGTACTTTCATTTCTCATGGTAAACTACGTATGCAAACATTAATAAATGTATGCAAACATCATTTTCTTCCTTTTATTTGAAACATTATTGAATTTCTCACTTTTTATCACCATGTTTGCGGCTTGTTTGACAGTAGCATTTTAATACCGGTATTTATCGCGATATCATACCTGTGCAATATACCGGTATACCGGTTTATCGTGACATCCCTATTATCTACAGTAGCTAATTCCACAACATCAACGAAGCCTCCATGGTGTAGTGGTTACGCTACTCGCCTTGTAAATCAGGGATCACATGATCGATCCCGGGCTTCTCCAGACTTTTGGATGAGTCTTTAAACCGAGGTCCCGTCTCCGTATGACCTTAGCTGTTGGTGGTAAAACCCACTCACTCACTCACTCACTCACTCCACAAGATCACTGTTAAAGAATAACAATTCATTGATTTTAGGTACTGTTGTCGGAGGATAAGTAGACAGTGGCGTAAAAGAGTATACCACCACAGGTAGGTTTGCCAGGTTGTACCGTTATTATTATCATACCCTCCCGTTATAATTATGATTACCGAAGCGTCGTTACCTTTTGGCAAACCTACCTGTTAAATGAAATACTTTATAACTCCATTTGAAAAGGGGGAAGAGTTTATTTCCTTGAATCGTGTCCATTTTATTGTACAAAGTACAAAGACCCCCATGCAGGCACACAACGCTGACTGAACGTTGAATCAAGGTTGAGTGTAGTCTAGGCTGCGGCTCGATGGTTTGCAACAGTCAAGAGTGTAATGGCTTTTACTAATTGTATGTTCTCTACTTACCAGGGTCAGTGTCCTGCAAAAGAAAAGAAGAAAATAATGACTCATGAAACCAATGGCATATCGTACCAGTTGAAGTTAGGGGTGACTAACAGCTGAGCAGGCACTTCTCAAAGGTAAAGATTATAATGTCACCTTCGTAAGAAAATTCAAGGTTAACGGACACACTATCACAAAATGCAACTTTTTCAACAATATATTCGCCCCCCAATGCCAATAAATATTTATGAGTGATAGAATCATTTTTCATATGAACTGAGTTGTAAAGAACTGCTAATTTTAATCTACATAATGTGTCTCACTTCGTCAAACAACGTCGGAAACCATAACAGGTGATGTCCTATTTGTGTCATTTATTTGTTTGGCAATACATCCAAAGTTATGAATACACTAAAGCTTACTGCTGATGTCCACCTGACTACCATTGACCTGTAAACTTAATCCGCGCACAAACAAGAGTTGTTTTTTCTAAAGAGCGCAAAGGAAATAGAGAATCCGAAAGTACAATAAGTTGTGTAGACTTTCGTCCTTACACCGAGGCCCCGTCTCCATATGACCTTAGCTGTTGGTGGGACGTAAGACTCACTCACCATAAATTGTGTTTCAAAATCGAATAGCTAACTCATTTAGACACAGTGTCTCATATATGGGCATAGCAACAGATGAGGTGCGTATTTTGTGATTACTCAAGAGTAGTTTTCCTTATTTGTCGAGGCGGTTGTAATGAATATCCACAACATAGGTTTATTTAATGGAGAATTGACAAAATGGAGAAGTGACAAAAACTATTATTCAATTATCAAAAAATAGAAACCTTATCTGTTGCTTTGATGGAACATTGACAAAATGCGTAAATCCAGAACAACGTTTTCTTCAAGTACAGCAATTTGATGAAACCATCATGAAAACACGCCTTTATAATTTTGACCCCATTTAACCCCACTTTTATGTAGTAAAACTAGGGTTTGCAGGGGTAAACATTAATTTTTAGAAATAAGAAAAATATCACAATTTCTCGTCTTAAAATTTACATTTTTGGGGGGTAAAATTTACCATGTATTTGTATAGGCGTGTTTTCATGATGCGAAATAATATCAGTATCAGACTGTGACCATTTGTTCAGCTTAGCAACCGGTCAGTCATTACGCAAACACGCCTATACAAATACATTTTAATCTTTATCGCCGAAAAAATGAAAATTTTAAGAAGAATAATTGTGATATTTTTCTTATTTCTGCTCAAAATATAGATTGTGGATACTCGTTAGAACCGCCTCATCGAGGCGGTTCTAACGATTACCCACAATCTATATTTTAGAGCAGAAATAATATAGATTGTGGATACTCGTTAGAACCGCCTCATCGAGGCGGTTCTAACGATTACCCACAATCTATATTTTAGAGCAGAAATAAGAAAAATAAGGTTTACCCCTGTAAACCCCAGTTTTACTATATAAAAGTGGGGTTCAAAGGGTCATGATAATAAAGGCATGTTTTCGTGATGGCTGTCAGTACTTTGACTTAGGAGTCTTAGCACATCTAAAATCTTTGAAACTTTGATTTCGAAGCCCAAGCAAATGGAAAACTTTGAATTTGGAGCCCTACTACATCGAAAACTTTGATTCAGGACAACAAGCTCATCGAAAACTGTCATTTTGGAATGCTATGACATGCGAAGTAGGCCCTGCTGGACAACTTATTTTGTATTCAGACGTGAAATGACAAGAAATCTGCCCCGCATGTGTATGCGTAGTATGAAATTCAATAAATAAATATCTGTATATTTTAAAATAAATGTTTAATAAATAAATAAATAAATAAATAAATAAATAAATAAATAAATCAATGACCATTTTCTTTGGAATAACAAATGCATGTATATAGTGTATGAGCTTCAGCGAGAATAACTTTTGATAGTATAAAATCAAAGAAATGAGAGACAGATCTATTCTTGATTTATTAAGGTGACCCCCACCTCCAAAAAGGACAAAGGCAAACAGTGTGGCCCAAATACAGACGCCGCGCCTTATCAGTGCCGTCGCCGCATTCAAGTCGTTAAGCCATTTTCTGAATGAATTATGCACGCCCTAAATCCTGCTGTATAAAAGACAGAGGATTCTATTCAAGAAAATAAAATAGATTTAAAGCCGGAAAGTTAGTTACCTGGACTGGCACGGCTGAAGCTGCCACCGCCAGCAGTAGAAGCCCCAATAATCCCTTCATATTCCTATTTCTCTCTTGTTGTTCGTCGGTGCTTGAGTAAAGGAATATCAAACTGAATTGTAAAGTTTTAAATAAAACCTTATCTCTCTGAACTGAAATCGTGCCGAAGAAGCTTTCATTTAACCCAGCAAGCACAAACGGTTCTTCACAAATATGCAAACAGCGAAGCCCCTGGTTGGACTGCGCGGACTGCGCAGTCCAACCAGGGGCTTCGCTGTTCGCACAAATAGTGAATAGAAAAGGGCACACCTTAGAAGAACTTAATGGAAGATGTCCGTGTATGTGCAAATATATAGTAAATGGGACGGGATGTAGGTTTTCTTACAGACTGACCCATGGTCTTACATTTGTTATCTGCGGTTGCGACACACGAAGAATGTCCGAATTCCATCGCTGGCACAAAGTCTTATCCGGAGGGCAAAACCCTGTGATATTACGAATACACGATCTTTTTGTTGTTGAATGGTTGCATTTAGAAAATGACTTCGGTGATTTTCCATTTACTTCCATCATGAAATGGAAATTTTACGCTGGACTGACAAAGTAAACTCGGCATTGCACTCAACGCCAACTTTCGTCTTCAGAAGATGAAATATCAACTGAAAACTTTACCCTGTAAAAATTACTTTATCTTTGGGTCGGGGTGGGGTTGGGGTAGGGGGGTGCGGTGGCTGCTTAAACGCGCAGGCTGATCTGATTTTTGTTGTTCGCAGATAGCAAAATAGATTTCTCATAAGCTGGCCATTGTACTAAAATTAATATTCCATTCCATTAATGCATGAAAACTACCTTGAATGAATAGCTAACAGTACATATCCTGATCAGACTGTTGTGGTCTTGATCTCTACTGTTCAAACATTTAAGCTCCTTAGGGGCAAATACTTTCATTTAAGAATGGACCATTTTTGGAGAGAGGCTCAGGATATGCATTACGAAAGCACGCCTAGCCAAATACATTGTAAATGTTGCCAGTGAAAAACAAAAATTTTAAGAGGAAAAATTGTGGTATTTTTCTTATTTCTGCTCAAAATATAGATTGTGGGTACATGTTAGAACTGCTTCATCAAGGCGGTTCTAACGAGTACCCTCAGTCTATATTTTAGAGCAGAAAAAAGAAAAAAGAGTTTTACCCCTGCAAACCCTAGTTTTACTATATAAAAGCGGGGTTCAAGGGGGTCAAAATTATATAGGCCTGTTTACGTGATGGATATGCGAACAGGAAGTCCCAAATATCTTGTGTGAAAAAACGGCAGATGTGTCTATTCCCCTCTGACAAGTATGGAACGGTATTTAGGTAAAAATTAAAATGTGAATGATGCACATTCTAATGTGCGACTATGGCCTTGCATTTTGCAATATGCGCTTTCAATTATGTAATGTGCACTATGTATCTTGTATGATGCAGTTTTTACCATACTTTCCGTCCTTTTTTTAATCTCCATACTAGCAATTCACTGTCAGGCATTACACTTTACGGACTCTGTTCTTATCATTGCATTATGTAGCTTTTGGAATTCGTCGCAGTGTTTTCAGTTGTTATATCGGCCACATCCCGTGTTCTGGCTGATATCCGGCTCGCTCTGACTGCATGTTTCATCATTAGGTTCGAAATTCAATTATCGATTTTGCAACTTGCAGTTCCAATTTTGAAGTACGGTGGCGCTAGAATCGTTCACGTGACAACAGGTCGTAAATTGCACGACCCGCAGAAAAAGCGACCGACTGAAGTCGGTTGATTTTCTAAGAGTGCCCTAAAATCACCGTGTCATTCTGTCTTTCTTTATTTATTATTATTTATTATTAATTATTTGGACCCCATTTTGATTTATATTAGTCTTTGTATCGACTGCCTATTCGAAATTCGCAAAATTGCAGTATGTTTCCTCTGGCCTTCTTTGCCAGATCATTACAGGGTCACTGATGAGGCTTTATGAGCCGAAACTACGTAGTATGACCCATCTTCTTTCTTATGAATGTTTTCATTGATCTTAAAGGAACTCATTTTTGATTTTTATTTTCTGTCTGTCCTTCCGTAACCCGTTTGTGAAAATTGGTGATAGTGACTTAACCGATTGGAATATTTGAATAATTTTTGGCATACTGATAGATATCAATGAGATCTAACCAATGAACTTGCCAAATATTACATTCCATCTAGTATAGCCTCGCCGAGGCGAAAAATGTGAAAATTTTCGAACTGCTTCTCCTCGGAAACCGTTGGGCCGATTGAAGTCAAATTTAATATGGAGCCTTTATGGGGCGGGTTAAACCAAAATTTGCTCATGGGGTCCAGGTCACATGACCAAAATGGCCGCCAAGCCATATATGGTAAAAACCCTTCAAAAATAGTCTTCTCCAGAACCACTGGGCAGATTTCCACGAAACTTGATAAATAGCATCTGGGACGTAGGCCCATGATAAAGTGCTAAAATGGTGACTCTGGGTTGACCTTGACATTCTTTGTGCCTAGGTCAAACTTTGACACATATGCTTTTGTATTGGAAAAGTAAGTAAGCATTTTATCCTGCAAACGGTTCAGAATACAGTACTAAAGTATAAGATATATTTTTGCTCCTTACGATTAGGCGCATTTATTGGAGGAACCGTTTTAGGTCCAGGTCACATGACCAAAATGGCCGCCATACCCATATATGGTAACACTCATAAAGCTAAAAGCATCCGGCGGGTCGTGCACTTCAGCTGAAGCACTGGTTTACGTTAGAAACGGAAGCGGGCCAGTTTCGGAACGAAGTGGAAAAGTAGTAGTAGTAGTGGTGGTAGAAATAGCAGTAGTAGTAGTAGTAGTAGTAGCAGTAGTAGTAGTGGCAGTAGTTGTTGTTGTTGTAGTAGTAAAATTAGAAGTAGTAGCAGCAGTTGTCGTAGCAGAAGCAGCAGCAGTGGCAGAAGCAGCTGCAGTAACAGCAGCAGCAGCAGTAGTAGTAGTAGAAGTAGTAGTAGTTGTTATTGTTGTTTTTGTAGTTTATATGAACAAAGAGTAGTGGTTATTTGGTTTGAAGTGGTAGTGGCAGTAATAGTGGTTGCAACACCACCACCACTACTACTACTAGTAGTAGTATGTTTAACGTCACCGTCAACACTGTATAGGTCAGTAGTAGTAGTAGTAATAGTAGTAGTAGTAGTAGAAGCAGTAGTAGTAGTAGCATTAGTAGTAGTAATGGTAGTAGTAGTAGTAGTAGTAGTAGTAGTAGTAGTAGTAGTAGTAGTAGTAGTAGTGGTACAGTAGTAGTGGTAGTTCTGTTTGTTCGTTAGGAGTCAACACTATTTAGGTAATATCGAGCCTGTAAGTTTACCTTTTTACCTACACTTTTCCTGGGCACGCTTATATGCCAGCGCTTAACCAGTAAAGTGCACATTTTTTCGCAAGAAACTGACAACTGCCCTTCTTGAATCCCCGAAATAGAGAGAAAAATCGTAGAAAAGATTCCATGAGCAATCTCCACGAAAGAATTTTGCCGACCCGAGATGTATCAAACCCGCGACCCCCTGATCGTAGTAGTTGTTGTTGTTGTTTGTATTTTCTGGAAACCGTTATGTTTATGGAGCAGACAGATTCCATGGCTACATTGAAATTGAGCTGTGATCGTGTCACATTCCCTGGTAATGGTCCCAATGGAGGTAAGTAGGAAAAATCGAGATTTTGTCAATAGTTGAATTTCAACATTTTTCTTCGATACCCTATCCCTTATTTTCCGGGAACTATTAGTAGATAGTATAGGCTGGCTGCACAGAAATAGGGCTGCGATTGTTTCACAATGCCTTTGTGGTGTTTATATGGAGCTTTTCTGTATACGATCTAGTGCCAAACGTTTTAAAAATGCCGTATTCGAGAGTTAGCACTTTTAGCACTGGAACAGGATAAATTGAATTTTCCACGATGCGTGGAAGGGTTCAAAATGGAATACCGGGTACAGTAACACGTTCTACGTAGTGCATGGTTCAAAATGCAAAATAGAGGTTAGATACTGTTGTTAGATTCTCCATAAGGTTAAAATTACAAAATGCAATGTCAGACTCGCATAACAGAATGTGCAACATACAAGCTCGTAGTGTACATCATTGCATAATGGAACGTTAATATTGCATGGAACGTTAATATTGCAAAATACCTTATTAGAATGTGCATGATACAAGTTACGTAGTGTACATTACATAATGGAATGTTAATATTGCAAACTGCAATGCCTGATTCGCATTTTGAAAAGTGCATCTTTCACATGCTAATTTTTACCTAAATACCGTTCCATAGGACAATAGTAGCCACCTATGTTAACCCTTATCCTGCTAGCCATGCCGTTTTTGACAATCAGCAAATCAAATTACTTACTATATAAATGTATTCTTTCAAATTTGCAAACTGGATGACAAACATTATAGATCCTTATCAGATGACTTATTCAGATTTTGTTTGTTTGATTTTAGGTTAAGCGTACACGTCAACACTGTATAGGTCATTTTGGAGACGTTGCTTCCAATTTTGTGGAACTTTTACCTGACGTTGAAATGAAATGACATCTTAAGCCCTGCCGCCCAGTGAAACCAATAAGGTGTATGCATGGACGGTCCGACGACTTCTTCAGAAGCCATCTGATCTGGATCTACACTGTTTGCAAAGGTAGGGGAATAAGGGTGAAGTGGATAAGGGTAAAGTGAGAAATTCCCCAGATCAGAGCTGCCTCGTTACTGGTGACACGTCAAATGACATTTATTCACCAGGACCTGTAAAAAGGGAAGTTAGTCCCTTCCTCTCGCAAAAAAGTAAACTTAGCTAAATTGTCCTTAGCACCCCCATGGAGGAAGTAACCGAATCTGGAAGGGCATTCCAATCTGTAATTATCTGAGGGAAGAAGGATCCCTTGTAGATGTCAGTTCTTGCAGAGGACGTCTGAATGCCAAAGAGTGATGCTTCTGTCATTCCTAATTGGGGTGATAAGGTCATCTGTTGGAATGCGGACAGCACCCTTTAGACCTTTGTACAAGAGTAGGTATAAGCCTACTGTCTCTCCTCTCCTCTTTTTCTTAAGAGACTCAAATCCTACGTTTTTCAGTATTCCAGTCATACTTTCAGTTTCAAAGCAGTAATTGCTCGTAACAAATCTAGCTGTCCTGGTCTGAACTTTTTCAATCTCCTCCTGAAGGACTATTCCATGTGCGTCCAAGACACAACTCCCATACTCCAAGATGGGGCGAACGAGTCCCTAATATGCTTCTTCTTTAATATCTTTGGGGCACTGATAAAGATTTCGCCTCAAGAAGCCAAGTGTTATATTAGCCTTAGTACACATGTTGCTGAGTATTTCGTCTTCAAGCATATGTGATGGTCACACCAGAGTATTTAATGGAATCCACATTTCTCTAAAGTTCAAATATTCTATTGCTTTTTACAGTTCCAACTAAATTGTTTTGCATGCTTTACTAACATACACTTAATGGCACCCATTAAAATACAGCTTATATTATTTTTTTCTTCATCAAAGGTTCTATGCTTCTGGTCATGATACTGGCAGCTTGGAAATGTTACCATAGCAACAGAGAAGGTGGGCTTTTTGTGACTTCTAAAGGATGATTTACCCTTTTTCTCCAAATAAACCTAGAGCATGGGTATTTATTTGAACTGCAACATCCACAACATAGGTTTTAATGGAGAAGTGACAGAAATTACCCTTTCATTATCAACAAATACTCACCATATCTGTTTCTATGCACATTACGCCTATATAATTTTGACCCCCCCCCATACCCCACTTTTATATAGTAGAACTGGGGTTTAAGGGGGTATACATTATTTTTCTTATTTCTGCTCAAAAACATAGATTGTGGGTACTCGATAGAACCGCCTCGTCGAGGCGGTTCTATCGAGTCCCCACAATCTATGTTTTGAGAAGAAGGCGATTCTATCGAGTCCCCACAATCTATGTTTTGAGCAGAAATAAGAAAAATATCACAATTTCTCATCTTAAAATTTCTAATTTTTGGCCCAAAAATTGGCAATGTATTTGTATTGGCGTCTTTTCGTAATGAATACCCATGGTTAGAATCTGATTATGTGAAACAAAACCCTTTAATGTTCAACTACTTGATCTCTTATGGACTTTTCCATCATATGCCATGTTTGACATTCAATATCTTATGAGTGAATGACGCGATAAGGGTGCAATTTTGCCCTCATACCTAAGTTGTCTCGATTAATTGAAAACGGAATAGGCTGGTTACTTATTGCCCGAGGTCCAACGAAGATATCGTGGCGGCAGTGGAGGAGTGGGTCGGAGACGATGACCCTGGCTTCTTCCGTTCTGGGCTGATGGCATTGGAACAGCGTTGGTCCAAGGGAATCATTCTAGAGGGCAATTATATCGAAAAGGAAGTGATCGATCTCACCCAGAAATAAGTTAGGCTGTTTTTATTGACAGTCTTGCACCTAAACGCACGCCTAGTATAAACATTTTTATTGCCTTTGTACATGATTAACAAGTACAAACAATGGGGTTGGGCTACAAGTTCTACCAACATTAGCTACAGCCCTTCCCCTAAAGCTTGGCATGCAGAACAACCAACACGGCAATTAAATATAATGTTGAAACATAAATAGAAGATTTAACACTGAATAAATAAATTAAAAAAAAAAAAAACAAAACAAAAAAAAAAGATGAAATAGATAAATAAAATAAATAAATAAATAAATAATGCCAATGATAATTTTGCCTCTCCGTCACCTCCCCACTATCTGACGCACCGCTACGTCCAAGGTCTGCTAATTATGGTCTGTCGTCCTGAAAATAAAGTAAATAATTATTCTGATTGAGCATAAAAGAACAATATCTCAATTAAATCGTCCTGTATCTTTAATAAACTTATGGACAGCCTCAAATAAAAGCATATTATCAGCCTCTGACAAATTTGAATTTCCACAAAGAAGTAACTGTATATTTAATGGGTGTAATGGCCTTGTTGCATGGAACATAACTATCCTTTGGTCACATAACTATCCTTCGACCTCGGACTTAACCTAATTATTATCGCTTACATTAATTTCATTGATTTACTTATGTTAATGAAGAATGTTGTTTTTTTCACAAAGGATGGTGAAGATTTCATAAATACTGTATAACTGTAAATTAATGTCGCTGTAAACCCCGCAATATATATTCAGATTCAATGAAAACGCACCACTAGCACGTTACCTCAAATTTTACTTGATTCACAATATTTCCAGCATTTGCTCACGTTTAATGAATTATCACAAGCTTATCCACAGACTCACAACAGAGTTGTAGCATTTCATTGGATGCAGAGATACGGAGACTCAAATAAGTCCACACACCCGAAAAATCAAAATCACATATCCTAATACCGGGTATGTCCACCATTAGCATTCGGCCCCCGCCCATTGGGGCTTGAAGAAATAGATGGGCTGCATGATGTTTCCATGCAGAGCTGAAACCGACCGCACACGAGTACTGGTTAACTGCTTAGAGGATTTAAACCTGCCCAGACAAAGCGGTGCGAGTCGGACCGTCCATGCTAATAAACCCTATTGGTTTCATCGGGCGACAGGGGCTTGAGATGTCATTTCATCTCACTGCAGCTGTCGGAAAAAAAGTCCCACAAAATTGGAAACAACGTCTGAAAAGTTACCTATACAGTGTTGACGGGGACGTTAAACCTCAAATCAAGCGGAATCCACTCGACGAATCCTGTTTCGGCTGTCGCCGCTCGATCGCCGACCGGTTTCTTGCCGGCGTCCCGCTGATTGATGCTCGACTATGTAAGGGCCCGATCTCTGATGTGTGAAAGTTTTTAGCAGACCAGTAGGGATAAGAGGCATCTTATATCGCTTTTCTTCGAAGAAAGGTTTCTTCGACGTCAAGAAATTGAAGGTTGTTCACCCACCAACCGAGCTGACACATTTGTAGTACAGACAGAAGATGCAAAGATGCAGTTCATATACCCCTGGACAACTCGACCATTTCCGGTGGGTGTAAATCCGTCCCTGGTCCGACGACGGGCCATGCCCGGCCGGGAACTGGGCGGACATGTGCGGAACATCGACCGATGCTCGGCTGGCTAGCAACAATCGCCAGGTATACGACCGGCGTACGGCCGGTAACCTGCAGTGCACCGGCCGATTTCCGCCCGGCGTATATGCCGATGCTTCCCCGCAAAAATCTGTCAGACACCGCCCGATTCCCGGCGGATGTCCCATCAGGCCCCGCACGGCATACTTTATGTCAAAACCGAGCCAGACACCGATGCACCGACCTCTTCTCGACTTGGACAGCTCGGCCGACCACCACGTCTAGTATTGCTCGGCCGGGGTACGCCGAATTTGTGAAAATTCAAGTTTAACGTGCCCGTCAAAACTATTTGATCATTTTTGGAGACGTGACTTTCGATTTTGTGAGATTTTTACCCGACATTGAGATGAAATGACATCTTTCCCTACAGGACCAGTGATACCGCTTGTGTTTATAACCAGTGACGGTCCGACTCGCACAATTTATTATGCTTTCCGTTTCCTGTACATGTAGAGGAGAAAAATAAAATACCGCATCAATACGCCCCAAGCCTTGCATCAAGATGCCCCACCACTGGGACAAGTTGATGCATTCGACCTGCCGAAAAAGTCTACATAAACGGAGGAAAAATAAGCCAAAATTTAAGGAATATAATATTGTTTTAGATGCAGAAAAGATAAAGCTCTCAGAAGATACAAAGCTGACCATAATCGGTCAGACAGATCACGAGATATACCAAGAAGTCTAAAATCTAAAATAGGCATCAACTATCCCCGATCTCCCCTACTGGTAGACCGCCCTGCCAGGGTAAAGTGGTGCAAGACGGACTGCACTTATAAACATATAGATTGATTTCATTGGCCGTCAGCTTTCAGATCAGTGTCGCGTAAAATTGGTCCTAAAATTGGGAAGTAACGTCTCCAAAATGACCAATATTATATTGACGTTAAAAATGACATCTCAAGCCCTGCCGCCCAAAGAAACCAATAGAGTTTATATGCATAGACTCGGACCGGTTTTCCTGGGCAGGCTTAGACCCTATAAGCGGTTTACTAGTACTCATGTGCGGTCGGTTTCAGCTCTGCGTGAAAGCATCATGCAGCCCAATCTATTTATTCAAGCCCCGATTCATTGGCAAAGTTCTGTTATGATGGTGACTGTGTGGGCATACAAAGGCTCCGTGTGGCACAACCTAAACTATCATCTTTATATTCAAAACAGATCAAAGTGAATTCTTGCATACCCTGACGGTTAAGGTCTTTTGCTTATGTTTCTCTGAACTGATTTGAAAAACAAAGAACACTTTGAACGTAAAAGTCACTATGTAAATAAAAGGGTTAGTCTTTAGTGAAGTACAGACTGATACGCGTCGGCGCTTGCAAAAAAAAAAAAAAAACAAAAAAAAAAAACAGGATTCTCCCTTTTGATTGCGCTACGATTGAAGAGAGGTTCATGCGATCCAAATAGTCGGTCAGTGTGGACGGACGTGCAGGCACAATTGGTCAGCCGGCACATATGCGCAGGCTGAAATGAGTTTTCGCCGGTCACACAATTCTCATTGTAGTTTTTGTCGCGCACTGTATCATATGTAATTGGCACATTTGGTGTCTTGTATGGGAAGTACGAGGTAATTGTATGGTTTGTCGCTTTGTTAGCTGCAGTCGTGTCTTTGAAGGACTTCGGCGTTGGCGCTGCGTATGGACGTAGTGTCTATATCGGGATGCCCTTGATGCTACTGTGCCTCAACTTTTTTTATGAGACTGAAGTGATTTATTTATTTTTTATTTATTTTACTTTCTTTTGGTGGTGGTGGGGGGGGGTTAGAGCAGCGTGACATGGGAATCGTCGATTGGTCGATTGACATCAACTGCCTAATGAGGCAATTCACAATCACAGTTAATCATCGTACAGTTTCTGAAATTGGAAGCTGCTGCGACTGTACGCCCAAAAAACGTTAGCTGCTTAAAACGATATCTATGAATAACACTAAAAATCAATAAACCTGGGAAGGACACATACTTAGGAACTTTTCATATTAGGTTCGATTTGGAATCATAAGGTACCCTGTTCTGCACAGTAAAATGATTCTGATGCTGCATCAGTCGTTTATTTCATTCTCGCTCGCGACGACCATTATTTTTTCACATTTTGATGTCTTGTGGTCAGTTAATACTTTTTGTCTGAATTAGCTAACGTTTCAGGTCATTACGGCATGAAAAAACCTGTCACAGTCGCATTTTTACTAGTTGTTTTTCTATTTTCCTTATAACTTTGGCAGGAACTAAAACGGGGGAAAAAGAAATTAAGACATTTTTGCATCAGCACATTGCATTTTGTTTTCATCAATTTCAACCCATTTCATTCGGAGGTGTGGTAATAAATTGGCAACAAAGTAAGATAAAAATGTCCAATAAACTTTCCAAGGTTAATTAATAACCTAAAACTAACATTGTTTGACCATCTTCAACAATGTTATTAGCTTTATATACTTTAAACATGTACAAATATTCCAATATCAGAAAATGCATTTTGTGCGTGTGTGTGTGTGTGTGTGGGGGGGGGGGGGGGGTATTCTGCATCACTTCTTCCAGATGCCTGGTAACAGGGTTTCACGCCTATTTCATGTATCTAATATCATTTTATAATATATGTGAAAATAAGAAAAATCTAAAGACGAAAAATGCATTCTTTTAACAAATATAGCGAAAATTGCATATCAAAATCGCGAAAAAATACAGAAAAGGTCATATGTAAATAGGTGTTTCGACAAAAACCTGTGAATTAGTGTATTTGTCTTTCACAGCTAAATACGCAAACACGACATTATCCTGCATTGTGTTGTCTTTAACCAAACTGGGAAATATTGTTTCAAACACTTGTTATCGACACTTTGTCAATGACCGGGATAATTATTGAAACACTCGATAATTTCGAAAACAGTAACCCTCTATAAGGCTAAATTAGCTCGAAAGAAAGCATGGTATGCCTATATTTTTATACCCGCAAACGAAAGCAGAGAATTCAAGCAACAAAATATAAGCATATAAAAATCTAAAGACAAATGAATTACTCCCCACACTCCTAAAAGCGACTGATTTGACGTTCCGCCGTCAAAACGTTCCCCCTATACGTCTTATGGCTAGAGATACCGCATTCCTGGAGACGCCGCCGTACAGTTAAGGCAATTACGCGTAGGTTATGGGTTCCCACTGTCTGTAAAGAAAGTGCCAAAATATCGTGATTACGAAAATTTTGCAATTTTTGCATTTTGCACATGCACATGCACATCATGAAAATCACGCAGTATTCATGTCAAGCAAACTCACGCTTCAGTGACAACTTTACAATACCGTATGTATCAGTTGCAAAAGTCAGTCATTTTTACCTTAAAGTAAAGAAATCAAAATTCTAAAAGTGGTGCGTTTTCATTGATTCTTAGTATATATACAAAAAGTGGTTTGGATGGCCATATGGCCATTTTGTGGGAAAGTAACTGTCCTTATGGCCTTCCTTTGTTTAGATTTCCATTATGGTCTGGTCGCTTAATGTTTGTATTTCTTTCCCTTTGGTGTCTTTTATGGGTGGAGTAAGTTAATTGTATCAATTCATGATCTTTGTTTTACTTCTACTTAATAGGGTAGTCTTTATTTTTCAAAATAGAATTGAAGGCAATGGTCAGGAATCGATACAATTAACCCACAGCTCTCATCAGAGACACCAAAGGGAAAGAAACACAAACATGAAACAACTAGACCCTGATGGAAACATCAATAGCGGAAAGCCAAAAGGGTAGTTTAATATTTTCCCACGAAATTGGCTATCCAAAACAAAATAATGTAAGCGATACACACACCCAAAAGACAAGCAATAACAAAAATAAACCGCGACAGAAGAACCGCCTTGGAACTGTCAGTGAAACGAATTCCACTGGGGGAGGGGGGGGGGCTTAAATCGACTTATCGCAGCCTTACTTCTGTCGCGATTTAGACAATTTTTTGGTCAGTCTGCATGAAGGCCTCCTAACTCATCAGTGCAACATCTCCGAGAATACAAAAATCAGACAACCACAGAGATGAAGCAACGATTGGGACTCGACAGCAAGAAACCACTGAAATGCTGGAGCACTTAGACTCCGATGGGCCCGACCAGAGACAGAGCATCAGGCATCAACCAACATTAAATAACATTAAATTCTCTCTAATTTTTAGTAAGCCTTTACGCTGGAACCGTCATAGAATCCGAGGTCTGATCCACCGGCGTGAAATTAAAGAGGGGGACAAAGTTGTCAACCGTGATTGGGTTAACTACCATGCATGCAGTCTGTCGTATACCATTTATGTTGCTCCCAATCTTTTTATATAGAAGAATGAGTTTACGAAATTTAGTGCTGAAGTCATTGCGATTATATATTTTTCTGAATGCATTTACTAAGTCACCATAAAATTCGGGTTCCGACAGATTTAAGTCCAACATTGAATTTTGAAATGAAATCGGAATGACGACTATAAAATTTAGAAAAGTCTCTACGTAGTTTATGATGCCGATAACCCTGATTAAGAAGTTTAGTAGTTAGCTAAACATCACCATCCAAGAAAGCAAAATTTACAATCTAAAAATCAAAATCCACGCGTTTATCATAAATTTTGCAGGAAACAACCCAGCTACAATAAATATATGTAAATCCAAAAACGGGGCCTCGGTATCAGAGGAATTTGCTTTAAAAAAAGGCATTGTCAATATTTAATCAATCATCCAAATATCTAGAAGTCGATCAAAAGGCTTCAACGATTTCAGATTGGTTTTGAACGGAAAGGGACATCATGAAGTCTCTTTCATAACAAAACAAGAACAGATCAGTCACAAGGGGTGCGCAGTTCGTTACCGTCGGAATACCCAAAACTTGTCTGAATAATACCCAGAACTTGTCTAAATAACCAAATCTTATGTAAATATTGCCAAGTAGAAAGGTGAGAGCGCCACACACTTTCTGGCATGACCATAAAGTATCATTTTTATGCTCTTCAGAAGTGAAAAAAGCATCTCTCATATTACATGCAAGACAGAGGGAGTCTTCCCTATGAAATGTCCATTCAGTTAAATCATTAAGTTTCTCTTTTATAAGATTATGAGAGAGTGTAGTGTAAAGGGTGGAAAAATCATAAGTAGACAGACTTGAAGCACGGAAACGTCTGGATTTCAATTTATTTAAAACTTCATTAATTTTTTTTTATAGACCAAAATAGATTTTTCCCAGATCTTTCAAAGATCACATTTTTGATGGCAGTAAAACATGAAGTTAATAATTTGGAAAGTTCAGTGGTGGTATAAGAGCTTCAATTTTCAATAAACCGTGCTTTGTATGATCTTTATGAAGTTTAAGTAACCAATATGACGAAGGAAGCTTGTCTTGGCCTTCTGTAACATATACAGCAAAATTGGTGGCTGATTGACAAATGTGGTCATCAACTACAGCCCTCTCTACAGCCAAAGGCAGCAGTTCAGAGGCCTTAGTACCATCAAGTTCTTGCTGAAGAGCGTTAACATTGTGGAGCCGTCAAACAACGACCAGATTGATAGCGGCCTTGTCTACTGGAGCCAAAATAAAATGCCTATGAAAGTCTTGAATGCCTAGTTTAAGATGTCGTAAAGACGTTTTAGGTTTAGGAGGTAATAAGTTCGTATTTTGAGGGTAGAAAGAAATGTGTTCAGAATTGCTCTAGGTACTATCCAAACGCTTTCATCAATAAAGACAAGAAAAGATTTGACACGATGTGTCTTTTGTGTCATACCAAGCATGAAGTGACTGGATTGTGATCGCATTGTACCATTCCTGAAAGGAACAGGCAATGATGCCTCGTCATTGAATCTTTCTTTGTTACTTCAGAATTATGACGGCCTCCAAGGCCTAGTGGGTAAGAGCGATGACTCTGAATCTTTAGGTCTATCACCGCCGGGTTTGAGTGACGGCCGGCTCGAAATAAGTGAAATAGTATTGAAATGACCCTAAACTAAAAAAAAAAAAATAAAATAAAAAAACAACAAACAATAGAATTATTAAATTATGTCGACATGAACACTGAATTTGCGATATCAAATTCAAAAAGACCAGTCGTCCTTTCCTACATTTTTGCGGAGAGCTTTTCCAATACAGCGTGCCGAAATAAACCCAGGTGACACCGAGTTTAATTATGATTTTATGATATAATCATTTATTTTGTTCGATGAAATTGTATGCGTACGTAATCATGCCTCTAATTTCAAAGAAGTTGTGGGGGCATTTTGCTTTTGCCATGTTCGCCCGTCCGTCCTTACTTCACTCCCTCCTTCTGTCTGTCCCGCTTTTACTGCATAGCATAAGTTTTTAACCCTGGATGCTAGGTTTTTGAAATTTCGCATATGGAACAATGAAACAATAATGAAACAATAATTGACCCGTGTTTTTTTTTTCTTGTCAGGATTGTGCCCTTTTCTGGATCATGCCCCTTTGCAAAAAATGCTATGAAATCTTGTAAGCAAGATACCTAAAAACATTAGAGCTATTGCACTGAAACTTTACACACTGATTAGGAATGAAGAGAAGATGAACAGATTAACTTTTGAAAAAAAAATCTGATTTTTTTACTTCAGTTGTGGCCCTTTGAAACTTTGGGTGTTTTAAGCTTGTATGCAAGATATCTGAAAAACGCTTTGAGCTATTGCCCTGAATCTTTACAGACTGATTCGGGATGATGAGTAGATGAACTGATTAACGGATGGAAAAAATCGATTTTTTTTTCAGCAGATGAACTGATTAACTTTTGAAAAAAAAAATCTGATTTTTTTACTTGAGTTATGGCCCTTTGAAACTTTGGGCGTTTTAAGATTTTAAGCAAGATATCTCAGAAATGATTTGCGCGTTTGCCCGTAAACTTTACAAACTGATTCGGGATAATGTGTAGATGAACTTATTAACATTTGGAAAAAAAATCCGATTTGTTTTTCTTGAGCTATGGCCCTTTGGAACTTTGGACATTTTAAGCTTGTAAGCAAGATATCTTAAAACTCATTACACTTATTGCCCTAAAACTTTACAGACTGATTGGGGCGATGAGAAGTTGAACTGATTAAAGTTTGAAAACAGAAATGCTTTTTACTTGAGTTTGAACTTTTGGACGTTTTAAGCTTGTAAGCAATAACTAACCTTGGAAGCAAGATATCTAAAAAACCATTAAAGCTATTGCGCTGAAACTTGAAATACTGATTGTAGATGATAAGAAGGTGAACTGATTAACTTTTGAAAAAAAATTGATTTTTTATGTCCCCGGTAGCGATAGCGGGGACATATTGTTTTTGCCCTGTCTGTTTGTCTGTTGGTTTGTTGGTTTGTACGTGGACAACTTTAACGTTGGCCATAGCTTTTGAACCGTCTGAGATAGAGCTTTCATATTTGGCCTGAAGGTTCCTTGTGATAAGACCTTCACATTCATGCAAAAAAATTTGACCTGTGACCTTTACCTTGACCTTTGACCTACTTAAAAGAAAAAAATAACATAGGTCATAACTTTTGAACCACTTGAGATACAGCCTTCATATTTAGCATGTATGTTCCTTGTGACAAAAGCTTTAAATTCATGCAAAAAAGTTTGACCTGTGACCTTGACCTTGACCTTTGACCTACTTAAAATATAAAAATAACATTTTGGCCATAACTTTTGAACGGTTTGAGATAGAGCCTTTATATTTTGCATGTAGGTTGCTTTTGACAAAAGCTTTACATTCACGCAAATAATTTTGACCTGTGACCTTGACCTTGACCTTTGACCTACATAAAAGAAAAAGTTAACATTGGTCATAACTTTTGAACCGTTTGAGATACAGCCTTCAAATTTAGCATGTATGTTCCCTGTGATAAAAGCTTTACATTCATGCAAAAAAATTTGACCAGTGACATTGACCTTGACCTTTGACCTACTTAAAATAAAAAAATAACATTTTGGTCATAACTTTTGAACGGTTTGAGATAGAGCCTTCATATTTTGCATGTAGGTTCTTTGTGACAAGAGCTTTACATTCACATGAAAAAATTTGACCTGTGACCTTAACCTTTGACCTACATAAAAGAAAAAGTTAAAATTGGTCATAACTTTTGAACCGTTTGAGATACAGCCTTCATAATTAGCATGTAGGTTCCTTGTGACAAACACTTTACATTCATGCAAAAATTTTGACCTGTGGCCTTGACCTTTGACCTACTTAAAAAAATAAACATTTTTGGTCATAACTTTCAAACCGTTTGGGATAGAGCTTTCATATTTGCCATGTAGGATCCCTGTGATTAGAGCTTTTCATTCGTGCAAAATGTTTGGACCATGACCTTGACCATTGACCTACTTAAAAAAAAATAAAATTGTTCATAACTTTTGAACCGTTTAAGATAGAGCCTTAATATTTGGCATGTAGGTTCCTTGTGACAAGAGCTTTACATTCATGTAAATTTTTTTCACCCGTGACCTTGCCCTACTTTAAAGAAAAAATATTATTGTTCATAACTTTTGAACCATTTAAGATAAAGCTTTCATATTTGGCATGTAAGTTTCTTGTGTCAAGGGCTTCCCACACAAACAAAAATCTTGAACTGTGAGCAACTTTGAATGAAAAATGACCATGCCCGGGGACATGTTCGTGTTTCACAAACACATCTTGTTTACTTGAGGATTGGCCCTTTGAACTTTTGGGCGCTTTTAAGCTTGTAAGCAAGATATCTAAAAAACAATTTGAGCTATTGCCCTGAAACATTAGATACTGATTTGGGATGATGAGTAGATGAACTGATTAACGGTTGGAAAACATCTGATTTTCTTTTCTTGAGTTACGGTCCTTCGGAACTTTGGCCTTTTAAGCTTGTATGCAAGATTTCTCAAAAACGATTATAGCTATTGCCCTGAAACTTTACAGACTGACTGGGGACTATACGAAGATGTAATAATTAATGTGAAAAAATCTGAATTTTTTACTTGAGTTATGGCCCTTTGAAACTTTGGGCGTTTTAAGCTTGTAGGCAAGATATCATTAGAATCGCCTCATTCTGGCGATACTAATGAGTAGACTCAACATACATCTATAAAAATTTTAAGTAAACCATAAAGATCATGGACAGGCAGTTGGTCTATGTGTAACTCTCAATAGTCCGAACTACCACCACCTCGAACAACATTCAATTGTCCCGAAGGTGTTAGGGATACCAAAGTCCTACAGTATTCGGTAAGTTTATTACTAGGCAGGTCAATAGCAAAGTGGACCTTACAGACCTGGGTCAGGCAGCACTACAGAACATTTAACTTTGATCTTCATGGTCTGCTGGCTAGCTTGTCGTCTGGTTCACATGTTAACTTGTTACTAAGAATGTGCTACATCTGGTAGTCTACTACATGTTTTTAGCTCAGATACATTACGTTGTGTTCTTCTACCTACATGAGGTAATGTTGGCTCACTGAATACAACAATGAGGCAATGTTAGCTCAATGCATTCAACAATGAATGTCTTGTAAGTTGTCCGTGATATATCAACCGATTAACAACATTACGAAAACACGTCTATGTAATTGTGACCCTCTTAAACCCCACTTTTGCATATACACGTAAAAGTGGCCTTTACAGGGGTATACATTATTTTCCTTTTTTTTCGCTTAAAAAGCATGGATTGTGGGTGCTTGTTGAAGCCGCCTCACTGAGACGGTTCTTGCGGTCACCCACGGTTTGTGTCAGGGGCAGGATTGGGAAAGGGGGTTACAGTTTAACCCACCATTAGTCAGTTCAGTAACCATGTTGGACACTACTGTTTGACATGGACGTGTTTTCCTAATGGTAGCTAAGTTCACAACTTATCACCAATTTTTATCTGTTTCTTCCAAAGTTTACCTTCATACACATGTTTTTCTACAAATGCTCCATTAATACATGTATTCATCCATATTATATGTATCTCATTTTATTTTCACATATCACTGTCATGCTGTCTGGGTGTCAGATGCAGTTGTGGGACACACTACTGAGATCCAATGCCAAAATGTCTGATCATAATGGTTGATAATGGGTATTTCACTTGACCAGTGGAGGGTCTCGGTTGGTTTGTTTCACCACGGCATCACTAGCAGCAAGAAAATGTTTAAGGTCACTCTAAATATGCATTCAGTTTTTTTAATAATGGTGACACTTTACAAGCTATTATCATGTATTTGCCACCAAGCAAATGCTCTCATGGTCTTGAATTTTTGCAATATATATTGCTTTTTTGTCATTCTCCTTATACTACTTCAAGCTGGTGACATAGAAACTAATCCAGGACCTGAAAATGTGCACGATCTTTCAATTTTGCATTTAAATATTAGAAGCATTAGAAACAAATTAGACTTTATTCTTGATAATTTTTCTGATTTTAATATATTATGTTTTTCTGAGACTCATCTAGATGCCAACTTTCCAACAGAGATGCTTTTTCTTTCAAACAGTTTCAGTGTACCTTACAGAAAGGACAGAACAAATCATGGAGGGGGGGGGGGGGTGTTAGCATATATCAATGCAAGCTTACTTCACGTGAGAAAACCAGAACTTGAGATTTTTTGTGAAGAGTCTTTATGGATTGAAGTAAAGGTAAAAAATGAGGTATATTTAATTGGTCTATTTTATAGTCCCTCTTCAGCTGATATACAGTTTTTTAACAATTTAAACTTAAATATTGAAAGGGCTCTCGAACACTCCAAAAATCTGATAATCGTTGGAGACCTCAACGAAGATCTACTGAATCCAAATTATCACAATCTAAAAGATGTTTTATTGATTAACTCGATGACTAATGTTATAACAGAACCAACAAGGCTACATGCCATTCTTGACCCAATCATTATTCCAGACGACATGCCATTCCTGGATTCTGGTTCTTTAACTATTCCAGCCAATATAAGTGACCACAAAGCGACATATATAACACTACCCTTTCAGTATGATACTGAAGGCGCTTTCAATAGACTAATATTTTTATATAAAAAGGCTAATTTTACACTTTTAAAACAAAAAATTTCAAATTTTGATTGGTCATGTCTAAGCGAAGGTACTCTAGATGAAGCCTGTTCTAAATTTAATGATACCTTTCTTGAATTTGTTAACTCTTGTGTTCCATCCAAAAATGTACTTATTAGACCTGATGACAAGCCGTGGTACGATTCTGAAATAAGACGTGTGTCTAGAAAACGAGATAGATTAAAACGGAAATTCAACAAATTAGGTAATGCTAACACTCTGTCAAGATATAAGTTCTTTCGTAATAAAGTTAACAATCTAAAGCGACACGCAAAAGAGCAATTCTACAACAATCTAGAATTTTCTATTTCTGATTTTCACTCTAATGATAAAAAACAATTTTGGAAAGTGGTACGCCACTTTGTTAAAAGCAATTCCAGTTCCGCTTCAATTCCACCTCTAAATTCATTCCCAGTTAATGGGCAAAACGACTTTTGTTTTTCATCAGAAGATAAAGCAGAATTATTAAACGAATATTTTACATCTATCTCCACAGTCAATGATGAAAACGTCGACTTGCCTGATTTTGAATATAAATGCCAAAGTCGGGTATCAAGCATTGAATGTACACCACAAGAGGTAGCATCTTTGATTGAAATTTTAAATCCAAACAAGGCTACAGGGCCAGATGGTATTAGTACCAAAATGCTAAAATCGGTAGCAAATGAAGTATCTGTGCCTCTGTGTACACTCTTTAATAGATCTTTCAGAGAAGGCAAGTTTGCAGAGATCTATAAATATTCAAATGTTATACCTTTACCCAAAAAGGGAGATAATTCTGATCCTTCGTCATTTCGACCTGTTTCTCTCTTAAGTAACGTTGGTAAACTACAAGAAAGAATAGCTTTTAAACACATTTATAACTTTTTACATGAAAATAATTTACTTTATAAATACCAATCTGGTTTTTTACCCAATCATTCAACAACCTTTCAACTTATAGACATCTATCATCACATCTGCCAGACTTTTGATAATAACCAATTCTCATGTATGGTTTTCTTAGACGTTTCTAAAGCTTTCGACAGAGTGTGGCATAAGGGACTAGTTTTTAAATTAAAACAAAATGGCATAGACGGTGAATTATTGGATTGGATTACTGACTATCTCAATGATAGGAAGCAAAAAGTCGTTATAAGAAACAGTTCTTCAACCTTAAGGAGAGTAAATGCCGGCGTTCCTCAAGGGTCTGTTCTAGGCCCCCTTTTATTTTTAGTTTACATCAATGATATATCTGATTCTCTGCTTAGCCTTACTAGATTATTTGCAGACGATAGCTCCCTATTCTGCGCTGCAGCTACTCTAAATGACATTGAGGGTATCATTAACCATGATTTGCGAATGTTAGTAAATTGGGCATCTCAGTGGTTGATAAAATTTAACCCATTTAAAACAGAAGCAATGATTTTCACTTTAAAACTTATTGAATCACTTCCTAATATAATATTTGATGGAACTCCCGTAAAATTTGTTACAGATCATAAACATTTAGGTCTAACCTTCAGTAGTAACGGTAAATGGCATTCCCATATTGAGAATATTAAAAACAGTGCATCAAAAGTTATTGGCATAATGAGGAAACTGAAATATACATTTAGTCGTGTTGCATTAAATCAAATTTATTTATCGTACTTGTTGCCTATTATCGAATATTCATGTGTTGTGTGGGATGGCTGTACTGTAGAGGAAATTAACTCGCTTCAAAAACTTCAGAATGAAGCTGCCCGCATAGTTACAGGCTTAACCAGATCAGTTTCTCTGGACAACCTGTACAGAGAATGTGGCTGGGTGTCACTTTTGGAACGTCGCAGACAGCAAAAACTTGTATTTATGTATAAATCAATAAACGGGCTAGTTCCTACATATATATCCGATCTAATTCCCCCTTTAGTGGGAGAAGCAAATGCATACAATCTCCGAAACCGAGCAGATGTTACCGCTCCTTTCTGCAGGACTGAAATCTCTCGCAAATCTTGTATTCCATCCTCAATTTTAGCATGGAATTCTCTTGACGTCGAATTACGTAATTCACCGTCTCTGGCAAGTTTTAAGTATCAATTGAAAAGGCATCAAAACAACTCGAAAGTCCCATTACACTATAGAACTGGTAACAGATATGTGTCTGCTTTACACGCAAGAATTAGAAATAATTGTAGTAATTTACGTCTTGACTTATATATTAATCACTTATCACCTAATTTCACTTGTAGTTGCTCTGACGAAGCCGAAGATGCTGATCATTATTTTTTTCACTGTTCACATTACACTAACGAAAGAGTAATTCTTTTCCAATCAACCAGAGCTTTTCATCCACTCAATATTAATATTCTTTTATTTGGAGATGATAGTCTGTCGATAGAAGATAATACTCTCATCTTTACAGCCGTACAAACATTTATTAAGGATACCAGAAGGTTCGCCAACTAGGCTGCTGCTCACTTAGTCCAGCATGACATCTCATTCCATTTTCACTTTATTATTTTTATACACTGTTTTTCTTTATTTAATTATTCATTATACATCTTATACATTTTTTTTTTCTCACCATTTTTTCTCTTTCTCATCATCTTTGGAAAATGTGATGTATGTTTATTTGTTATATCACTCCATAAGAAGTATTCAAAATGTTTATGTATTTGCCACTATCATGTGCATGTATATATTACTGTAATACTGTTTTGTAGGGGAGGGCCGTAACTAATGTTGGCAGAACTTGTGGCCCGACCCTGTTGCTTGATTTATGATGCAATAAAATATGTTTATACTATCTAAAAATGATTTGAGCTATTGCCCTGAAACTTTACAGACTGATTTGCAATGATGAGTAGATGAACTGATTAACTTTTTGAAAACATTCAAAAATATTTTTTGAGCAATGGCCCTCTGGAACATTGGGCATTTTAAGCTTGTAGGCAAGATATCTCAAAAACCATTGCAGCCATTGCCCTGAAACTTTTCAGACTGAGTTAGACGATGGGAAGTTGAACTGATCAACTTTTCAAAAACATCTGATTTTTTACTAGTTATGGCACTTTGAAACTTTGGGCGCTTTAAGCTTCTAAGCAAGATATCTCAAAAATATTTGAGCTTTTGCCCTGAAACTTTACAGATTGATTCGGGATGATGAGTAGATGAACTGATTGACTTCTGGAAAAAATCTGATTTTTTTTTTCTTGAGTTATGACCCTTTGGAACTTTGGTCATTTAAAGCTTGAAAGCAACACATCTCAAAAACCATGTCAGCTATTGCCCCATTGCCACATGTGAGACGCCAAATTCTGCAACGGAAGGTCAGGTGTTTTTTTTTCGGGTACTCCGGTTTTCGCCCACCTCTGATTAACGATCGGCTCGATATGAGTGAAATAATATTGAAAGGGCCGTAAAACCAAAACCAAATAAATTAATAAAATAAAATAAAAAAATAAATTTAAATTATTGAAAAATCTGGAATATAGTCTTAATTAAAGAATGTCACTGTGAAATCATTCCAAGAAAATGTTTAGTGTATGTGTGTGTGAGTGGGTGGGTGGGGGTGGAGGAACGGACAAACATAGAATGCCGCGTGTTTCGAAATAATTTTAGCGTTGATGGTTATGTTTATGTTTCTTTTTTCTTTACTTTTTACCGCTTTTCTCCTCTATCACCCTTTCACTCATTCTTCTGTGCCTAATTTGTTTGTTTTTGTCTAAGTTGGAGTCTTGTACCTGTCAACACTATTTAGGTCATTTTGGAGAGATTGCTTCGGATTTTGTGTGAATTTTACCCGACAATAAGATGAAACGACATCTCAAGCCATAGCGCCCAAAGAAACCGTTAGGAAGCGGTCCGGCTCGCATCACTTTTCACAAATTATCCAGCTCAGCCTGCCTCTATAAGAAAGTAAAATTTGTTAACTTGTTATCAGAAGAACGCATTCCGCACAAGAATACAATCCGCGAAGTGAGGCGAGCATACTTGTCAAACACACACACACACACACACACACACACACACACACACACACACACACACACACACACCATTATTTAAAGGGTCTGGAAATGGCTATTTAACAAGGGGCCCGTGGGCCACAATGCTCGCCAGAGCTCGGGGGTGGGGGGGGGCACTGCCCACTGGTTGCCATGTATTTTAATAAACCATGGAAGCCAATGAAATTTGGACCCAATCAGCTTATTTGGACCCAATCAGCCTAGTGGCTTCAGATGACTGATGTCGCATGAATGTGCTGGTGCAAGAAAACAGACACCAATTGACAACTACCCATCTGTGGTAACCAATAGGCCTAAAATTATATTGCAGATAGACTATTGTTTATGGAATAGTTCCATAAATCTTGAAAGGCGTAAATGTCCTTTATCTATTTTTCAACATTAAATGTCTATGGAAACGCTTAACTTGCCATAGTAACTAATCTAAAGAGCCAAATTGCATTAAAACACAAAATCTACAAAGGCAAATATAGTGAATATTTGCATAAAATTCTCAGCCTCATAGAGCATATGGTTTATGAGGAGACGATGTTTTAAGTTTTTTTTTTCTTCTTTTAATTTATGTTTGGAAACCATTAAAAATGAGTAGCAGGCCTTAAATCATAACGCAGCTAGAAGAAAGCTAAAGAATAATTCTATGAAAGTTTTACCAAAATATCTTGGTAGTAAATGCAAATTTTCAATTTGACCCGTTATAAGTCTATGGAAAATCTAAGTTGCCATAGCAACCAAACTAAAGGACGGAATTTAATGAAAATACACAATACCTGTTCAGGCAAATATGGTGAATATTTCTATATAGTCTCAGCCTCATAGAGTGTATGGTTTATGAAGAGATGATTTTAAGTGTTTTTTCTGCTTTTTGTGCAATTATGGTTTCCATGGCAAGCAGTAAAAGTGAGCAGGTAGCTTAAAATCATATTGCAAATAGATGATAGCTTAACGAATATTACTATGAACGTTTTGTCAAAATATCTGCAAGGGCTTGGTGGTAAATACCATTTTCCAATCCCCCCCCCCCTTATACCTCAATGGAAACTCTAAGTTGCCATAGCAACCAAACTAAAGAGCCGAATTTCAATAAACAAACAGAACCTGTTGGTTTTGGATTGGGGATCTGTATGGTTTCTGAGATATTGGGCCTTTTATGAACTGGGGGATTGGGGTACCCCAGCGGACCACCATGTTAAATTGGTGTCACTAAATGCCCCTAATCATAAAGAACATGAATATATATGGTTTAGGTGTGGGGCGCTGAACAGTTTCTCAGATATATGCCCTTAGTGAAGTGGAGGGGTGGGACATGGCACTGCCGCATCCCGGCAGACCCCGAGATTGGTGTCACTGAATGTATCTTATCATAAGTAACAAGAGTATATATGGTTTAGGGGTGGGGATCTGTAAGGTTTTCGAGATAGTATGCCTTTTTATGAAGTGGAGGGGGTTCGGCGATGCCCCGGCGCATCCCGGGCGCCTCCAGGTTGGTGTCACTGAATGCGTCTTATCATAAGAAACAATAATATATATGGTTTAGGTGTGGGGATCTGTAAGATTTCCGAGATATTGGGCTTTTTATGAAATGGAGGGGTTGAGGCAAGGCCCCCGACGAATCCCGGGGCCCCCAGGTCTGTGTCACTGAATGTAGTCTCTGGTGTTTGTTGTTGGAAATGTGATAAACTTTCAAGAGGTCAAGGGGTACCACAAGATGACATTATGTTGGTCGACTCCATAGTGTCATGCTCATACATTGTGGTTATCCTTAGTCCTTATAAATTTCAGTACCTTGAATTTATAGGGACTAAGCTTAAAAAAATGGTATAAAAAATGTTAGGCACGAATAGGATTCGAACCTATGGTCCCCTTCTTATGCGGCAGGCACTCTGAGCACTGAGCTAAAGTGGCTGGATATCAGGGTAGGTAATCACGTGGTTTTTGTTATGATACACTGCACGGAAAAATGGCGGAATATTGATGAGAATTTCATTCTCAGCGGAGGTAAGCAGCACTTTGCTCAGATATATCCTGAGAGATATACACCATTTTCCAGCCCACATTTTTCCGGAACTAATGACACCAGGCTATCGTCATAAAAATTAGTACTTCGGGTAAACCCTGTGTCACAAAATTCGAAGCGGCAGCGGTCAAGACTGACTTACCTGGAAAATATGCACGGATTACAGATTGTTTTCATCATTTTGAGCAAACGCCGAGTCTTTTGAACGCAAATCCGTCGACAAATAACACATCGAGACAGCTACATACCAAAAATATACACTTCGTTTACGTAGGACCACTCAATCCCTGAAAATTTACAAATTAGAAAAAAGGATAATATGCACGGACAACTGGGTAAACTGCACGGACGAAAATAGCATACGGGATAAGATGGACGGACGGCTGACGATCATTGCTGAAAGAAAACAGTTTTTGTTTGCTGCGCGGGTCACATTTGCTCAGCAGGCTTACAAATATTATCTTCTTCGCATTTATGATTAAATAATATATTTTCAGCCAGTATAGTGTAAAAGGAATTTACGGTTTCCAGTATTGGGAAACTTCTTTCGGTAATAAGAACTGATCTGAGATTTAAAAAAGGACAAATCTTTACTAATGGAATTTCATCTCCATCTTTGGTGATACCAGCCTATAGGGAAACGACTATCTTATGTTTTCATAGCTTGGGTCCTACCTTTGAGCGAACCCCAAAAAGAAAACGGTTTTCCATAGACACTTGCGGTCAGATTTTTCTAATATTGCATGAAACTGGATAAAATATTTGACAAGGCGAAAGCACGGTAACGTGCAAGTTTCGATGCAAATACTTGATCGGGTTTCAGGCAATAACCATACAGAATAAGAAAATGTCGTTAAAATATGTATGTAATCAGTTTTGAAGGATAACTTCTCTTTGTGTGATCACTATTCTTAGTGTTAATGAAGAAAGAAGCCAAAATTATCTAATCACACACACACACACACACACACACACACACACACACACACACACACACACACACATACCGGTTTTACTATCTCTGTGAACCTATGGAAATCTGGTTTTACTATACATGTGAACCATCATAAATAAAATGAATTTGTGGACACCGAATCAAAAGTTAATGTGTATTTATTTCTGATTAGAATATTTGATACTAGTTGATTTCAATTCACATTTCACATGCTAATATTCGACAAAGATACATGTTCAAGCATGCTGTATCGATTTTACAGTATTGACTTTGTGGACACCGTTTGTATTTTGGGCACTTTCTGGACACCGTTTGTATTTTGGTCTCTCTCTGGACACCCTTTCTAATATGTGTGTATTGTGTCCACATGGTTAGTGAAGACTGCGTATACATTCTTTTTACATAGAGTAGCACTTACTAAAGCATTAATGCCTCATTGTAGAAAATGCCTTGGAATGTTCACTGTAAATTGTCTAAAAAGTTTAAATTGTCTGAAATGTTTGTATAACTTCGACACATGAAAAGGTAAGTACTCCACTATCATATTTCGGTGAAATATGATATTTAACGAATATAGTTCCAAATGAGCACATACAAATAGAGCATGTTTTGCTTTGTTTGTTTGTATTGGAGTTTCACGGCCCAGTCAACAATATTTAGGTCATTTTTCAACCGGTCAGTTAACTAACCCACACTTTTCCTGGGCATGCGTTTACGTAAGCGGTAAACCAGTACAGTGCGCATTCTTTCACGACAACTGCCGGTCTTGAATCAGCGGAAGGGAGAGAATTGCCGTTGAAAAGATTTCATGATCAATCTCCTCGAAAGAATGTTGCCGATCCCGGCAGGTATCGAACCCGCGTCCTCCTGATCACCAATCAGACGCGCATGTGACTGAGCTACCGAGGCCGGCAAATAGACCATGTATCTAAGACATAATCAGATGTAAATCAAAGCCATCTTTCCCTGCTTTCCCATCTTTATATGTAAGATATGGAAGTAGAACGATTTCCAATCAAAGCACTGAAAGTACTAGTGGGTTGACTGTCTCTGAGTGTATGCTGAGAATATAGTCCTGAGCTTAGTATTTTCGTTCAGCCCTTAATTGCTTTATTATATGAATATAATATTTAATTATTGACGCTTTGGAATTGGCTCAGAATTAAGAAGCGTTCGTGCAATTCAGTTTACCTTATCCGGAAACCGCCAGAAATACCTTTATTTGATTGGTTAAAATAATTTCTTTGTTCAGCGCAAATTTTACCCCTTTTGTCACAGTTGTTCTTTATTGACAGTAGGGGGAAGATCACAAAGAAAAACATTTTTTGTCAATAATTTTTAGTCTTCGGTAGTAAGTGAAGACGCCGATTTTCGACTGTAGTCGGCAGCACATTAACATTCTTGGTTCCTTTGAATTTCATCATATTGAAGATGAGTGACTTTAATGAAGAAGAGACAAATACAAAATCCCAACGAGATCTGAGACACAAAAGAAAGATAGATTATAAAAAAATGCACACTGGAGAAACACGCTCTGCTGATGATGAATTGTTGGGTGAAGCAAGTGGTGGCCAGGATGATCTTGGTGCAGAAATTTATGATATGCTGCCTGCGAGTACTTCGTTTGACCCGGAAGCGATAGATGCAGAAATGTCAAAAATGGAGGAAGAATTAAAACAGCTGCAAGAGGAGGAAGAAATGCTCAGAAAATCACAATCCCTGAGAAAGATGCGACAAGAACTGGCAGAAAAGAAGAAGACAGTGCAAAAGCTAAGAGGTAAAAACACCAAGATAGACTCTCCGGTTGATATTATAAAATCAAAAACTTCAGCGAGGTCAAAAATGCCTGAAGTAGCTAGGACTTCCATAGATTATCAGTTTGACACTAATTATGATAATGAAGTAACTGTTCAATCATTGCGCAAAGACTCTGAGCTAAAAAAGTTGGTCAGAAAAGAATTAAGTAAACTGGGGCTTAAGTCAGAAAATAGTTCCGAGGACAGCTCTTCAAGTAGCTCCTCATCCAGTTCTGATTCCTCAGAGGAAGATATTTATACATCTGAGGGTAGTTTAAAACAGCAAAAGAAGAAGAAGAAGAAGCATCATAAGAAGAAGTCTGGTATAAACGCTAAGTCGTCGGATAAGGTAAAGTTTCCTCAGAAATGGCCACATGCTTACTTACAATTTGAGTTTGTGAACAAACAAGTAAAATTTGACGAGCTAGATTTTAAATTATTCATAGCTGGAGAGCTCGAGATCATTTCTGAGGAAAAATTACCCAAAGCTGAAAAATCAGGTAGAATTAATTTACTGAAGAAGATTATTTATTACAGTAATGCATATGAATTCAAAGGTTTGAAGGCATTTTATGCAGCCTGGTTAAGAGAGATAGAGTTGGGGAAGAAAACTTGGTCAGATGACCCTCAGCAAATAGAGTCAGCAGTTTTATCCAAACATCTCCGTTTGCAGAGGGTTCTACCTACCAAAAGTAGTAAAGAAGTCAGTAAACAGTCTGAAAAGAAATATAACAAAAGTACTGAGGAAAAAGTGTGGTTTTGTTCACCTTACCAACGAAATAAGTGTCAGCACAAAGGCAATCATCTCGTGGTAATTAAAGGTGAACAAAGACTAGCACTACACATTTGTGCCACATGCTGGCAAAAGGATAAAATTCAGCTCTCTCATCCTGAGTGTTCAACAAGCTGTCCACATGCTTCTGCCTGACTGAAACACAAAGCCTACACTTTACAAAAATCGGTAGATCTAATGTTTTTCTTTGTGATCTTCCCCCTACTGTCAATAAAGAACAACTGTGACAAAAGGGGTAAAATTTGCGCTGAACAAAGAAATTATTTTAACCAATCAAATAAAGGTATTTCTGGCGGTTTCCGGATAAGGTAAACTGAATTGCACGAACGCTTCTTAATTCTGAGCCAATTCCAAAGCGTCAATAATTAAATATTATATTCATATAATAAAGCAATTATTTCCTCTTGTATATTGTAACACAAGTTCAACAATAACAGGGATTGATATCACAACCAATTTCACTTTTCCTTTCAGAATGTATTGTTTGCAAATTCAATAATTGTTCAGTAGGGGACTATACTCTAACATTCAAATAATCTATGACATGCATTTTGATCTTAATCCATGTCATAAATTAAATACCAATAATGTCATATCATTAAGTCGAATTCTTGGAATGTAATTTATTTCAGTAATTTAAGTGCATGCCTGATGAGACGCCGTGTTATGTGACGTCTATCTGGGTATCTCCAATCAATGAACCTTATATTTTATATGCAATTATTTATTTACTTTCTTGACCTAGCCCAAAATCTTTTCCGCTTCATCGCGTGCCCATCTGTATACATGTATCTATAAAAGAGGGGCAACATAACAAATTCATATTACTGCACATACAATATTCCATTGATAGTGCCCAAGCGCAAATGTCAAATAACCTTTGCTGGAAATGTTTTTTTTTTTCGTGTTCATTTTGGCCACTTAACTTCATTTTTAAATGTATGTACTAAGGCTTGTTTTGCTGGCCGGAATCAAACTATCTATAGATCAGAATGTTCAAAATTCCGTTGAGCGCCAAGCGGGCATCGGTTGATTTCGTCTACATACAATAGACGCTTAAGTTGTCAATCACAACAATATCCCTGTCGGCTTTGTTGTCGACTGTCATTGTTGCAGACATTGTCGACCCCAGATCGATCAGCTCCACTGGGAGTAGTTTGATCAGAATCCACACTGCTTTCCTAGATGCAAAAATAGGTGTAACATGTTTGTAAGCAGACGGCATAAACAGTCGAACCTTAAGGGTTGTAGTGACAGCACTGATTTGTCGACATCCCTGAATGGTAACCCTGAAATACCATTATTTTAAGAAAATACTGTAGACCGTGATCAAGTGCCGTTTACTGTGGCATCTATCTGGGTCGACACCGTTTATCTGATTGCCTAGACCGGGCCTAGACCTACATATCCAAACAATTAGTATCAGTTTGGTAGATGTGAAACCAACAGCTGAATTAGCCCATTTTGTACGGGTTTCTGTGGCACAGTGGGTAAGATCACTACGTCTCTCACCGCTGTAGCCTCATGTGAGCACGCCAAGTTCTGCAATGGAAGGTCAGATGGTTTTTCTTCTCTGGGAGCTTTGTTTTTATGCCCTCGCCAGGAAGTGAGGAGGGGCATATAGTTGTCCGTACGTACGTAAGTCTGCCCGTCAAACATTGTAGTATTGTTCTTGTCTCCGCAACTCCTACAGTATTTGTTGTAGGGCAATGAAATCTGCAACACAGTTCAGACATGCATTTAAAATGTATAACGGAAACAGGATTTTGATCCCCTTGAACGACTTAATTAAACATTTTGCCATATGTGTAGCATATGAGGTTAAATAATACTGTTCGTGTCTCTGCAACTCCTCCTACAGTATTTGATGCAGGACATAATTACTTCCAACACATTTCAGACATACACTGTACATATGCAAGGAAACACAATTCTGATAAATCCCTTATTGCTGAGTAATGTCCGCTTGAACGACCTAAGCATTTTATAGTATATGAGTTTAAAAAGTACTGTTCGTGTCCCCGCAACTCCTGCAGTATTTGATGCAGGACGTTGAACCGACAACGCCGTTCAGACATGTATTGACTATATGCCTAAAGTGACAAGATTCTGATCCAGCCCCTTATTACAGAAGTATGTCCCCTTGAACGACTTAAACCATTTGAGCCATATGAGTAGCATAGGAGGCTAAATAGAATTGTTTGTGTCTCCATAACTCCTACAGTGTTGGTGTGGGACATTGGAAATTGTAACATAGTTCAGACATGCATTGAACAAGTGCATAAAGGAAACATGATTCTGATCAGCCGCTTTTTTCTAGAATCATGTCCCTTTGAACGACTTAAACATTTAGCCATATGTTTCTTGGAGAATGATGCAGTATGTAGTTTAGTAAGAAAGTGTGCCTGTATAGTCCATAGGTCAAGCAAGGGGCGTTTGGCGGGAGCATTCATCACGTTTAGTGATTGGCTAGATTTTTTTCCACTTTGATGTGCGATATAACGTAAAAAAACGACAATAACAAAAAAAATATTTTGTACGGGATACTGGCAAACAGTGTAGGTCCAGGAAGGACATCGCAGAACGAGGTTTCCGAACAGTCTACACTATTTGCAAAACTTGTTTCGTAGTGACCATGACTGAAGTTTAAACCTCAGATTCGTGAAATCTGGTTTCGCCTGTCAGATAATCGTGTATAAAAAGCGCATTATTAGATTTCTGATAAACCTACTGACCTAATATCGATAAAATAGTACGGGACTATTAATAACCATTTTCTTGCGTTCCCAAAAGTGGCCACGTGGACTACAGAACAATTTCAGTTCTTTGCTCTTTAACTTTGTGTCAACTGGTGACCCAAAAAACTGCAACAAAATAGAAGCATATCCTGAGTACTGACGTCAACACCGCAGTATAAACCTTAAGCTGGTGTTAATAGCGGAACTTCATGTCATATATTCGCTCATTTCTGTTAATTCCCATTCGAATAAACAACGCTATCATACAGTAAACTTAAGTGATTTACTGCGGCGATGATACACTACAGCAGATAGCGGAAGAGCTTTGGGTGTCATACACCACAGATCGGGCTAAAATCCTTCAAAATCGGAAGCAAAACAAGCGAAGGCAATGACCAGAAACATATACAATTTAGCTAACAGACCCCATTCAAGACACCATAGGGAAAGAAAAAAAAACATAAAAAAACTCCATTGTAATGGAAACGTCACAAGCGGAAAGCCGAAAGGACAGTAACTTTCCAACAAAATGGCCAAACCGCCATCCAGAATAAATCAAAGCGCCAAAGGCACTGAAATGACAGATTCTATGAGAAAATCAAAACACTATGAAAACTTACAGACAACCTTTCTAAAAAGATCTTAAAATTTAGAAAAGTAGTTCTGCAAATTCCATTGTATGATATGTTTGCAGATGTCTATACACCGGTGGTATCATGAAATGCCATACGATGTTTCAAATTTTGGAAAGAAACTATTTACGTTTTTAAAACCAAACATTAAAATTCAAGTTTTAACAATACTACTGGCAATTAAACTCCGTTCAGAAAATCTGAATCATCGATTTTTTTCGATTCTCGCGTTTAATACTCATTTTAGCCCATACATCACTATGGGAAAGTTTTAGACCTCACCCTCCGCCGATTTCTCCAGCAAGTCGTATGCCTCTGCGATAGCCAGGAAAGTCTGTGATTATTTGGGGAAAAGTGCAAAATCCAAATTTTCTTCCACAGACTAAGACATTCTGACAGGTTCGACACACCCTTTAAAACCATATATAGAAGTGGCTACTGCTCTTGTAAATTACAAGGGCGTCTATGTTTTATTTGCACGATCACTTCATGGAAAATCATTAGCTGTGACACCACACCTGATATCGGTATATTTCTTTTTGACCACTGTTGACAACACATTACGCTAGTGGCTCCCCGTTCCTAGTGAGCCTCTATCTAGCCATTCGAATGTAAGGTGTGTCGTAACTGCATATCTATTTATAAAGTGCATCACATGGATTTGAATATTTATTATTTTACCTGACAATCATCGTCAAATGGACTTAGTCTGTGGTCTCATTTCTTTGTTTTGCAATTTTCTCCAAATAATCACAGCCTTCCCTGACTGTCGCAGAGGCATATGACCTGTTGGAGAAGTCGGCGGAGGGTCAGGTCTAAAACTTTCCCACAGAGATGTATGGGCTAAAATGAGTATTAAAAGGAAGAAACGAAATAATCGATGATTCAGATTTTCTGAACGGAGTTTAGTAACATTTTTAACTGGTCGGATGTGGATACCTCCCCCCAAAAGATACTCTATTTTTAACAAAGAGAGCGGAGGAGAAAGGCTGGTCAGTCCAGTACATGAATTCCGTTGGCTTGAAGACATTTTTGAGTAAGAACACCACTATAAACACGCGCGTAATCCTGCTGGATTAGATATCCCGGACAAATAAATGGAACCACGTGAGGCCGACGCACTTGATTGATGTAACGTCTCGCTGTTCAGTTAACGTCTCAGCCATGATCTTGAATGTTCTTAATGTCGCTAGCTACAATAGCTCGACATACCATTTCGCTTATTCCATCCGATATGTCATGCTCTATTACGCACGCGTCGCCTCGGCATACCTTACACCTATGTGTCGAAACATCCGGAAACGACAATCGGCGTGATTCACGCTGAAGTGCGATGTGTCACTGAAACGCATACCACGCGAGTCGCTTTGACGCCAATATACATGTGCGTATTTCATGCACCAGCGTAAGTGTTCCGTACTGTGTCGACGTCTTAATTTTGGTCACGACAGGGACATCTAGCTCTCAAAAGTGCATCGCATAAGTGCGACGAACAGTGTCAGTGCTTATTAGTCGGTAGTTGAAACCCTTTGTTTATCTACAGGTACAGTGTAGCAGATGCCGGCGGAAATCTGCTTCGCATATGCGTCTGTCGGATGAATCGATCGTGACGTACTGACGTCGGTCTTCCGCTACGCCGACGTCCACTAGCGTCTTCTGTTGATAGAAAGATGTCGCTCCAACAGTCAAATAGATCACACACATGTGGCACCCAAAATCAGAGTCAACGCCATCCGCTTTCCGACCAGCTTCTAACTGTCCATTAGAAGCCTCCGTGGTGTAGTGGTTATGCTACTCGCCTTGTAAACCAGGGATCGCAGGATCAGTCCCAGACTTCTCCAGACTTTCGGATGTGTCTTTAAACCGAAATATCGTCTCCGCATGACCTTATCTGTTGGTGGGACGTAAAACTCAAACACTCACTCATTCAAACTGTCCAGGGCTCACCTGATGCTTTTTGAGAACAAAATACAATTTCTTCTTTTCTAGGCACGACCTTACATCACACATCAAAAGTTTGATCCTGAACATGTGGTTTCTATCAGTGCTGGTGTGAAGGTGGAGCACAGGATCGTTGGCCCCCGCCCATCGGGGCTTAAAGAAATAGATGGGCTGCATGATGCTTCCACGCAGAGCTGAAACCGACCGCACACTAGTACTGGTAATCTGCTTAGAGGATCTAAGCCTGCCCAGGCAAAGAGGTCCATGCATATAAACCCTATTGGTTTTGATTGGGCGGCAGGGCTTGAGATGTCATTTCATCTCAGTGTCGGTTTAAAGTCCCACAAAATTGGAAGCAACGTCTCCAAAATGACCTATACAGTGTTGACGGGGACGTTTAACCTCAAATCAAACAATACAAAACACAGGATCGTGGCCGGACTGGTAACCATACGTCACGGTTGATTGATTTAACCTTTTTAGCTTAAGGGCATGGTGCCTAAGCGTGTTGTAATCATGCAATCGTTTGGTTTCAAAATCAAAGCACCGAAAGTGTTGGTGGGATGTAGGTTGGGGTAAAAGTCCTGGGATGAGATTAAACTGTTTAATTTAACTCTGAAATTCTAAACAAATAGTGAAGATTTTGATAAGAAGCGCGTTCTGCAGCGTCTGAACTTGGTCTACACTGTTTGCCAAGCTCACCCTATGATTCCAGGATGACCCTCTTCAGTCTTATGGAATACCCTGATCTCACTGCGGCTATTTTCTGCAAGAAAAAGGTTATTCTGAGAAGTCAGTGATAGTCACGTAGACGTTAGCTCTGAATCGCTTTTTTATTAGTAACTTCGGGTCGAATGCCAAACAATCAACCCAAACATAGCCGCGTCGTTTGTCAGTCTTGGTTACATGTAAGTGTTATCTGTAAAACCTGCACTTGAAAAAATGTTCGATCTGGCAAACAATGTAGACTAAGATCAAACGCCACAGAACACGGTGCTGATCTTGTTCTACATTTTATGCATCATTTACTAAACTTCCGTTAAATTTAAACGGATCAGTCCCAGTCCTCGTTCATGACCAGCCTGAATTTAGAGACAATCGGCATGAGTGTTGTCAGTGCTTTGATTTATTCACTGCCTTGAGTTTCTGGAGTGTACTCTTCTATCACTGAAGTTGGGCTCGTCCATTCTGCTAAATATGGCACCTAGAATTATATCACAGGGCCTACACTGTTTGCATAGGTATCTGTACCATATTCCAGGTTTGAAAGGGACAGCCTTTCTCGCAAAGTCTGATATACACCTAGTTGTAACTGACCTAGACTTGACCTCGAATGTCGGAAAACCCATTAATATTCTGGTCTGCAGCTGACCGGCTGGTCTTTAAGGATTAAATGTTGACAGCACTGTTAGAAAACAGTGTAAAACCTGAGCAGACGTCTAAGCAGATGCCACATTGATCTAGGTATACAGTCTCGCATGATGCAGCTGATTCGTATGAAGTGCTGAATATATTCTCTGAAAGGTAAGATAAAATCGTCAAGTCGTCTGCTTCAAATGTTTGTATTGCGATTATAGGATGTACAATTTTGATAATTGCGCCTAACCGGACTACATTTTTGTGCGGACTCATATTTATTTGGCGGTCAAAGCCGGAAGAAAGTCGTAAGAAAGCCGGAACTACTTTACAACACGCAGGATAGCTAGAGATGACAGATAGAATCTGTCATTAAAAAGGGAACAGCAAACACACGCACGCACATTAATAATGCATACATGCAAAGTAGAATTAAAACAAAGATCAGGAATCGATACAATTAACTTACTCCACTCATCAAAGACACCAAAGGGAAAGAAACACAAACACGAAGCGACCAGACCATAATGGAAACCTAAACAAAGGATGGCCATAAGGACAGCCACTCTCCCACAAAATGGCCATCCAAAATAAAAAGACACAAGTGATACACACAGTAAGTAGTAACAAACAACAACATAAATAAACCGCCACAGAAGAACCGCCCTGGAACGGCCAGTGACAAGAACTCCACGGGGGGGGGGGGGGGCTTAAATCGATTCCACATGGCCACAATCCTCGCCCTCACCTCTGTCGCGGTATACACTAATTTTGTTTAGTCCGCATGAAGGCTTCCTAACTCATCAGTGTAACATCTCCGAGAACAAATCAAAAAACTACAGAGATGAAACAAGGTTGAGGACTCGACAGCATACAACAACAGAATTGCCGGAGCAAACGAAAACCAACAGTTAGACTCCGAGGGGCCCAACCAAAGACGGAACATCAGGCGCCAACCAAAATAAAGAATACTAAAATAAAATAGATTTCCATTTACGTGTTTACGCTGGAACCGTCATATAATCTTAAGCTCGACCCACCGGTGTGCAATCAAAGAGGAAAGACGAGCTTTAACAATGATAAACCACAACGGCTATGTCCCCTTGGAACGATCAGAAAAAGTACCCCCCCCCCCCAGTTTGACTTGCAGACGAGGCATAGGGCACCAACCAACATTACGCAAACCTCTTAGGTAATCTTGAGGCTAGAGCCGCCATACTTTACAGAATGACTTGACACAGATATCAAACGGTAAACATAAACACGTATATTTGCAAGCGACATTATCAGTTTTACAAATGGAAAAAGGCAGGTTTAGGAACCAAAGAACTCCTTACTGAGCACATCAATGGGAATGTTACCAACAAGGATCCTGATCTGGAACAGATGTTACTTAGAGAAAAGCAATTAAAATCAAATGTATGCATTTATCAATTTATTCAATAATTATATGTTGAATGCACGTTTCATCATGATGTATAATCAATCATTTTGCGATTTGCAACATACAATTATCGGTTTGCATACTTCCTTCATGATAAAAATCAATCATACTAGGCTATATTGGCTTACAAACATACACATATATAAACGTTTAATAGGCTGTAATAAAGTAAAAATTATTTTAGATAAAATCAATCAACTGCACTTGCCAACAAAATTGGTCAAAACCAACCATTGTGATAAAATTTCAAAACAATTCGACTGAGTCGTTGAAAACTTCATAAAAGTCGTATGTGAAATACATAGCATGTTGAATAGTAAGAAGGCACGCAAACTTTTGTTCAATTGATTTCTAAAACACTTTAGTTATTTTTGCAATCATTTTGCTATATTCATGTCAAAACACTGCATCCAAAAGTTACCTGGTGAGAACACTCTTATTATTAAGAGCTTCGTCGTATTGTGTAACATAATACTTTGATTACAAGAATATAAGTTTTACTTTATGCAGTCCTGTATTTCATCACGTCATAAATTCCGTGAAATGAACACCTCTGTACAACCTAGTCATTACGGAAACACGCCTATACAAATGTATTTAAATTTTACCATTAAAGGAAGTGAATTTTTTTAGATAAACATTCTGATAAGGCTCGTGTTTCTGCTCGAAACATAGATTGTGGGTACTTGTTAGAACCACTTCCGTTTTTGAGCAGAAATAAGGACAAAGATGTATACCCCTGTAAACTCCAGTTTTACTGTATGAAAGTAGGATTTAAGGGGTCAAAAAAGAAAACAGATAAAAATGAGGTGTACAGGGATTATTTTCTTAATTTTTGCTCAAAACATATTTTGATTATAAACGTAATAATGACCACCTCATTGAGGAGGTTTTAACGGGCACCCACAATCTTGTTTTGGACCGGAAACATAAACTAATCTGAAAAAGCTGATTCTAAAGATACCAAAGACGCCCTTCTAGCACAGGAATGTGTTACCGTAAAGTATTCTATAATGATCTCACAATCTGTTTAGGTGTAACAAGAAAATTGGATTGTCTAGTTTTAAAAGTAATATTCAGCCACCACGACTTGAAATTTCTGCTCGTTTTAAAAGAACATTAAGTTCAGTGGATTTCCTTTCCTGTTTGTGACACACTGACTCATGCTTAGATATTAGCCATGTCTTCACCTTATGTAAATGCATTTGGAAAAGACAGCTTCTTCCACAAACTGTAACGGTCCATGATACTGTTTTTCCAGTTGAACAAACACAAGTATTGTTTACCGAAGCCTGAGACAGTCCGGGGACTTCATAGGATATTACAGTCGTATAATATCAGTAAATAATTATATAGTGTTTATTTGCCAAAATGCCATGTTTGGAAGCTCTATTTATGAAGTATCTTCTTGTTTCTTCCGATTTTACCTTCTTTCTTCTCTTTGTGCCTGCTTTTTCTTTTTGATAAGATATGCAACTTTAAACTTCACACTAGTACAGTCTCTATTTTTCAGTGCTGGTTCTTTCGCGATAGCTTATTCACAAGACTTTTTACCAGGGCATTTCATAATATTTACGTGCGTTGTATTGCTGACATTTCTTCTTTGCTCCAAGGCCTAATTGTACTGTCTCTCTTTGGCTCGACTGCAGCATCTTCTGAAAATATTGACCAGCATTGTTATATGCTGAAACACATAAATTTCAAATGCATACATTTAAATGTAATTTAATGGATATGAACCATGGCTTTCTTGTCAGAGATAACAGATAATACTTACTTGATAAAAACAACACCATAAAAAACATAGCTTTAAAATATTTAACTTACACAAATATTCAATTAATCTTCAGTTTAAAGTAATTCAGCAAAACCATCTTTTAGCCCACATGTAAAATGCAAAAAAATATTTTCTTTCTCTTTCTACCAAAAACTTCTGCAAGTATCAATAGACCTTCAGCCATCAATTATCAAAATTGACTGGAAATGAGACAATATTCAAATACTCGGAACACTATTAAAAAGTACCTTCATAAAGTGTTTCGGATATAGGTTCTGCTTGAACTTCAATGTTGTCATCATCCGGCTCGTCAACGTCAACATCTTCGTCGTCTGAAAGACCCGCTGTCACAATTTCATCTGGAACATCTGGACATACCATAATAGTATTAGGGCCGGCCTCAGTGGCTCCGTCGGATGCGCGTCTGACTGGTGATCAGGAGGACGCGGGTTCGACTCCCGCCGGGGTCAGCAATATTCTTTCGTGGAGATTGATCATGAAATCTTTTCTACGGTCATTCTGTCCCTTCCACTGATTCAAGAAGGGCAGTTGTCAGTTTCTGGCGATAGAATCTGCACTGCACTGGCTAACCGCTTACGTATAAGCCTGTCCAGGAAAGTGTTAATAGGTAAACTGACCGGCTCAAAATGCCCTAAATAGTGTTGACTTGGCCGTAAAACGCCAATACAAACAAACAAACATAATAAAATTAAATACAATATAACACTTTTACATTAATAAGTTCATCGTATTAACCTCCTGTTCCTTACCAATGCCAAAAGCTGATTAACACTGTATTTGTCACATTTGGCACTGATCATTCCAAGCCGGTGCTTTTGTTGTGGTTCTGTTAGGGAAAGAACTGCTGACGGCATATCATATGCTCAATCTATTTATTTATTATATGCATTTAATTATATCCCTTTTCATGTGTAAGGCATGGTTTATTGCTTCCTATTGTTGAATTTTGAAGATATGTTCGGGTCACTGATGAGGTGTGATTGCCGAAACTAGCTAGTCTGGCACAGAAAAAAAACTTGCGTACTCTATTCTTTTATTTGTGTAGTGTTTTCCATGCTTCCAAGGGATAGCATTCTTAAAACATATTAAACTTCTTTACAGCTGGTATGAAGGGAATGTGGCGGAAGTACAAAATCTCTCTGTCCGTCATCATAGTTTAGATCATATTTTCTACTTCTTTGGTATCACTGTAATCAATACTCTTGCAGGTGCCAGGAAATTTTTTGGCGAATTTATCTTGTCAGTAACTTGTTTTCAGCTAAGCTGGTATGATTCACAGGTTTCATTTTAAGATCTTGTAATGGTACATTTGGTTTTAATAAGCGAACATATTTTAGTAAAGCTAGTTTTGATCATTGCCTCCAATTTCGTCAAACCCCCGAGAAAGATCCAACTGGTGCAAGAAGCTAGTCACAGCCCATCAGTGAAATCAAGAGGAAGTGAAATACACACAAGAATAGGTGCAGTAAGAAGAGCTGAACAAGCAGAACAATCAGTCTTCTCTGCCCAAAAGTTCAATTTTTCCATTAAGAAAACATGTCTATTGATAGAATATTGAAACTTTAACGCCAATCAATTAGGACTTTCAAAAGTCTGATATTTTTTTATTTCTGCTTACAACATATATTGTGGGTACTCATTAGAACCGTCTCATTCTTATCATATAACAGTAAATTGGTTTGGTTTAAAGAGCTATTCCTGCATTGCTACTTTGCTGGTCCTTTATAATGATCACAATGGCTTAAATTATTGCAACAATAGTCATCCCTCCAAGTCTGTTTTCAAGGATTTTACGTCATAGTTACACATTAACAGTCTATCTTTATGGACACTACTTCTTTTGCTGTTTTCTTTGTCGAGTTTTACCCTCTTGGCTTATATCAAGAGGCAATAGTCCATATCTTCATGTGATAGAGAGAGATTGTCTTACCCTGAACAGTCATAAATTTAGATGCACAACTGCGAAGTGATGTTATGGACACCATGCTTTTTTTTGGAAACAGAATTACATTAGATGCACATTTACCAGACGTAAATATGGACACCATGCATTTGATGTTTTATTGTTATTATTAATTTAGGTGTTTTTATTTGTCTGTCATTCCTTCAAATTTGCACTATTACGCATGAATCAAATTTAGTATTAAAAATATCGCTTACATGGTCGGGCCTATCAGAGTCTAACTGTTGGTTTTCTTTTTCTCCAGCATGCTGTCCAGTCCTCAGCGTTGTTTCATCTCTGTGGTTGTTTGATTATTTGTGTTCAAGGAGATGCTGCACAGATGAGTTAGGGGGCCTTCATGCGGACTGAACAAATTATTTGTCCAAATCGCGACGGATTGTGGCCCCGTAAAATCGATTTAAGCACCCCCCCCCCCGCAGTGGAATTCGTTCCCGCTGACCGTTCCAAGGCGGTTCTTCTGTCGCAGTTTATTTTTGTTGTGGTTTGTCTTTGGGTGTTTGTGTTGTTTATTATTTTATTTTGGATAGCCTATTGGCCATTTTGTGGGAAAGTAACTGTCCTTTTGGCTTTCCGCTACTGATGTTTCCATTAGGTCTGTTTTTTTCATGTTTGTGTTTCTTTCCCTTTGGCGTCTCTGATGGGAGCTGTGGGTTGATTGTATCGATTCCTGATCATTGCCTCCACCTCTATTTTTCATAGCGTTTTTAACACTTACCAATATTTCTTCTGGTGCCGGGGAATTTGTGGGCAAATTTATCTTGTCAGTAACTTGTTTTCAGCTAAGCTGGTATGATTCACAGGTTCCATTTCAAGATCTTGTAATGGTACATTTGGTTTTAATAAGCGAACATATTTTAGTAAAGCTAGTTTTGATCATTGCCTCCAATTTCGTCAAACCCCCGAGAAAGATCCAACTGGTGCAAGAAGCTAGTCACAGCCCATCAGTGAAATCAAGAGGAAGTGAAATACACACAAGAATAGGTGCAGTAAGAAGAGCTGAACAAGCAGAACAATCAGTCTTCTCTGCCCAAAAGTTCAATTTTTCCATTAAGAAAACATGTCTATTGATAGAATATTGAAACTTTAACGCCAATCAATTAGGACTTTCAAAAGTCTGATATTTTTTTATTTCTGCTTACAACATATATTGTGGGTACTCATTAGAACCGTCTCATTCTTATCATATAACAGTAAATTGGTTTGGTTTAAAGAGCTATTCCTGCATTGCTACTTTGCTGATCCTTTATAATGATCACAATGGCTTAAATTATTGCAACAATAGTCATCCCTCCAAGTCTGTTTTTAAGGATTTTACGTCATAGTTACACATTAACAGTCTATCTTTATGGACACTACTTCTTTTGCTGTTTTCTTTGTCGAGTTTTACCCTCTTGGCTTATATCAAGAGGCAATAGTCCATATCTTCATGTGATAGAGAGAGATTGTCTTACCCTGAACAGTCATAAATTTAGATGCACAACTGCGAAGTGATGTTATGGACACCATGCTTTTTTTGGAAACAGAATTACATTAGATGCACATTTACCAGACGTAAATATGGACACCATGCATTTGATGTTTTATTGTTATTATTAATTTAGGTGTTTTTATTTGTCTGTCATTCCTTCAAATTTGCACTATTACGCATGAATCAAATTTAGTATTAAAAATATCGCTTACATGGTCGGGCCTATCAGAGTCTAACTGTTGGTTTTCTTTTTCTCCAGCATGCTGTCCAGTCCTCAGCGTTGTTTCATCTCTGTGGTTGTTTGATTATTTGTGTTCAAGGAGATGCTGCACAGATGAGTTAGGGGGCCTTCATGCGGACTGAACAAATTATTTGTCCAAATCGCGACGGATTGTGGCCCCGTAAAATAGATTTAAGCACCCCCCCCCCCCCGCAGTGGAATTCGTTCCCGCTGACCGTTCCAAGGCGGTTCTTCTGTCGCGGTTTATTTTTGTTGTGGTTTGTCTTTGGGTGTTTGTGTTGTTTATTATTTTATTTTGGATAGCCTATTGGCCATTTTGTGGGAAAGTAACTGTCCTTTTGGCTTTCCGCTACTGATGTTTCCATTAGGTCTGTTTTTTTCATGTTTGTGTTTCTTTCCCTTTGGCGTCTCTGATGGGAGCTGTGGGTTGATTGTATCGATTCCTGATCATTGCCTCCACCTCTATTTTTCATAGCGTTTTTAACACTTACCAATATTTCTTCTGGTGCCAGGGAATTTGTGGGCAAATTTATCTTGTCAGTAACTTGTTTTCAGCTAAGCTGGTATGATTCACAGGTTCCATTTCAAGATCTTGTAATGGTACATTTGGTTTTAATAAGCGAACATATTTTAGTAAAGCTAGTTTTGATCATTGCCTCCAATTTCGTCAAACCCCCGAGAAAGATCCAACTGGTGCAAGAAGCTAGTCACAGCCCATCAGTGAAATCAAGAGGAAGTGAAATACATACAAGAATAGGTGCAGTAAGAAGAGCTGAACAAGCAGAACAATCAGTCTTCTCTGCCCAAAAGTTCAATTTTTCCATTACGAAAACATGTCTATTGATAGAATATTGAAACTTTAACGCCAATCAATTGGGACTTTCAGATACGAAAAAGTCTGATATTTTTTTATTTCTGCTTACAACATAGATTGTGGGTACTCATTAGAACCGTCTCATTCTTATCATATAACAGTAAATTGGTTTGGTTTAAAGAGCTATTCCTGCATTGCTACTTTGCTGATCCTTTATAATGATAAAAATGGCTTAAATTATTGCAACAATAGTCATCCCTCCAAGTCTCAGTTTTCAAGGATTTTACGTCATAGTATCACATTAACAGTCTATCTTTATGGACACTACTTCTTTTGCTGTTTTCTTTGTCGAGTTTTACCCTCTTGGCTTATATCAAGAGGCAATAGTCCATATCTTCATGTGATAGAGAGAGATTGTCTTACCCGGAACAGTCATAAATTTAGATGCACAACTGCGAAGTGATGTTATGGACACCATGCTTTTTTTGGAAACAGAATTACATTAGATGCACATTTACCAGACATAAATATGGACACCATGCATTTGATGTTTTATTGTTATTATGTTATTATTTATTTAGGTGTTTTTATTTGTCTGTCAATCCTTCAACGTTTTGCACTATTACGCATGAATCAAATTTAGTATTAAAAATATCGCTTACATGGTCGGGCCTATCAGAGTCTAACTGTTGGTTTTCTTTTTCTCCAGCATACTGTCCAGTCCTCAGCGTTGTTTCATCTCTGTGGTTGTTTGATTATTTGTGTAACCTATTGCAACAATGGTCATATCTCCAAGTCTCAGCTCCCAAGGATTTTACATCTGATACTTACACATTGACAGTCTAGGTTTATGGACGCTTTTGATTGTTTTCGCTACTCTCTCTGTGGATTTATATCATTATTCCTTTCTAACGTAAAGGTTCGGTAAATTTACATGCTTCATATTCATAATGTAAACCACAAACAGCGATATATTTCTGTTGCCCTAAAAAAGCTACAGTATTACATGAAAAATTGCAAGGAGTTGTTATGGACACAATTTAATTGCATCATTATTACCGGTATGTGATGTTGTCATAAAGCTTCTATTGAATAACTATTCCCGACCAAGAATTTCTAAAGAAAATGTATTTGTGCCTCCACAAGAACAACTTGCTTCCCTTCTTATTCATTTCGATTTTTCTATCACGTGCTTTTGTTTGATTTGAGGTTTATCGTCCCCGTCAACACTGTAGATGTCATTTTGGAGACGCTGCTTCCAATTTTGTGGGACTTTTGCCCGACATTGAGATGAAATGAAATCTCAAGCCCTGCCACCCAATGAAACTGATAGAGTTTATAAGCATAGGCGGGCCGACTCGTACTGCTTTGCCTGGGCTTATTTTTGTTATGGTTTGTCTTTTGGTGTTTATGTCGCTTATATTATTTTATTTTGGTAGCCTTTTGGCCATTTTGTGGGAAAGTAACTGTCCTTTTGGCTTTCCGCTGTTGGTGTTTCCGTTGGGGTCTATTGCTTCGTGTTTGTGTTTCTTTCCCTTTGTTGTCTCTGATGGGAGCTGTGGGTTAATTTATCGATTCCTGATCATTGCCTATACTTCTATTTTATATTCTCTAAGCGGTTTACCAGTACTCGTGTGCGGGTCGGTTTCAGGTCTGCGTGGAAGCATCATGTGGCCCATCTATTTCTTCAAGCCCCGATGGGCGGGCGCCCATCACGTGCTATATTTTATTCATATGAAAACTAGTTTGTATTGCTTCTGCAGCATTGATACTGCTCGTTGCAATGCTTTACATCCAAATCATTGGGATAGATCTCCAATATTTACATGTGATGATTACACTTTTACAATCTAGCTTAATGGACACCATTTCTTTTGCTGTTGTTTTTTCGAATTTTACATTATTTTTGGCTAATTTCAAGGTTAAGTAAATGTGAATGGTCCATATTCTTCATGCGATAAGTTTAGATGCACAACTGTGAGGTGGTGTTATGGACACCGGTTTTTTTTACGAATCGGAATTACACAAAATGCACATTTACCAGACATAAATGTGGACACCATGTTCTTTAGTTTTGATTCTTATTATGTTTTGAACTGTTTCTTTTATTTGTTTGTTTATTTCCATAAAGTTTTGTCTTATTTTGCATGAATCAATTCCAGTATAAAAATGATCGATCACATCCTAGCTTTTGTAAAACTTACCATTATTACTGCTGATACCAGGGAATTTGTTGGTAAGTTTGTCTCGTCAGTAACTTCTTTTTCAGCTAACCTGGCATGAATAACAGGTTCCATATCCAGATCCTGTAATGGTACATTTGGTTAAAATAAGCGATCAGTTGCTAAAGTCAGTATTAAGTATTTCGTCAAAAAGTACGAGAAAGATCCAACGGGTGCAAGAAGCAAGTCACAGGCCCAGAAGTGACATCAAAAGGAAGAAAAATACCCGCAAGAATAATTGAAGTAAGAAGCGCTTAATAAGCAGAACAATCAGCGCTCTTATCCCAAAAGTACAAAGTTTCCATCAAGAAAACACGTCAATTATACATTGAACTTTTACCGCCAATAAATTAAGATTTTCTGATAAAAAATTCTGATATTTTATTTTATTTCTTCTTACAACATAGCTTTTTGGATACTCATTAGAATCGGCTTGCGGAGGCGATTCAAACCCGAACTGACAATCTATATTTTTTAGAAGCAGGACTAAGAAAAATTATATTTACCCCTGTAAGCCCCAGTTTTACTATATAAAGTTGGTGTCAATAGGGGGGGGGGTCAAAATTAAAAAGGCGTGTTTTCTTGCTGCAATGAGGCAAATGTTGCGGCGAGGACTTTGCGGGCTTTTTTGTTTTGTCAGTATACGAAGGTTCAGTGTAAACTAAACTGGTTGGATTCATAGGTTCCCCCATTCTAATCCTGTATTTGGCTAATCCTGTACTGCTAATTTGATGACCGTTTGTAATGGTTACAATGGCTTAAATTATTGCAATATTGGCCATCCCTCCAAGTCTACCCTTTCCAGGAGTTTACATTTGATGCTTACATACAAATAACCAAGCTTTATAGACACTGTTGTCTGTTTTCGCTACTCTCTCTGTGGATTTCTACCATTTTTTGTTTTCTTATATAAAGGTTCTGTAAATTTACATGCTTCATATTCGTTATGTAAGTCACAGACAGGGAGGGTTTTCTTTTGGACTAAACAGCCACAATGTTAGATGCAAAATTGCAAGGCGATTTACATATTCCATTTAACTGCATCACTTTTATCGGTATGTGATGTTATTATGTCTCCCCCGAATTTTTTTTTCGGAGAGACATATTGTTTTCCCCCTCGGACGTCTGTCTGTCTCTCCGTTTCTCCGTCTATCGCAAAATCGTGTCCGCTCTATAAATTGAAAAATAGAAGTAGAGGCAATAATCAGGAATCGATACAATTAACCCACAGCTCCCATCAGAGACACTAAAGGGAAAGAAACACAAACATGAAGCAACAGACCCAAACGGAAACACCAACAGCGGAAAGCCAAAAGGACAGTTACTTTCCCATCAAATGGCCAAAAGGCTATCCAAAATAAAATAATATAAGCGACACCAACAACCAAAGGCAAACATTACAAAAATAAACCGCGACAGAAGAACCGCCTTGGAACGGTCAGCGGAAACAATTAAAACCGCTCAACCTATCTTCACGAAGCTTCAGATAAATATTAATCAATATTAGACGACGTGCAGAGCGCAAGATCTACAACTCTGCGCATTTATACTTATTGAGTTATCTCCCTTGGAAGTTTGCCGGTATGTATGGGCAAATCGCTTCCGGTCAATAACTTTTTTATTTTCAGATGGAATTAAAAATTACTTGGCAGAAATATTAACCACCATGAGCCGATTTGTGGCGCACATGACACAAGTCTATACCTCAAAAGTCAAGGTCATACTTAGAAGTCAAAGGTCAAAAAGCGGCCTTTTTCGTGTTTGGTGAATAACTTCCTTATTTTTGATGAAGTTTGAAATTACTTGGCAGAAATGTTAACCACCATGAGACGATGTGTTGCGCGCATGACCCTGGTTGGTGCCTCAAAGGTCAAGGTCATACTTATAGGTCATACTTATAGGTCAACAAAGCCTTTTCCGTGTTTGGTCAATAGCTTTCTTATTTGTAAGTGGATTTTGAAATTACTTGGCAGAAATGTTAACCACAATGAGGTGATGCGTCTCTTGCATGACCAATGTTAGTACCTCAAAGGCCATGGTCTTACAAAGAGGTCAAATGAAAAAAGGGCCTATTTTAGTGTTCGGTCAATAAGTTTCTTGTAAAATACTTGGCAGAAATATTAACCATCGCGAGACGATGTGTTGTGCGCTAGACCCAGGTCGGTACCTACAAGGACAAGGTCATATTAAGAGGTCAAACGTAAAAAGAGTCTATTTTTTTGTTTCCAGTCAATAACTTTTTTATTTCTTGACTTTTTAAAGTAACCGTGCAGAAATGTTCATGTTCATTAGACGATGAGTCGTATGCAAGACAAAGGTCCGTACCTCCAATGTCAAGGTCATACCTAGAGGTCAAAGTTCAAAAAGAAGCATTTTGCGTGTACAGTCAATAACTTTCTTATTCTTTGATGGATTATGAAATTACTTGGCAGAAATGTTAACCGTCATGGTACGATATGTTGTACCTCAAAGGTCAACGCCATACTTAGAGGTCAAAGGTAAAAAGGGCTTTTTGTGTACGGTCAATAACTTTCTTATTTCTCTATGAACTTTTTAAAGTTACTCTGCAGAACTGTTCATCTTCATTAGATGATGTGTTGCACACAAGACCCAGGTCAATACCGCCGGCCTCAGTGGCTCAGTCGGATGCGCGTCTGACTGGTGATCAGGAGGACGCGGGTTCGACTCCCGCCGGGGTCGGCAACATTTTTTCGTGGAGACTGATCATGAAATCTTTTCTACGGTCATTCTCTCCCTTCCGCTGTCAGTTTCTGGCGAAAGAATGTGCACTATTCTGGTTAACCGCTTACGTATAAGCCTGCCCAGGAAAGTGTTGATAGGTAAACTGACCGGCTCAAAAATGACCTAAATAGTGTTGACTGGGCCGTTAAACTCAAATACAAACAAACAAACCAGGTCAATACCTCCAACGTCAAGGTCATACTTAGAGGTCAAAAAGGGGGAGACATCTGTGTTTTTTTAGAAAAACAAATTCTAGTCATAAAACTTATATTGTATAACCATTCCGGACCAAGAATTGCAAAGCAAATGTACTTGTGTCTCCACAAGAACATCTTGCCTTCCTTTTGGACTATAAGAATCGCATATGGGTGTGAGGGGGGTAGACAAATCCGTCCCAAGAGTCACTGTCTGGAATCACTCGGTAAGCCTCGTGATGCCAGACAGTGATCCCGAGGAACGGATTTTTCTATCCGCCACTCACACCCGTATATGATTCTTTTTCTTGCATACCTTCCATTTCTTAACGCTTTTCCTAGAAAAAGTGAGGATATTGTAATGGTCTTCGTCGTCCGTCTAACGTCCGTCCGTCCGTCCGTCCGTCTTACCGGATAACTCCTCCTAGACGTTAAAAGAAAGAAACTTGAAACTTTTGGAACTGATAGATCTTTGGTCTGGGCAGTACACGACATTTTCGGAAATTTGTTCACTCCCCTAGGGGTGGGCCCAGGGGGTGGAGCCTGCGGGAGGTCAAAAATCAAAATTTCCAGGACATGGTATTGTAACATATCAAAGCGAAAGGCATGATGAGTAGAAAATATTACAACCAAACTTTGAACCATGTGGTCAATTTTGAGATCACCAATGCCAAAAACTGATTTTGACCCCTTACCCCCATACATTACAGTTACCGGATAACTCCACCTAGATCGTAATAGATAGAAACTTGAGACTTTGGGAACTGATACATCTTTGGTCTGGGGAGTGCATGACACATTCTGAATTTTGATCACACCCCTTGGGGTGGGCCTAGGGGTTTGGGCCCGCGAGGAAGCATGGGGATATGCGATGGCGTGCCATCGACTGCGCGATTCTAGTGGAAGGTGCAGTCACTTCGATTACCGACGTCCACCATATTGTGACGTCACTGCAGGAATGTTTAGTGACGTCAAGTATCGACGGCGCATACGAGGTCGCAATCAACCAGTGCATTTAACAAACATGCAATTATATTCGATTTTGGGTCGGACCACCAGGGTCAGAACATTAATTTCTATCCCAGTGTAAGATCACGGATTTGCTTGTCTGGTGTGCAAAAAAATGTTTTCTTATTTAATTTTGATATTTCCATCACGTTCTACCTTATATTCATATGCAGGGCCTGCGCCCATCGGGACTTGAAGAAATATATGGGATGCATGATGCTTCCACGCAGAGCTGAATCTGACCCACACAAGAGTACTGGTAACCCGCTTAGAGGATCTAAGCCTGTCCAGGCAAAGCGGTGTGAGTGTCGGACCGCCCATGCTTATAAACCCTACTGGTTTCATTGGGCGACAGGGCTTGAGATGTCATTTCATCTCAATGTCGGATAAAAGTCCCACAAAATTGGAAGCAATGTCTCCAAAATGACCTTTACAGTGTTGGCGGGAACGTTAAACCACAAATCAAACAAATAATCATATGAAACTAGTGTGCATTGCTTCTGCAGCATTGACATTGCAATGCTTTATATTCGTACCAGGTGGGTAGCTCTCAAGTATTTACATGTGATGCTTACACGTTGAGTCTAGTTTATGGACACAATTTCTTTTAGTGTTGTCTTTTGGGATTTTTACCTTTCTTCTCGACATTTTTTCAAATTTCAGTAAATCTGAATGGTCCATATCCTTCATAGGATAGAGGGAGATTGTCTTTCCCTGATCCGGCAAAAAGACAGATGCACAACTGCGAGGTGATGTTATGGACACCGGTCAATTTTCGAAACAGAATTACACGAAATCAACATTTACCAGACATAGATGTGGACACCATGTTCTTGATGCTTTTTTTCTTATTATTATCCCAATGCTTTTCCTAGAAAAGGTGGGAATATTGTTATGGTCTTTGTAATTTCGGAATTTTGATCATTCCCCTAGGGGTGGACCCAGGGGGGTGGAGCCCGCGGGGGATCAAAAATAATAATTTTCAGAACATGGTCGTGTAATGTATCAAAGCGAAAGGCATGATGAGTAGAAAACATTACAACCAAAATTTGACCCCTGGGGTTAATTTTGAGATCACCAGAGGTCAAAAACTGATTTTGACCCCTTACCCCCATACATTACTGTTACCGGATAACTCCTCCTAGACCGTTATAGATAGAAATTGAAACTTTGGGAACTGATACATCTTTGGTTTGGGGTGTGCATGACGCTTTCTGAATTTTGATCACACCCCTAGGGGTGGGCCCAGGGGGTTGGGCACGCGGGGAAGCGTGGGGGTATGCGATGGCGTGCCATCGACAGCGTGATTCTAGTTTATTTAGCTGTTTTATAATTCGTTTGTCATTCCTACAACGTTTTGCATTATTTTGCATGAATCCATTCCAGCATTAAAATGATCGCTCACATCATAGCATTTTTAACACTTACCAATCTTTCTGCTTGTGCCAGGGAATTTATTTGCGAATTTGTCTGGTCAGTAACTTGGTTTTCAGCTAAGTTGGCATGAATAACAGGTTCGATATCTATATCCTGTAAAGGAACATTTGGGTTAAATTAGAGGTAGTATTTGGTATTTCGTCAAAAAGTATGAGTAAAGAATTCTGATCTTTTTATTTATGCTTATAATATAGATGGTGGGTACGCATTTGAACCGCCTCGCGGAAGCGGTTCAAACCAGAATCCATAAACTATATTTAGAAGCACGAATGATATTCAAACCAGTACCCACAATCTATATGTAGCAGGAATAAGAAGAAAAAACAATTTTACTATATAAAGGTGGTGTCTATTGGGGGTTAAAATCATAAAGGCGTTTTTTCGTGCTGCAGTTTGGCAAGTGTTGTGGCGAGGACTTTGAGAGCTATTTTGTATTGCCAGTGTACGAAGGTTTAATGTCAACTAAACTAGTTGGATTCACAGCTTCCCCCATTCTAATCCTGTAACTATAAATCGATTTAGTTTAAAGAGCTTATCCTACACTACCAATTTGATGATCATATATATTGGGTACAATGGCTTAAACTATTGCGAAATTGGTCATCCCTCCAAGTTTCAGCTTTCAAGCATTTTATATTTGGTACTTACATATTGACAATCTAGCTTGATAGACATTGTTGATTGTTTTCGCCACCATCTCTGTGGATTTATACCATTTTTGTTTTCTTATGTTAAAGTTCAGTAAAATTTGCATGCTTCATATTCTTAATGTAATGCACATACAGCGTGAGATTTCTTACGCCCAAAACAGCCACAATATTAGATGTAAAATTGCAAGGCGCTATTATGTACGCCATTTAATTGCATCGCTATTCCCGGTATGTGATGTCATCATAAAGCTTATAGTATAACCATTCCCGACCTAGAATTGCAAAGAAATGACAAGAAATACTTGTCTTCCTTTTGGACAACGTATTCCTATTCATTTTTGATAATTCCATCACGTGCAATCTTTTATTCATACGAAACTGGATTGTATTGCTTCGGCAGCATTGAACTGCTCGTTGCAATGCTTTAAATCGAAACCATGGGGTAGCTCTCCAATATTTACATGTGATGCTTACACGTTTACAGTCTAGCTTTATTGACTTTTTTTTTTTGCTGTTGTCTTTGGCGACTTTTTCCTTTGTTCTTGATTTATTTCTAGGTTAAGTTAATGTGGTTGGTCCATACCTTTTATGTGATAGATAGAGATTTTCCTACCTGAACAACCAAAACATTAGATGCACAACTCCGAGGTGATGCTATGGACACCGGTCTTTTTTTCGAAACAGAATTACACAAAATGCACATTTACCCGACATAAATGTGGACACCATGTTCTTATTGTTTATTCTTATAACGTTTAGCATCATTTAGCACGAATCCGTTCCAGTATTTCAACGATCGCTCATATCATAGCATTTGTAACACGTACCAATATTTCTGCTGGTGCCAGTGAATCAGTATGCGAACTTGTCTCGTCAGTAACGTGCTTTTCAGCTAAACTTGCATGAACGACACGCTCCATATCCAGATCCTTCAAGGGTGCATTTGGTAAAATTAGGGAGCAAAATTTGGTAAAGATAGTGTTAATAATTTCGCCAATCATTTTGAGAAAGATCCAAATTGTACTTCAAAAAAGTCACAGCCTAACCAGTGACATCAAAAGGAAGTGATACATTCACAAAACGCACAGAACAATCAGTCCTCTATTCCCTAAGCGGCACTGTTTCCTTAAGAAACGCTCCTATTCGAATATACTGAAATTTTACCGCCATAAATTTCGATTTTCAAATAAAAATGTCTGAAGTTTTTTTTTTATTTCTGCTTACTAAATAGATTGTGGGTACACGTTAGAACCGCTTCTAAGCAGGCAGCTGATGTGGCGAGCAATTTGAAGGCAAATTTGTATTATCAGTATACGCAGGTTCGTTGCCAACTAAACGGCTTGGATTCACATGTTCCTCATTCTAATCCTGTAGCAGTAAATTTGGTTTTGTTTAAAGAGCTAATCATGTTCTGCTTATTTGATGATCATTTAAAATGGTTACAGTGGCATAAATGATTCCAACAATGGTCGCCCCTTTACGTTAAAGCTTTCAAGGGTGTTACATGTGATGCCGACACATTTACAGTATTACTTTACGGACACTGTTTTAATCCCCACGCTTTTCAAAGAAAAAGTGGGGATATTGTAATTGTCTTCGTCGTCCGTACGTCCGTACGTCCGTCTTACCGGACGACTCCTCCCACACTTTTAGAGCTAGAAACTTAAAACTTTGGGAACTGATAGGTCTTTGGTCTGAGGAGTGCATGACACTTTTTGAATTTTGATCCTACCCCTAGGGGCCAGGCCAGGGGGTGGGGTGCCCCGGGGGTAAAAAATCAAAGTTTTCAGAACCTGGTCGTGTGACATATCAAATCGAACGGCATAATGAGTAGAATACATAACAATCAAAATTTGACCCTAGGGTCAGGTTTGAGGTCACCAGAGGTCAAAAACATGGATTTTCACCCCCATAACCCCCTTTTTAACGATTACCGGATAACTCCTCCTACACCCTTTCAGATAGAAACATGAAACTTTGGGAACTGATAGGTCTTTGGTCTGAGGAGTGCATGACACTTTTGGAATTTTGATCCTACCCCTAGGGGCCAGGCCAGGGGGTGGGGTGCCCGGGGGGTAAAAAATCTAAGTTTTCAGAACCTGGTCGTGTGACATATCAAATCGAACGGCATAATGAGTAGAATACATAACAATCAAAATTTGACCCCTAGGGTCAGGTTTGAGGTCACCAGAGGTCAAAAACTTGGATTTTCACCCCCCATAACCCCCTTTTTAATGATTACCGGATAACTGCTCCTACGCCTTTTCAGATAGAAACATGAAACTTTGGGAACTGATAGTTCTTTGGTCTGAGGAGTGCATGACACTTTTGGAATTTTGGCCATGCCAGGGGGTGGGGTGCCCCGGGGGTAAAAAATCAAAGTTTTTAGAACCTGGTCGTGTGACAAGTCAAATCGAAGGGCATAATGAGTAGAATACATAACAATCAAAATTTGACCCCTAGGGTCAGGTTTGAGGTCACCAGAGGTCACAAAGTTGGATTTTCAACCCCACAACCCCCTTTTAATGATTACTGGATAACTACTCCTACGCCGTTTCAGATAGAAACATGAGGAGTGCATGCTACTTTCGGAATTTTGATCTTAAGATTGGGTGGGAGTTGCAATTCAACTTATATAGTGGCGTATCTTTAAAAAAGCGTGGGGATATGCGATGGCGTGCCATCGACTGCGCGATTCTAGTTCATGTTGTTTTTATAGTCCCTCTGTGGTTATATACCATTATGCTTTTCTAAGGACAAGGTTCAGTAATTTACAAGCGCTTTCAATTGCCTTACACCACCACAATATTAGATGCGCAATTGCTAGGCGTTGTTATGGACACCATTTTATTGCATCGCTATTATTTGATATAATAGAGCTTAATGAATAAAAATGTCCGACTAAACCAAGCCTCTCTTCCCAAAGCTACAATGGTTTTATATTGCAATTTCAGCGGCAATAAATTAAGATTTTTCAGAAAAAAGTCTGTTATTTTACTTCTTTCTGCTCAGAACATATATCGTGGTTTCTCTGTAGAACCGCCTTGGTTGCGGTTCTAACGGGTACCCACAATCTATATTTAAGAGCTGGAATAAGAGAACTAACATATATCCCTGTAAACCCAGTTTAACTTTATAAAGGTTGGGTTACGAGTGTTACAAGGGATCAAATTATGGGTGTTTACATGCTGTAATCAGGCAAATGTTGTGGAAAGTAATTCGAGGGCAATTTTGTATTCTCAGTAGTTGAAGGTCCAATGCTTCCTTAAATGATTGGATTTACGGATTACCCATACTGATTCTGTAACAGAAAAACTCGTTTCGTTTAAAAAGCTTATCCCGCACAGTTAATTTGTTGAATATTTATAATTGTTACAATTGCTTGAATTATTGAAATAATGATCATCCCACCAAGTCTCAGCTTTCAACAATTGTACATTTGATGCTTACACATTTACAGACCAGCTTTATGGACATTGTTGGTTCTTTTCGCTATTATCTTTAGGATTTATACCATTTTTCTTTCTTATGTTAAGGATCGTTAAATTTACATGCTTCATATACTTGATGTAAAGCACAATCAGCGATAGATTTCTTTTGCCCTAGGCAACAACAATTTTAGCTGCAAAATTGCAAGTTGTTGTTATGGACACCATGTAATTGCATCTTGCATTGGAAAATGTGCTTGCATTACGAAGGGAACAACCTGCCTTATGGACACCGGTTTCTTCTTGAATTTGATATTTCCATCACCTGCTATATATAAAAACATAAGTCTGTTTTGCTTTTGCGGCATTGACAATGCTCGTTGCCATGAAATCAAATCCCAACAATGACCCTATAGGGTAGCTTTCAATATTTTACATGTGATGCTTACAAATATATATAGTCTAGCTTTATTGACACTATTTCATTTGCTGGGTTCTTCTTTTTACCTTTATTCTTGACTTATATCAGGGTTCAGTAGTCAATAGTCCACATCATCATGTGGTAGAGATTGTCTTACCCTGATCGGCCAAAACGATAGATGAACAACTGCGAGGTGATGTTATGGACACCGGTCTTTTCTCGAAACAGAATTACACAAAATCCACATTTACCAGACATAGATGTGGACACCATGTTCTTGATGCTTTATTCTTGTTATAATCCCAACGCTTTTCCTAGAAAAAGTGGTGATATTGTAATAGTCTTCGTAATTTCGGAATTTTGATCACTCCCCTAGGGGTGGGCCCAGGGGGTGGGGCCTGCTGGGGGTCAAAAATCAATATTTACTGAACATGATCGTGTAACATATCAAGGCGAACGGCATGATGAGTAGAAAACATTCCAACCAAAATTGGATCCCCGGGGTCAATTTTGAGATCACCAAAGGTCAAAAACTGATTTTGACCCCTTTCCCCCATACATAACTGTTACCGGATAACTCCTCCTAGACCGTTATAGATGGAAATTGAAACTTTGGGAACTGATACATCTTTGGTCCGGGGAGTGCATGACACTTTCTGAATTTTGATCACACCCCTAGGGGATGGGCACAGGTGGTGGGGCACGCGGGGAAGCGTGGGGATTTGCGATGGGGTGCCATCAACTGCGCGATTCTAGTTTATTTAGCTGTTTTATAATTCGTTTGTCATTCCTACAACGTTTTGCATTATTTTGCATGAATCCATTCCAGCATTAAAATGATCGCTCACATCATAGCATTTTTAACACTTACCAATCTTTCTGCTTGTGCCAGGGAATTTATTTGCGAATTTGTCTGGTCAGTAACTTGGTTTTCAGCTAAGCTGGCATGAATAACAGGTTCGATATCCAGATCCTGTAACGGAACATTTGTGTTAAATTAGAGATAGTATTAGGTATTTCGTCAATAAGTATGGGTAAAGAATTCTGATGTTTTTTATTTCTGCTTATATATATATTGTGTGTACGCATTAGAACCGCGTCGCGGAAGCGGTTCAAACCAGAATCCATAAACTATATTTAGAAGCACGAATGATATTCAAACCAGTACCCACAATCTATATGTAGAAGCAGGAATAAGAAGAAAAAAACTATTTTACTATATAAAGGTGGTGTCTTTGGGAGTTAAAATAATAATGTTTTCGTGCTGCAGTTTGGCAAGTGTTGTGGCGAGGACTTTGAGGGCTATTTTGTATTGTCAGTGTACGAAGGTTTAATATCAACTAAACTAGTTGGATTCACAGCTTCCCCCATTCTAATCCTGTAACTATTAATCAATTTAGTTTAAAGAGCTTATCCTACACTACCAATTTGATGATCATATATATTGTGTACAATGGCTTAAACTATTGCAAAATTGGTCATCCCTCCAAGTTTCAGCTTTCAATGGCTTAAACTATTGCAAAATTGGTCATCCCTCCAAGTTTCAGCTTTCAAGCATTTTATATTTGGTACTTACATATTGACAATCTAGCTTGATAGACATTGTTGATTGTTTTCGCCACCATCTCTGTGGATTTATACCATTTTTGTTTTCTTATGTTAAAGTTCAGTAAAATTTGCATGCTTCATATTCTTAATGTAAAGCACATACAGCGTGAGATTTCTTACGCCCAAAACAGCCACAATATTAGATGTAAAATTGCAAGGCGCTATTATGTACGCCATTTAATTGCATCGCTATTCCCGGTATGTGATGTCATCATAAAGCTTATAGTATAACCATTCCCGACCTAGAATTGCAAAGAAATGACAAGAAATACTTGTCTTCCTTTTGGACAACGTATTCCTATTCATTTTTGATAATTCCATCACGTGCAATCTTTTATTCATACGAAACTGGATTGTATTGCTTCGGCAGCAATTGAACTACACTGCCAATTTGATGATCATTTATATTGGGTACAATGGCTTAAATTATTGAATATTGGTCATCCCTCAAAGTCTCAGCTTTGTGATGTCATCATAAAGCATATAGCCATTCCCGACCTAGAACTGCTCGTTGCAATGCTTTAAATCGCAACCATGGGGTAGCTCTCCAATATTACATGTGATGCTTACACGTTTATAGTCTAGCTTTATGGACACTGTTTTTATTATTCATTTTGTTTTAGTTTTTGCTGTTGTCTTTGGCGACTTTTCCTTTGTTCTTGGTTTATTTCTAAGTTAAGTAAATGTGAATAGTCCATATCCTTTATGTGATAGATAGAGATTTTCCTACCCTGACCATCCAAAAAATTAGATGCACAACTCCGAGGTGATGCTATGGACACCGGTCTTTTTTTCCGAAACAGAATTACACAAAATGCACATTTACCCGACATAAATGTGGACACCATGTTCTTATTGTTTTATTCTTATAACGTTTTGCATCATTTTGCACGAATCCATTCCAGTATTTAAACGATCGCTCACATCATAGCATTTGTAACACTTACCAAAATTTCTGCTGGTGCCAGTGAACTAGATGGCGAACTTGTCTCGTCAGTAACGTGCTTTTCAGCTAGGCTTGCATGAATGACAGGCTCCATATCCAGATCCTTCAAAGGTCCATTTGGTTGAAATTAGGAGCAAAATTTGGCAAAGATAGTGTTAATAATTTCGCCAAACATTTTGAGAAAGATCCAATTGGTACATCAAACAAGTCACAGCCTAACCAGTGACATCAAAAGGAAGAGATACATTCACAGGAATAAGTGCTAAACGAGCGGAACAATCGATCCTCTATTCCCAATTAAAAATTAAAAATGAGTTCCTTTAAGAGCAATGAAAACATTCATAAGAAAGAAGATGGGTCACACTACGCAGCTTCGGCCAACAAAGCCTCATCAGCGACCCCGCAACGATCCGGCAAAGAAAGCCAGAGGAAACATACCGCAACTCTGCGAACTTCGAATAGGCAGGCGATTCAAAGACTGATATAAATCAAAATGGGGTCAAAGCTGCAATGTTTCCTTAAGAAACGGTCCTATGCGAATATACTGAATTTTTACCGCCAATAAATTAAGAGTTTCAAAGAAAAATGTCTGAAGTTTGTTTTTATTTCTGCTTACTAAATAGATTGTTGGTACACGTTAGAACCGCTTCCGAAGCTGGCAGATGATGTGACGAGCAATTTGAAGGCAAATTTGTATTATCAGTATACGCAGGTTCGTTGCCAACTAAACGGCTTGGATTCACATGTTCCTCATTCTAATCCTGTAGCAGTAAATTTGGTTTTGTTTAAAGAGCTGTTATTTGATGATCATTTAAAATGGTTACAGTGGCCTAAATGATTCCAACAATGGTCACCCCTTCAGGATTCTGCTTTCAATTGTGTTACATGTGATGCCGACACATTTACAGTACACCTTTCCGGACACTGTTTTTCATGTTGTTGTTTTTTTTATATTGTCATTGTGGTTATATACCATTATGCTTTTCTAACGACAAGGTTCATTAATTTACATGCGCGTTCAATTACCTTACACCATCACAATGTTAGATGCACAATTGCGAGGCATTGTTATGGACACCATTTTATTGCATCGCTATTATGTGATAATAAAGCTTATATTGAATAACAATGTCCGACCAAAATTTGCACAGATAAATGTTCTTGTATCTTCACTTATGGACACCTTACTTTAATGCATTTTAAAAATGTCTTTCACATGCTACCTTTTATTCGAAACAAACTTTGGTTGTATTGCTTTTGTGGTATTGTTAATACTCGTCGAAATGATTTTATCCTATGTATGGGATAGCCTTCAAATATTTTACATGCGATGTTTATACACTTACATACCATCCGTGTGATATAGCCTATTCTTTCATATCTCTAAAATCTTTTTTTTCTGTCGGAAAAAATGAATTTTCTTATTTGTATTCTTAGCATAGCTTCTCTTATGTTCGGTTCCAACGAGTACCAAACAACTATGTCTTTGAGTAGAAATAGGAAAAATAATGTATACCCCTTCAAACCTAGTTTTCGCTATATAAAGTGGGGTTTATAAGGCTCTTCAATTCACGTGTTTTTTAAAATGATGTATCGATCTTCTTTTATGTCAAGGCCCGGTAAATTTGAATTCTTCATATCTGTCATGTGTATCCTTTCCTTATACTGGCAACCATAAATTTAGATGCACAACTGCCAGGTGATGTTATGGACACCATTCTTGTTTCGGAAAAAAGAATAACACAAGATGCACATTTACCAGACGTAAATATGGACACCATGTTCTTGTTTTATTATTATTATTATTATTATTATTATTTATTAAGGTCTTTTCTAATTTGTTTGTTATTCCTTCTTATTGCATGATTTTGCATGAATCAATTCCAGTGTTAAAAAGATTATTCACATCCTAGCATTTCTAACACTTACACATGTTTCTGTTGGTGCCAGGGAATTTGTTGGCGATTTTGTCGTGTCAGTATCTTGCTTTTCAGCTAAGTTCCCAGGTTTCATATTCACATCCTGAAATAGTACATTTGGTTGAATTTAGCGAACAGATTTGGATAAATTAGTATTATTTGCCTGTTTGTGTGAATTGAGTTAAACAATTAAGTTCCTTTTGGAGACGTTGCTTCCAATTACGTGCGACTTTTATCCGACACTGAGATGAAATAACATCTCAAGCCGTGGCGCCCAATGAAACCAAAAGGCTAATACGCATTGGACGGTCTGACTCGCACCTCTTTGCATGGGCAGGTTTAGTCCTTCTAATCGGTTTACCAGTACTCGTTTGTGGCCAGTTTCATGCGAGGAAGCACCATACAGCCAAATCTATTTCTCCAAGCCCGGCTGGGCGGGGGTGATTAAACTGGTATTAATAATTATTACAAAGATCCAAGGGATCAACAAGCAAGTCACAGCCAACCAATGGTATAAGCAGGAAGTGAAAACCCCATAAGAGAGTAAGTGCAGCAAGAAGCGCTTAACGACCAGAACAATCAATGTGTTCTATAAAAGGGGTAATCCTTTGGAAGCAATGAATGCACCACAGAACTGAACAATATGAAGTGTACATGTTTTCTGGGCCAGACTAGCTAGTTTCGGCCAATTAGGCCTCATCAGTGACCCTCAAATATTTTCAAAATTCCACAATGAAATCAATGATCCCAGAGGACAAGAAAATATAAACTACACTATGATGTAGGACATGGAGACTTTTTACGGCTGCCACACATTCCCAGACACCAGCTGTAGTGATGTCAAATAGGTTCTATAAAAGGGGTAATCCTTTGGAAGCAAGGAATACACCACAGAACTGTAAATTATGAAGTGCACATGCTTTCTGGGCCAGATTAGCTGGTTTCGGCCAATTAGGCCTCATCAGTGACCCTCAAATATTTTCAAAACTCCACAATGACATCAATGATCCCAAAGGACAAGAAAATATAAACTACACTATGATGTAGGACTGGGAGACTTTTTACGGCCGCCACACATTCCAGACACCAGCTGTTAGTGTCGTCAATTATTAATAGGGTAGCTTTCAAATATTTTACATGTGATGCTTACACATATATAGTCTAGCTTTATTGACACTATTTCATTTGCTGGTTTCTTATTTTTAGCTTTATTCTTGACTTATATCAAGGTTCAGTAGTCAATAGTCCATATCTTCATGTGGTAGAGGTTTTCTTAACCTGAACTGCCATAAATTTAGATGCACAACTGCAAGCTGATGTTATGGACACCGTGCTTTCTTTGGAAAAAGAATCACATAAGATGCACATTTACGAGATATAAATGTGGACACCATGTTCTTGATCTTTATTGGTACTATTAATTTAGCTTTTTCGAAGTCGTTTGTCATTCGCTCAACGTTTTGCACGATTACGCATTAATCAATTCCAGTATTAAAAAGATCGCTCACGTCAGCGTTTGTAACAATTACAAGTATTTCTGCTGGTATCAGGGAATTTGTTGCCCAATTTGTCTCGCCAATAAGTGGTTTTTCAGCTAAGCTGGCATGTTTCACTGGTTCCGTTTCCAGATCCTGTAATGGTACATTTCGTCTAAATTAGCAGATTTTGGTTAAGCTAGTAATAATCATTTTGGCAAAAGGTATACGAAAGATCAAAAGGATGCAACCAGCAAGTGACAGCCCACCAGTGACATCAGAAAGAAATGTAATACACGCAGGAATAAGTGCAGTAAGAAGCGCTTTACAAGTGGAACAGTCAGTTCTCTCTTCCCAAAAGACCAATGTTTCTATTAAGAAAACACACCTATTTAAATATATTGATATTTTGCCGCTATTAACATAACATTTTCAGATAAAAAATTCTGATATTTTGTCTTACGTCTGCTCATAACATAGATTGTGTGTACTCGGTAGAAGCGCCTTGTGGACCGATTCTAACCAGCATCCACAATCCATATTCAAAAGGCGGAATAAGAAAAATAATATATACCCTAGTAAACCCCAGTTTCACAATATAAAGTTGGGTCTAAAGGAGTCAAAATTATATAGGCGTATTTTCGTGCTGCTATCAGGCAAATGTGACGAGGCATTCAATGGCAAATTTGTATTGTCAGTATACGAAGGTTCATTGTGAACTAAACTGGTTGGATTCAAAGGTTTCCCATTCATCATCATCATCATCAACGGATTTTTGATTAACGTGCAGGTACATGGGCAACGTCCACATAAGTGGCCCCCCTTCCAGGTAGCTGGCTTGCTGCACGCATGGCAGATCTTACACCAGATATCCAGGCTTGTCTATCATGAGGATCGATAGCAGAGAGCTTCAATTCTCTGCAATCTCTTTCTGTTAGCTGCTTCCAGGTCATCTTTGGCCTTCCTGGTCCCCGCTTTCCACTTACCTGTATGTCACAGGCAGTCTTGACTGCGCCGTTGGAGCGTTCCACATGTCCATACCAGCGAAGTCTTCTCTCTTTCAGGATGAGGTCCAAGTCCTCAATGCCAAGGCGCTCAAGTAACTCACTGGACCTGATGGTGACAGAATCCTGTGGCTTGACATTGCAGATCTGTCTGACCATTGCCCTGCCATTTCGCTGTAGACATTGGAGGTTTGGCTTTGTCAATGGCCATGTCTCACTGGCATGGAGCATTGCGCTCCGCACACAAGAGCTATACACATGCCCACGTGTCTTGAACGAGATGTGGCGGGAAGAGAGAACTGGTAGCAACTCCTTGAATTTCTTCCAGGCTGTTTTCACACGTGATGTAGTTGAAAGGTCGCAACCACCCGCTGCAGAGAGCATATCACCTAGGTAGCAGAAGGAAGCTACAACCTCCAGCTTGTCGGATCCGACTTGGACTTCCCTCTGTGGTCTGCCATCTAAGGGGTGTGCAGTTCCTTGGCACCGTGTACACCTGTAATCAGGGTCCTCTATCAAGCGTTTGAGCCCACTGCATTTCTTGTGCACCCAGAACTTGCAGCCATTACAAAAGATACTGTTGCTGCCCACTCCAGTGCGACATACAGCGCATGGGAACTGGCCTGTACTCTGCAAGAGGTCCAGACCTGTACCCATTCTAATTCTTTAACAGTAAAATTGTCTATTTCACCATTTTCCTTGATGAGGTTGTTCTTACGGGTACCACAGTCTATGTTTTGGATAGGAATAAGGAAACAAGAATGCCGCCGAAAGTTAGGTCGCGCCTGCAGGGGAACAGAGTCCCAAAGCCATGAAATGTTGGCCAAGGTACCAATAGATGTTTGCTTCCAAAACAGAAGTGAAGGCAATGAAGTCTAAGCTGACATACCAAGATGCAAGTTTGTAACAGTAGTATTAATAAGGCTCTGACAGTTGCTGATGTATGAACTCTTATATTAGGGTGAAGGCTAGGTTGAACCCAATTTTTGACGGCTTGACAAACGGAAAAACGGACAAATGGACAGAAAACGGTACTCCGGAAGTGATGTTTTCTTAAGGGTTTAGTTATTTTAACTTCGTGGTTTTTCCCTTTGTGGTTTCTGTTAGGAGGTGTGAGATAATTGTATCGATTCCTGATCATTGTTCCTATGTCACGTCATGCTTAAAGCAGGCGCAACAAAAATATTCCATGTGATTTATTTTTATTTTAGCAGTTATTAAAATTTAATTACAACACGTTACCTTTTTCGACTTTTGCCAAGGAAGGTCTTTACGCCGTAGTCGTATCGTATCTCTTCCCCGTTCAGTATTTGTCTGTAAATGTTAACTTACAATTACTTAGGCAATAAATAAATAAATAAGGCTAATATTGCCCAAAAGTGTTGATAATTATCAGCAGACATTGATTTGGTCGGTACAGTTGTGCCTCTACAATCAGATCTCTAATCAGAAAAATGTGTGGTTAGCAATGTAATCCTTTCTTCGTAATTTTTGCGATCAAAATCTGTACTTGTAATTGTTTGTTCTTGATTGCGTTATCTGAAATACTGTAAATTGAACTGTGCTACACAGTTATTGATACGCTGGTTAGACTGATCAGAGCAATGGTTCCATTGGATTAGAATAGTTTAATTTATACTAATTTATTTTAGTTTGATTGCGATGAAAGCTTCAAGCTTATTGAATCGCTTTTGAACACTCATTCCGGCTCTTTTCACGCGCGCGGGAGGAAAAGAGGCAGTGGCTTTTATACCACTGCTACCCATTTACACCTGGGTGGTGCGGGGCATTGCCATAACGTGTCTTGCCCAAGGACACACCTCTATACTGGTGGCCGGATTTGAACGCACAACCTCTCGATAATAAGTCGAACGCGTTAACCACTGCGCTATGGATTGCGGAAGTTTGATAATGGTAGAGAGTCACTCATGAGGCCTGGATGCCCGAAATTACCTTGCCTGACCCAGAAAAATCTTGTACACTCCACAATTAACAATTCTGTCTTGTAGTCCTTGCTTCCAAAGGATTACCTTCTTTCAGAACACATTTAATTTCACCACAGCTGGTGTTAAAGGAATGCGTAGCGGCCGTAAAACAGTCTCCCTGCTCTTCATGATAGTGTAGACTTTTTCTAGTACTTTGAAGCAATGATTCCATTGCTGAAGTTTGAAAATGTTAGAGGGTCACTGATGAGGCCTGAATGACCAAAAATTAGCTAGTCTGACCCAGAGAAATCCTGTACACTCCATAGTTTTCAGTTGCAGTCCTTGCTTCCAAAGGATTACCTTCTTCTAGAACTATTTAACTTCACCACAGCTGGTGTTAAGGGAATGTATGGTGGCCATAAAAAGTCTCCCTGTCCTTCATCAAACTGTGGGTTTATTTTCTAGTCCTTTGGGAGCAATGGTGCCATTGCGGAATTTTGAAAATGTAAGAGGTGTACTGATAAGGCCTGGATGGCCAAACTAGCTAGTCTGGCCCAGAAAAGTCTTGTACACACCACAGTTTTCAGTTCTTGTAGTCCTTATTTCCAAAGAATTACATTCTTCTAGATTATATTAAATCAGTCCAAACGACATTAACAAATCCATTTTATCCAAAGATAATAATACTGACTGTATACTTTGGACCTTTACACAGAGCTATAATAGAGTGATGATGTTAAACATTTAAATTGCTAAAAGCAAGTTTTGTTTACTCTAAATTACCTTGCACTGAATAGACACAAATGTGGCTCATCGTCAACAGCAATCATTTTCATATAAGCATTTCGGTCTGCTTTTTTGTCCCCATGGTTAACCAATCGGCATAGTTTCGGCCCTGACACCGGCTCATCCGTAGCATCAATACTGAATAAAAAAAATTTTTAAGCATGAGTGGTGATTAACCCGTGAATATAAACTGGTAGGCCGTAACATTTATCTTTTTTGTAAACGCACCAGTAAACAATAATTTGGCCTGCACAGAGAAGACTGTAATATATGACTCCACTTTATTCTAAATTCAATATTTCGACCAGAGGCATTTATTCAGAAAAAAAAACATGTATGTTGACGTAAACCACATTTTCACAGTTCCACCATTTTGAACATTCATACAACAGTGACATGACGTCACCATGGCCGTTGTGCCGTTACGCCATGACGTAATGTATTCCCAACAAAACATCACCATATATCTCATAGCACCGCCGCTCCTACATTGAACCACAGTCCAAAAAAATCAAAAGATGAATTTGCACGTCGCACAGACCGATCAATGCATACACTGTATGTAGGAAGAAGTGGCATTAGATTATGCCTATAAATTAGCACAAAGCTGAAACCCCTTCAGACTGTGCGAATGTTCAGACTGGAAAGATTCCCATTAGGCACTCAAAATCAAAGCCGCGCTATGTCCTTAATGGGCCAGGCATAGCAACACCTACAGTTCATATTCGCGCCCAGCGAAGTTCAAGACTAGGCTGCAGCCGGATCAGAGTATATGCCTACCGTACTGAGAAACCACGGCGTTCCAGACTCGCCAGCAAACAGAGATGACTCAGTCACACTGTTGGAACTGTGAGCAATACAGCAAGTTCAAAATGGTGGAACACTGAAATGAAGTTTACTGCCAAAGAAAATGTGTTTAACGCTGTTCCTTGTGAAAAACAATTGCAGATTTTGCAAATAAATAAATTTAAAATTTATAAGATCGTGTCAACATATTTCGGATTAAAAGGATGTTACTTACCAGAAATCTTTTCCTTTGTATTTTGAATGGTACGTGTAGTCCGTATCTGGCAAATCACCATATATCAGTTTTCCAGCATACTCAATCAGGAACTCCCCTTGCTGGAAATTCTTTTGAGCTAAAACTCCTCTGCCTAAAATAATAAATATTTTGTTTGAAACAAATTCACGACAGTCTTCTTCTATTTTTAGCTCTGGCAGCCATCTTGTTCGTAATACAGAACGATTTTAACAAGAGCAGCACTCCGGTGAAGTTTGAATCAAATTGGCTCAAGTGTTTAAGGAGGAGTTCGCATTTGTAGCAAATTTACATTTTTGTCTGGTTTATAGCTCTGGCGGCCATTTTGCTCATCTGAGCAGAAACAGTTTTGCTATTTTGGTAGAGAGTCGCTTAAGCAACATTCCTTAGAAGTTTGAATGAAATTGACCCGAGACTACAGGAGGAATTTCGGTTTAAAGATTTTTTTTTCTATTTTTAGCTCTGGTGGCCATTATGTTCATCTGAGCTGAACCGTTTTAGCTATTTTGGTAAAGGGTCACCTGGGCACCATTTCCATGAAGTATGAATGAAATTTGCCAAAATGTACAGGAGTTATCGTTTGAAGATTTTTTTAAGCTCTAGTAGTGTCATCTTGTTTGTCAGAGCAGAACAAGTTTAGCTATTTTGGTAGGGTGTCACCTAGCTAACATTCCTGTGAAGTTTGAATCAAATTGGCCAAGGATTTAAATAGATTTCGCGTTAGAAACAAATTTTGTTGCAGATGTCCATTTGACCATCACTGATTTGTGAAATCCAGGTAATGATTTTTCACAGCCGCGCCATTCTTATCATTGCAAAAAGGGCCTGTTACCTGTTGAGATAGATCTGGACTGGACTCCTGTGTTTTGTTTGGCAGTGTAGGTCCTGCTCAGACGGCAAATTCTGTGGCGTCCCATCAAGGTTTGCTACACTGTTTGCTTATAATAATGGTCAAACGAAACAGTCAAAATCCCCATAGAAGAATACTTTCCCAGCTTCCTCTCAGAGACAGCCCGCCAGTGCTGTCAGGGATTTGGTTCTTCTGGCCATCATGCCACGATCGTATCATGAACCCTTTGAAATAATACTACGGGTGCATTATTTACTGAGGGACCAGCGCGCCAAGACAGAACGGTTTAAATGGAGTTCGCGTTTGAAGCAAATTTATGATGTTTTACTATTTTTAACTGTGCTAGCCATTTTGTTCACCGGAGCGGGATCGTTTAAGCTGTTGTGGTAGAGGATCATCTAAGCAACATTCCTATACAGTTTAAATGAAATTGGCCCAAGGATACAAGAGGAGTTGCTGTTTGAAGACTTTTTTTTCTATTTTTAGCTCTGACGGCCATCTTGTTCGTGGAATCGGAACGATTAAAGCTATTTTGGTAGGGAGTCACCTAGGCAACACTCCTGTGAAGTTTGCATCAAATTGGCCCAACGGTTTAGGAGGAGTTCGCGTTTGAAGCAAAATTGGCCAAAGGGTACAGAAGACGTTGTCGACTGTAAATTGTGTCTATTTTTAGCTCTGGCGGCCATCTATTTGGTGAGAACGGAACGATTTTAGCAATTTTGGTTGAGAGTCACCTAGGCAACTTTCCTATGAAGTTTGAATCAAATTTGCCCAAGGGTAAAGGAGGATTACGTGTTTGAAGCTAATTAACAATGTTTTTTTTTTTTAGCTGTGGCGGCCATTTTGTCCATCGGCACGGGATTGTTTTAGCTACTTTGGTAGAGGGTCAGCTAAGGAACATTCATATGAAGTTTGAATGAAACTGACCCAAGGGTACAGGAAAGAAGTTGATGTTTGAAGATTTTTTCTAATTTTAATTGGCGGTCATGAGCGGAACGATTTTAGTTATCTTGACAGGGTGTCACCTAGGCAACATTCCTGTGAAGTTTAAATTAAATTGGCCCAAGGGTTTAGGAAGAATTCGCTTTTGACGCAAATAAACGATGTTTTTTGTTTTGTTTTAATTTCATTTTTTAGCTCTGGTGCCAATTTTGCTCTTTCAAGCGGAACCGTTTTAGCTACTTTAGTAGAGAGTCACCAAAGCAACATTTCTATGAAGTTTGAATGAAATTGGCCCAAGGGTACAGTAGGAGTTGGCGTTTAAATGTTTTTTTTTTCTATTTTATCTCTGGTGGCCATCTTGTTCATTGGGGCGGAACGATTTTAGCTGTTTGGGTAGGGAGCCACATACATGTAGGCAACATTCCTGTTTAACGCAAGGTTTAGGAGGATTTCGCAATTAAATCGAATTGTTGACGGTGCACGACGGACGACGAACATTCACTGATCGTCATGGGGTGAGCTTAAAAACAGGGTCAGCAGCTCCTTACCGAATATATACTTCACCTAAGACTAATTAAATATGTATCAGATGTACATTAAGTTTAAAGCGAAATCCTTTTTGAGTAGATCATGACAGACCATTTTACAATAAACGCAATAAAACAGTAATTAAAGAACAGCCGTGGGATGGCTTTGAAACTTGTGTTGATCTTAAGGTTACACAGGCCCATATTATAAAGCGTTCTTGGACATGTACATGCTTAAATGAAAGATACTGTGACGAGAATACAGAGGTTTCTGTCAATATTGTTGTACAACGAAATCAACAACACATTATTGTGCATCCTTGAAATATTTTCCTGACCAATTTTGGTATTTTAAATGATTGAGCCGCGTTATGACTCCAGCAACAAATTAGAAAAAAAAATGCAAATAGGCATTGTCAGCTTTGCTTAGGTTTATGAAGGCAAGTATTGAGGTCTCTTAATATGTATTTGAGCCCATCAGTAGTTTATCACTGATCATTCTAGTCGGTGCTTTTGTTTTCGCTATTTCTGTTCTGTGTTCATTATGTCTGGGTTATTAATTCATTTTTCTACCATGTATGTAGCTGCATATAGTATTCTGTTAACCAGTCTCGGAAGCTCAGTCGGATGCTCATCTAACTGGTGATCCGGAGGAGCGATTTCGATACATGCCGGGTCAGCAACATAGTTTCGTGGAAACAGTTAAAGGATGTTTTCTACCATTCTCCTCTCCTTACATTCAAGAAGGACAGTTGTCAGTTTCTGGCAAAAGCATGTGCTCAGTACTGGTTGACAACTTATGTATAACTCCGCCCACAGTTAAAGTTTGGTAAGGTTAACTGACCGACTCGAAATAACCTAACATAGTATTGACTGGGTCCTTAAATCTGACAGCAAATTATTCTGTTCGCAACGAGCTGCTCAGCACATCATGTTCTTTATATATATATAATTAGAAGTTTTAGTTCTTCCGTATTGAGTTTCGAGCATTGTTGGTATTCCATTGTGACAGAACCTGACGTTGTCCATTTTCTTATTATTTAGGCACTGGTGATTAAGGAACTATTACTTTACTTGTCAAGCAAAAAAGTGTCTAATCGCACTAGCGAGCAACAAAGGTACAAGTGAGCCTGTAATCTCATTAGAACCCTCATTGTTAAGTCACACAGGCAAAGGACCCGATTTTTTCTTCAATCAAAGAACAAGAACCCTAGTCGTTTCGAGCCTCTGAATAGGAATCTTTATGATATGTAGAATTTCTTAATCCAATGAACTTAAAAATACTGTTTCACTTGTTGTGGCTGTATTGGTTTGTTTGTTTGATTGTTTTTGTTTGTTTAATTTGAGGTTTCACGTCCCCGTCAACACTCTGTAGGTCATTTTGGAGACGTTGCTTCGAGTTTGTGGGACTTTTTTTTTTTTTTTTTTTATTTTGGTTTGGGTTTTACGGCCCTTTCAAGATTATTTCACTCATATCGAGCCGATCGTTAATCAGAGGTGGGCGAAAACCGGAGTACCCGGAGAAAAACCACCTGACCTTCCGTTGCAGAACTTGGCGTCTCACACGTGGCCCGAGCGAGGCTCGAACCTACGGCGGTGAGAGACCTAATGACTAAGAGTCAGCGCTCTTATCCACTAGGCCACGGAGGTGTGGGACTTTTACACGACATTGAGATGAAATAACATCTCAAGCCCTGTCGCCGCATGAAACCAATTGGCTTTATAAGCATGGACGGTCCGATTCGCACCGCTTTGCCTGGACAGGCTTAGATCCTTTAAGCGGTTTACCAGTACTCGTGTACGGTTCGTGGAAGCATCATACAGCACATCTGTTTCTTCAAGACTCAATGGCGATGGGCTTTTATTGGTTTGTTCAGAATAATTAACAGAATCATGATCTCCAAAGATAATGCCTATAAAATGTGCGTTTTCGGAGTTCATGATTCGGCAAATAACGTTATGTAGAAAGATATCTTTTAAAATCATTAAATTAGTCACTGCAAGTAAAGGATGCAAGTAGAGCCACAAGACAACATCTAGGAAGAAAGACGCTATTAGTGTATTAAAGAATCACGAAAGCCAGACGACAATTCTGTAAATCTGAATTAAATTCCCAAGATACCTTGATTTAAAATGAAAACGCCCGGCAGAATGCCCCATGCTGTATGCCGAGGAACAGAAATAATTTTCAATTACAGGTTATCTAAACGACTTAATGTCGGACACATCGGACATCTACATGGCACGCTGGACACTACCGGCGTATAGTTGAAAGGTTAGCGTAGCTGTCATCTGTGATTTGATTAAGAGCTTAACATATTTTTATGTTGACGATTTAGCCCTTAAATTTAAAACATAAGTTGTCATAAAATTCAAGTCCCGATAAACGTGGTAGCAGGTGCCTTAAGTTTTTGGTAATTATTTCGATGTAATCACGATAAACACGAAAACATAATTATATACAGATCTAAAAATAAAGTCGTCCATATTTACCGATAAAGTCATTGATATATCTCTGTTGGAAACCATTTCCTAATGTAGATCTCTGCCATATGTGAAGGTGTTATTCGTTTTGTCATTCGACCAAGCGCCTGCTGCAAACAATTCAGATCATAAAATACCTGGTTTCACAAGGCATAATTGTTCAGAAGAGCCCTTTACGTCTTTGTCAAGGTTCGCTTCATTGACTTGTTTGGATTTACGGCCCGTTCAAGATAATTTCACTTACTTCGATCGTTAATCAGATGCTGGTGCAAAACAGCGTACACGGAGAAAGGAAAAGCACATGGTTTTCCTTTGCAGAACTGGGCGTCTTACATGTGACACGAGTGAGGCTCGAAGTACAGCAGCGGGAGTCCTGCATTTAGACTGCGACATATTTATTCTAAATAAAATCATGCTTCAAACCAATGATATAATTTTTTTTTAAACAACCTATCCCATACCATATATGTGCCAATTAGCCAGTCAAACTTATCACATACAAAGTCCAATTATTTAGATGAAATGGGTTATTTTGTTTATCAGCACTATTTTGATCTTTTAAAAATGTTCGGACGTTTCTCCAAATTGTTTGCTTGATTTGAGGTTTAACGTCCCAGTCAACACTGTATAGATCATATTGGAGACGTCGCTTCCAGTTTTGTGGGACTTTTACCCGACATTGAGATGATATGACATCTCAAGCCCTGCCGCCAAATGAAACCAATAGGGTTTATAAGCATGGACGGTCCGACTCGCACCGCTTTGCCTGGGCTGGCTTAGATTCTCTTAAGCGGTTTATCAGTACTCGTGTGCGGTCGGTTTCAGTCTGCATGGAAGCATCATGCAGCCCATCTATTTCTTTAAGCCCCGATGGGCGGGGCCGGCGTTTATGAAGTTACATATATTGAGATAAAACCTATCAAGCCCTACCATCGAAAGTAATCGCTAGGGTTTATGAAGGGTTCCGGCTCGAACCACTGTCCATCGAAAGGCTTAGACCTTCATAGCGGTTTACCAGTACTCATGTTCGGTGGGCTCCCGCTCTGCTTGGAAGCGTCATACAGCCCAAACTATTTCTCCAAGTTTCGATGGTCAGGGGAGGCCAAATGGGTTTTTAACTAGAGCAAGTCGATGGTGCACAAACGCATACCCCGCGCTGTGAAAATCATGTAACAATAAAAGAACCAAAAATACTACTTTACACGAGTACCCGCACATGCACCCCCCCCCCCCCCCCGGGGGGGGAATTACAGACTGATGGACCGACAGACGGACAGACAGGGGAATACCATGATCCCAACTTTTTCTTCGAAAGCGCGAGAATAAAAAACGCTTAAGGACTATAATTCGTGTGAATTTTGGCCCACCTGAGCCGAAGGTCATATATAGTTGAGCTTATAGTATGGTGAAGTTTTATTGTTCATCGTCTGTCCTCGTAAAAGCATGGCTAATCAGCGGAGATAACGATAAAGTTGTTATTGTATATATCCATCGTACTAACAAGTCCGTAAAAAGAAGACCTCTGTAAACCCCACTTTATGGAGAAATGTTGAGCTTACTGGGGTATACATTATTTCTCTTATCGTTGCTCAAAAGCATAGACTGGGGTACTCTTTAGAACCGTCTCAGTGCACCCAAAATCTATGTTTGGACAGCAGTTATATTGTTGTACTACTTTTAATTGAATCAGAGTTTTTGTGTGTGATTTCCAGCACCAAAGAGCTCTGACAGGCTTTTTACGAGTCACTTATTAAAGTGCAGGGTGACGCTTGCATGTAGCTTCAACTTCGTAACTATTTTTGTGAAAGAAAGTGCAAAATGTCGTTACTCACAATTTCAGTCTTTGTGTTTTTTGCTCCATTCTGGCTGGATTTTGTTTTCGTTTTCTTCTTTCCCATGGTAGGAACTGAAAGCAAGTTGCATGAAGACATTAGAAATTACCTATTGTCATTTAAATGCTTATATGTATGAGGAGTGTGTGAAAACATTTAGTTGCAATCTTATCTGACGATGATAAAAGCCGAAATTGAAAAAAATAATAATTTCTTAATAGAGCAATAAAAGCATGCTGAATAGCGGAACTTGAATGCATAGTCATACTCGAATACACAGGTGATGGCCTCTTAACTCCACTCCGGCCCCGATAGCCAGTGGTAGAGCATTCGCTTCGGGATCGGGAGGTCGCGGGTTCGATCCCCGGCCGCGCTATACCGAAGGTGCGAAAAATGGTATTAGGAGCTCCCTTGGCTGACGCTCGTATTATCAGGGGTAGTCCTAGGAAGATAAAGGGAGGTAGGTAAGTATTTGCTAAAGGATAAAAATATGCAACGTTAAATAAAGCTTCTTTAACTTTATTCCACAAAATAAGGAATTTAAAAACAAGCGCCCAATGAATTATCATTGAACCTATAGATTGACTTAAACAAATACAAAAGTGGAGTCTTTATTACTAAAACATCATTATATCGCTGTTATTAAATGTTACGTCGTTATGTACGCCGTGCCAAAAGCAGAATGATACAACGTAACTGGACAAATTAAGCGCACCAATATTTATTCTGAACGCTGCATGCTTATAAACGTAAACGCTCATTTTGGCGGGGACGAGTGTGTGTGGTTCCACAGACAGTAAATGCAGCAGAGTTCCGTTGCAGATGTCCATTTGACCATTACTGATTTGTGAAATCCAGGTATCGATTTGTCATATCCACGCCATTCTTATCATTGCAAAGAGTGTTGGGTTTTGAGGGCCTCCCGGCAGGCACAAAACGTTGACTCAACGTTGAACTAACATTGAAACAACGTTTTCAAACAAAGTTGTTTCAACGTTAGTTCAACGTTGAGTCCCTGCTGGGTCTGTTACCTGTAGAGATAGATCTGGACTGGACTCCTGTGTTTTGTTTGGCAGTGTAGGTCCTGATCAGACGGCAAATTCTGTGGCGTCCTATCAAGGTTTGCTACACTGTTTGCTTATAAATAATAATGGTCAAACAAAACAGTCAAAATCCCCATACAAGAATACTTTCCCAGCTTGCTCTCAGAGACGACCCGCCAGTGCTGTCAGTGATTTTGGTTTTTCTGGCCATCAGGCCACGATCGTATTATGATACCTTTGAAATAATACTACGGGTGCATTATTTACTGAGGAACCAGGGCGCCAAGACAGAACGGTGCCGAAATATTAGATCCCGGTCCATATTTATTCCCATTAATATATATCACTGTAATGCATCAATATTAGTTTATAACTTACCTTATCAAAACAAACGGCTAGAGAATCCTTGACATTCCTTTGTTCCAAAATGCAAAATAACCACGTGGATTTTCCCGCAAACATAAGAAAAACAAAACAAAACAAAACACATAATATATATGTAAGGTGCCTAAAGGGATACAGGTCTGTTTAACTAATCATTACTTCAGAAAAAAAATCAATAAAACCTTCAGTGTGCCTCTAGCAGGCTAATATTATCCAATCGCAGCAGCCTCCACTAGGGTGTCAAATTACAGTGTGTGTGCTACAGCGAATTTGCACACTTAGTCTCTCCTGGCAAAAAATATATCTATGACGCACACATGTGCAAAGCTGGTTCATAAGGTCTGTTTACCACTTATCATTAAAATGCTTATGTAAACGCTCCTAGGTTCAATAGCATTGAAAACATTGTGGACACCGATTTTGGTGTCCATAAGGTGCTTTGGTGTCCACAACGTGTGTATACACCTGATATTGGTGTCCACAAGTATTTTAAAGTGAGAACACACACACACACACACACACACACACACACACACACACACACACACACACACACACACACACACACACACAGAGACTACCCTTTATACTTTTACATTTTCGTTAACATTTTGTGGGAGTCACCAAAAGCGACACTCAGTCAGGTCACATGCTGTAGAACTATCTATCTATCTTCTGATACTGTGTCGGCCACACGTACTTGACCATTACCGCAGGTGTATATTACATACACTCCAGGTTTTGCAGGATGAAAGCCTACACAGTAATCATGCAATTACGGTAGGATCTTTAACCTGCACATGTAGGGGATGGTCCTCCCTGCACAGGGGGCCTCCAGCTAACGTCCCGATCCGAAGGACGGTGCACTTTATGACATTCATCCCTGCAAATGATGCCAATGGAGCGTGTTAGGACACCGAAATTTTATCGCCGCTGCCGGGGATCGAACCCGGGACCTCTAGCATCAGAGGCAAGTGCACTAACCACTCAGCTATCACGCTCAGTGGTTAGAGCTGACATTAGACGTTTTCACCTGGGTTGTGATAGGACAACAGCCGAGTTCTCCGAATATGGTAACATAAGAGGTATAATATGACTTGTAGAGTGTAATATGGGCGTGTGATGCCTTCCTACGCGTAGGATGCGATAGTGATATGCAAACATGGCGACACAAAATGACTCTCCTACGGTCCCACAGAATACGACATCCTGCGTCGAGGAGGGCATCGCCTTTTCTTAACTTCAAACGAAAAAGCATGAAAGGGGATTGACCTACTTTCCACATCCTCCGCGATAGAGGTCACCCACTAACTAAAATAAATACGAATTTGGGCCCGAGACGGCGGAAACCAACACACCATGTCACTATGTTATATGTTGTTTGTACAGAAGAAACAAAACACAAATATAATCTTCAAGCACAACCTTGCAGGTATAAAAATTGTCCTTCCCTGCAACTGTGGGCGGATGGGCTTGTCCCAAAAAGGACAACAACACAAAGGAGATCGGCTAACGTTGTCTCGGGCCTCCAAATGGCTAGGCAGGAATACACTTTCCTCCTATGGTGCCTTCCTTCACGTAGGATGCGTTAATGATATGCACACATGGCGACTGACCCACTTATGGTCCCGCAGAGTGCGGCATCCTACGTCGAGGAAGGCATCACTTTTTCTTAACTTAAAACGGCAAATGCATAAAAAGGGATTGACCTAATATGGATTGACCTCCGCGATAGACGTCACTCATTAACAAAATAAATACGTGTTCAAGCCCGAGACGGCGTAGGCCGGCACTTCATATTATTATGTTACATATTGTATGTACAGATAAACCAAAAAAACAACAACACAAAATATAAACCACTAGCTTAATCTTGCAGGTACAAAAACTGTCCTCCCCAGCAACTGTGAGCGGGTGGGCTTGCCCTAAAACGGACAACGCCACCTTTAAGGCACAAGAAAAACAAACAAAACAAGTCCGTGGCGGGGTAAGCACATCCGCCCGCATATATACTTAAAAAATAGACCACTCAACAAGATGGGGAAACAGACCAAACAATGTAAAAATGTACATACGTTACATAAATATACAAAAATCAGATAAAAAAAAATAAAAAACAAAAATACCAATATCAAAATTGACCCTTTCCTGCTCTGACACGGTTCGGCATATTGACAAGCAAAAAATTATAACGTCGAGTAGAAGACAAAATGGACCGACTGCAGCGGACTTACGATAGACACGGACGGACGGGGCTGGAGCCGAGCGATGGTCTCCCCATTCACCGGCAACGTGGAATGGGGGTAGCACCGAACGGCTAAGGTGTAGTGCCAGAATGGATTAGTTCCCTGGGACCCCACCAGCTGACGACCCGCGACACGGGGAAACTGGAAACAACAACAACAATATGGGCGTGTGATATGGCTTTTGTGGTATGATAAAGGGTATGTGATATGGCATCACATGATTATTGCGTCTCAGGTAATGTAATACATGCACGGATTCCGCGCTCTAATCAAGTATAAAAAGACAAAGTATTTGATAGTAAATATGTGGTAAAATGTTATAACCAAAATATTGTTGAACTAGAATGAGTTAAAAAAAAATGAGAAACTGTGGTTTTCTCTCTGTGTGTGTGTGTGTGTGTGTGTGTGTGTGTGTGTGTGTGTGTGTGTGTGTGTGTGTGTGTGTGTGTGTGTGTGTGTGTGTGTGTGTGTGTGTTTTCAAATATAATGTAGTTTAAAAAAAAACAAAAAAAAAAAAAACATAAATATTATTTGCAAACTTTTTAATCTTACATTATCCCATTATCCTGTTCTCTAAGTAGTATATCATATATGATATTCGCAAAATTTTTATCTTAGATATTCTCATAATTTAAAATATTAGATTATTTACGTGCGCCTGAGAAATTCTTATTGTCTGTATTTTGTCTATGTCCCAGCCTCTCATGCATGTATCAAAAATGATATATAATCACATCGAAATATATCAGAATCGGTTTTAAATATCATTTTAAATTAAATTTTGTAATAAATAGGTAAAAAAAAAAAAGCTTCTTGTCGGTACTTGTCTGTTCTTGACTGTTCTTGTCGGTTCTTGTCTGCAAATAGGGGGACCCCCTTTGCAGTATTTAGTAGGACCCTCCAGAACGATATCCGTAAAACTTAACAAAACGACCACATCAATTGTTGCAGGTTTTCCTAGTTGACAGCTGACAATGTCAGTCAGTGATCCCCTAATAAAGAAATTAAAAGGTAGACACACACAGCGCAAGCTAAGACGCTGTATTTACCTATGTTGTTCAATACTCTGATAATATTTGTTTTGGAAACTCTGGTCAACTCGTACCAAAGTCAACTCGTACCTAAGTCAACTCGTACCTGTTTTTGGTCAACTCATACCTTAGTCAATCAAATCCATTTTTGGATAAGATGAACTTTAGTACACATAAGTGTTGTTCAGATTGTCGTTAATCGTTCTGACCAATGTCGGCAACAATAGATTGCACTTTTATCACAATCAATTGAAATGAATTCTACGGACGCACCTATTTATGGAAGGCAGTGGCTAGAGATACGGATCCGTATCTCTAGTCTTGGAGGCTAGGGATACGGATCTGTGTCCCTAGCATTTTCCAATAGGCCTGGCCAGAGGTACAGTTTGATAAGACTGCTAATTGTTTCATACAGAGATACCATTGCTGTTTGGACGCAATTTGCAAAGTAGCATAACTCTACTAAGGTCAGGGCTCAAGCTAGAGGGCGACTCAGTCGAAGAAGTCGCCCTGTTGGGGCTCACTTCGCCGACTTTGGCGGTGAAAGCGAAAAAAAACGCCCTGAAATTTCGCCCGGTTTTTTGGCGTCTTCCTTGTGAACAGTAACGGTAAACTGACAAGGTGACGATAATCCTAGTGTCAGAAATCTCAGTAATTACACTGAACAAAGCTAACTTTTAATTTGCACTTCGTGCCAGTTGCAGTTTGGTACTTTTATGTAATTTAATTTTAACCGTTAGCTCATGCCGCTCGAGCCACTTGCAACTCGCTTAGTATTCTTGTACTGTCATAAATCTATCTCGGTTGATTGCACAAAGTTTTTATTGCAATCAGAGCCAATTAAGTATACACAAGATTATGTAACTTAAACAGGTGTATTTGTACCGTTAGCTCGTGCCAAAGTCCGGGTGCGGACGTACTTTGTTAAGTACTGTTGTATTCAGTAATAAGATTATTCCGCCCATTGGCATTGACACTGCATTAGGATTTAATAATTTTTAAATAAAGATGGTTTATTTGTTTCGCCATTGATTTGTTTGTACATTACTTTTGCATCCATCAATCATTTTCATTTTTTATGGACAACAACAAAAGTAGATAGCAATTTTTTATTTTATAAGTGAAAATACTTATTACTTGCCGGTAAATATTCAGTAATTATCCAAATTCATAAAAAAAAATAACAACTGATTTTCATCTAGCGAGGTTGTTCCCCCTTGTTTCTATAGTCTGTTTTAACATACAATTGTGACAGGAACTTATAGTAGAAGCTCCCGTGTGACGAAAGCTCACAAAAATGCATTTTGAGTGGCCACCATGGTACCAAAATTCTCTTTAGTATATTATTTTAGTACTGTATCTGGGCAGTATGAAACACAATATTTCCCATTTTTTAAGTCTTGCAAAACATGTTTTATATCATGCCAACATGCGGTACGCAAGTTCACGAATGTGCCAGTTATGTAATAAGACTAACATTAGGACAATGTTGAAATATTAAGGTCTTTTCAGATGTAGTCATTAACAGTGGTGCAATTTACATTTGTTTAATTTGTTTCATGCAGGAAACTCATTAATGAAGTATAAATATGATACACACCATGATTTAACCAGTAAAATGGTCCAAAATGGGACTATGGTAAGCATATTTGGGGCAAGCTTTTCACGAAAAACTTGTTTTAAGTTAACATTGGCAACTTGTATATTGCTAAATAGTAAATACATTATAATGTGTTTTTGTAACCAGCATATGCCATGCACACACCCCTTTCTGGAATTTTTAGGAATAAAATAATAGATTGTTTGAGAATTGAGAATACTATTCTCTATTTGGCATAGAATGTGTAAGTATAGCCGCTCCAAAAGTGGTACAGTAGTGATGGCTGCTTCATAGAAATATTTTCACACAGGATTAGATCAAAATGTGTAGTTTAGCTGCTTAACATTTGCACCAATCTATTCATACACTTTTATCATTTAATATATTATAGACCATAATGAATGAGCCTCATCATGAGAAAACCTGCAAATACCATGTATGAACGATAAATATGCAGATAAGCCTGTGTGTACACACAGTGTAACCAGCATCTTTGGCATTAGCACAGTCTTGTCTGGTCCTTCCCTGTTGAATCTCATGGGATGGAAACCCTCTATGAAATTTCCAAACAAAGGATCAGACCTTTGACCCAGGTGTGCAATTAGTGTCCCGAAACTAAATAATCCAAATCGTTGTTTTTGCTAAATTATATTGTTCATATTGGTGCTGTAAATGGTCATGATATTAATATTGTTATTGATGCCCTGGATAGAAACTGATTGTTTAAACATATGGTGTTTATATACTAAATGCTCATACCTTAAATATTTGGATTATGGTACCGACAATAAATACTGTAAATGATGATATTGTCATTGATGACAATGATGATGATAATGATGATGATGATGGTGATGATGATTTCATTAAAAAGTTTAGCTCCATATACACCAGTGAGGCCTTTTCATTTGAATGTGAATTGTATGTTAAACGGTGGACATTTTTAGCTCACCAGAGCCGAAGGCTCCCGGGGAGCTTATAGGATAGGGAGTTGTCCGTCATCTTATTACGTATGTCGTCTGCATCAACACTTTCAAACGACATCTCCTCTGAAGCCACTGGGCCGATTGGGCCCACATTTTATCTGAATTGGGCTGGGGGATTGACGTTTGTGTTTTTTTTATCAAAATCGGCTCATTAGTTTGGTTGGTATGGCAACTTGTAGTTTCCATAGACTTATAATGGGGAAAATTGAAAAATGGCATTTTCTGCCAAGCCTCTGCAGATATTTTGACAAAACTTTCATAGAAATGTTCCATAGGCAATCTGCTATCTGCCGTATGATTTTAGGCCTTCTGCCCATCTTTATTGGTTGCCATGGAAACCAAAATGCAAAAAAAAAGACAAAAAATACTTAAAAAATCATCTCCTCAGAAACCATATGCTCTAGGAGGCTGAGACTTTACGAAAATATTCACCATATTTGCCTTTACAGGTTTTGTGTTTTTTATGAAATTTGGCCTTTCAGTTTTGTTGCTATGGCAACTTAGAGTTTCCATTGACTTATAATAGGGAAAACTGAAAAATGGCATTTACTGCCAAGTCATTGCAGATTTTTTGAAAAAACTTACATAAACATGTTCCTTGAGTAAACTTCTCTCAGCCATATGCTTTTATGTCAACCATGGGGGCCCCTAGGTTGTGCCGGGGCCATGCCCCACCCCCTCCACTTCATAAAATGCCTTATATCTCAGAAACCTTACAGATCCCAACCCCTAAACCATATATATTCTTGTTCCTTATGATAAGATGGATTAAGTGACATCAACCTGGGGGTCCCCCGGGATGTGCCGGGGACATGCCCTGCCCCCTCTATTTCATAAAATGCCATTTATCTCAGAAACCATTCAGATCCCAACCCCTAAACTATATATATGCTTGTTCCTTATGCTAAGATGCATTAAGTGATACCAATCTGGGGGTCCCCCGGGATGTTCCGGGGACATGCCCCCACCCCCACCATTTCATAATATCACAATATCTTGGAAACCTTACAGATCCCACCCCTAAACCATATATATTCTTGTTCCTAATGATAAGACGCATTCATTGACACCAACCTGGGAGTCTCCCAGGGCCTTGCCCCACCCCTGCACTTCAGAAAAGGCCTTATATCTCAGAAACTTGTCCAAGCCCCACCCCTAAATCATATATATTCATCTTCCTTATGATAAGACGCATTCATTCAGTGACACCAGCTTGTGAGTCACTGGGGCATGCCCGGGGCATGCCCGGGCCATGCCCCACCGCTTGACTTCATTAAAAGCCATATATCTCAGAAATCGTTCAGCTTCCCAGCCCTAAACCATATATATTCTTGTTCCTTATGATAAGACTCGTTCAGTCACACCAACTTGGGGGGTCTCTTTGTGCTGAGGCAATGTGCCCCGACCTTCCACTTCATAAAAGGCCATATATTTCAGAAACCATTCAAATCCCCACCCCATAATCATATATGTTCTTGTTCCTTATTATTAGCACACCTACTGTAGGGGTGTCCGCAGGGGCCTTTCCACTTCATAAAAGGGCCTCATATCTCGGAAACTGTTCAGATTCCCACCCCTAAACCATATATATACTTGGTCCTTATGATAAGACACATTTAGGGACAACAATCTTGGGCTTTCCTGGGATCGACAGGGCATGCTCCAACCCCTCCACTGTTTAAGAGGCCTTATATCTCCAGCCATACAGATCCCCACTGCTAAACCATCCTAGTGTGATAAGACTCATTTAGTGATACCAACCAGGGCTCCATAGGGTCCATGCCCCGCTCCTCTACTTCATAAAAGGCCTAATGTTTCATATACTGAATCCACATGGGTGCTCATTTGGATATTGGGGTTCTCTTGGCAGATTAAAATGATACCATGTTAAAATACATGGCTGCAATTGGGCAGTGCCTACCTGAGCTCTGGTGAGCAAAGTGGCCCATGGGCCTCTTGTTTATATTCTGGCAGCAATTCGGGACTGTGTGTATTTGAATTATCAAAGAGTTCTTCAGCACATCAGAAATGGCCAAAATTGTTTTTGACTTTGCAAATACTTTGTTTGTAGAGCATAAATCATAAATCATAAAATATAAAGACATTTTACACTGGAGAAAAAGCATAGCTTTCCACAGCATTCTGTCACACAGTGATATACAATAAATTAAGGTACTTTTTACCATGTCTCGACTCAGAAAATGCCAGTAGATATTGAAAGCATGGTAAATTTGCCATAATCTTATATTGTGGTGTCAGTTATGGTTAATAAATGCTTTTTTGAGTTGTCAGTGTATCTTAAATTTCGAATCCTGTCATTTAACATGGCCATTCAGCAAATTTCGAATAAGCGCAACAGTACCTAAATGTATCCCATAGTTTCAAAGCTTTTGCAAGACGTAAAAGTTGGGAAACATCTGTTTTCTACCTTCCAATATGTTGATCTTAAAAGGGTTATGGCTTAAATTTTTGGTACTTTCAGACCACCTATTGCTCAATCTCAATAGCTTGGAGCTCTTACTATTAGTGAGAAATGATCTAACTATTACACAGAAACCTCACCATTCATTATAACATGGTTGGATACAACAAAAGTTACAGCTTGCCCAAATACAGTAAAATTACTATATTAAGACCACCTTTGGGACAGTTCAAAAGTGGTCTTTAAGACCACTTTTAAACAGTCCCAAAAGTAGTCTCTGATCAGGGGTCACTGAATGCAGAAAACAGAAAGAAAGAATAACTGCAGCCAACCAAATAAGCTTTTTAAAGCAGAATTAGTCTTCATTTCAAGTGGTCTCAATAGCGGAATTGATTGATACCCCCATAAAACACACTTTTCTCCAAATAGGGGTTTACAGGAGAACTCATTACATTGTTGTTGTTCGCGATAAGCCGCGCCCACTTCTCCCTAGACCCAGCAAACTTCTCCCTATTTTCCCAGGAGGGAGAAGTCACTTCTCCCAAATTTTTTTGGCTAGCTTGGGCCCTGTAAGGTGAAAGGTGGAAAAAGTAATATGAATTCTGAAATGGCACAGGACCAATGGCAATCCTGGGTTTTGTTATTATTATTATTATAATTATTATTTTTATATATATATTTTTTTTATTTCGGTTTTACGGCCCTTTCAAGATGATTTCACTCATATCGTGCCGATCGTGGGCGAAAACTGGAGTACCCGGAGAAAAACCACCTGACCTTCCGTTGCAGAACAGCGTCTCACTATTATAGTTTACCAACGACCTTTGAGAGTTCAACGTACAAGCGTGACAAGACTATTCTAGGGGAAGCAGGTTTCGGATTTCTTTTTTCACAAGATTTTAAAATTATAAATAAGTTTTTTTGATACTGCCATTATGTAGAAGTCATGGCCAAGTGGTTAGTGTGATGCGGTAGGAATCTCAGTACAACTATATGTCTCAATGTAAAATCGCAACCGAAGGCGACTTACCTAAAACACAGACTAGTCCAAATTTAAAAGTGCAGCCACTTGAAAGACTATAGTTTTATATGTTGAATTTGGTTATCATCATGTTAGCCTATGGATGAGTCAAACATACCAGAACAAAGGTTGAATTTTGAATGTCATATTACCTTTAATTTATTGCATCATATGAACTATATTTGTGTCATCCATAGTTTCCGGCCAGCACCAAACGGGGAGATACGAGGTAGTGAAAAATGTATGAAAAGAAACAGCTACATGTATGTACATGTATATACTGGCCGTCGTCGGTATCATGGATATGGTGAAATGATAGGGTCATTTTTGTACAAGGTTGTTTCCATAACGGTATGATGTATGATGTTAAGCAACAGTAGACTTCTAGTTTGTTTTTATATATTTCAGATATATACTATCTTGGCAGCGATAAAAACTAAGGGGCTGTTCAGCCTGCGCTGATGCGTATCTGATCTGTGCGCTTGCTTTTTCACATACTAAGAAACGAGCTGCGTCACGACAGAACCTGTCTTCGGGGTTTCTTACCAACCTAGCCCGACACAAACCAGGCTATACAGCCACAGAAGATGGCTAGAGCTTTGAAATTTCGGATTTAGGAAGTAGAGAAATTGTACCATCCATGTAGTGAAAAGAAAGGCCCTGATCAGCTGCACAGCTGTGCCTTTGTTTTCGTATATGCAAACAACGGTTTTCTCATGACACGACTCAATTACATTCTTCTCGCTAGCAATGTGCTTGTTGTTGTACAGCAGCTAGAATTTACGATCAGCCTGTGCTGACGTGGTTCTGATCTGAGCATTTGTTTGTCGCATCAACATGTACTAGATGAAGCAAAAATGTAATGATCATCCTACATCATTGCGTAATTGATCTAAATATATTATTTTAATAAAGCGAGAAAACAAGGACGCTGACCAGCCTGCCCGTATGCGTATTCGATCTGTGTCTCTGTCTTTATGTTTATTGAGTGTTAGGAAAAATGACAGCCAGAATACGAGAAAAAGGTGATCTGAACCGTTATGCTTACTTCACCATACCCCCTCGCATCCCACATTTATCATGTAAAACTGGGGTTTACAGGGGTGCACTTTTTTTTTCTAATATTTGCTCTAAAACATAGATTGTTGGTACTCTAACGTGTACCCACAATCTATGTTTTGAGCAAAAAATCAAAATGTTTCAACTGAACTGGAAATTGTCATTTTTACAGCCATTAAAATTGGTTGATGGTATTACGTTTTTTTGAGCAAGCTCTCCTGAACGTTTGCTCAATGATAAGTATCAATTTTCTCTTGGGTTGGCTAGTTTAACAATGATATTAAATGAAAAAAAAGATAAAAGAAAAGAAAATATGACAAAGAAAAAAGAATGAAGATAAAGAAAAGAAAAAACGAAATAAGAAAAAAAAAAAAAAAAAAAAAATAAAAAAAATGGCTGGCAAATGGCTGTAAACAACTCTTGGAATTAGTTTCATCTGTTCTTTGCAGCAAGACCTAGTCATACCTCCCCCTTTGGTACTGGCCGGAAACTATGGATGACGCAAATATAATTCATATGATGAAATAAATTAAAGGTAATATGACATTCAAAATTCAACTTTTATTCTGGTATATATGACTCATCCATACGCTAACGTGACAGGTCGAAAAAAATGATAATCAAATACAACATATAATAGTGTTTCCCGCAGACTTAAATTAGGGCAGGGTGCTACTCCAAAATAGGGCATTTTTGCAACGCGGCACTGCATATCAAAAGGGCACACCTTACACAGACTATTTGCCAAAGAGGGCAAGGCAGGTGTCTTGGACCCCTTTTAGGGAATGAGGATTGGGCCTTTAGAATTGGGAAAATTATTGATATTTTGACTGAAATTTGGAAAATGTACTACAAACACTGAAAGATTTTCTTTAATGGCATTGTTATTTGAAGAGCAGGCCTATGCCAGACAGCAGACTGTGGAATAAACAACAGGGATAAACCTTAACCTGCCCAAGGGTCCAAACTCTCAAATGTTTGGGATCCGGATCAATATTCAAGGGCCCATAAATTTTTAGGTAAGATAATAATACTTGACAGACACTTCCTTACGATGACTGCAGTAAGAATTTTATCCAAAAGATTTAAACTAGGGTAATTCTACTATGAAACAAATCATGTGGTAACTATGAATATCTTGTGGAGCACGATAGCTCGGTGGTTAGTGCACTTGTCTCTGATGCTAGATGTCCCGGGTTCAGTCCCCGCCAGCAGTGATAAAATTTCGGTGTTCTTACACACGCTCCATTGGCATCATTTGCAGCGATGAATGTCATAAAGTGCGCCGTCCTTCGTATCGGGAAGTTAACTGGAGGCCCCATGTGCAGGGAGACCCATCCCTGTACAGGTTAAAGAACCCTACCGCAATAACATGATTGCTTTGTAGGCTTTCATCCTGCAAAACTGGAGTGTATGCACATAACATGCCCCTTCTGTGTCACCTCCTAGGGTTAAAGCGAAATCGGAAGATAAAGATAGAAGTACCTGGGCCTCCTTACATTCATTCAGGTTCATACAAGACAAAAAAACACAGAACAAAAAAGATTATTGCACAGAAGGATTGTAGTTTTAAACTTTTTGGGCGATTCTCCCATCATCTTTTGGTGACTGCTAGATCTACCTTAATAAAAACGTAGTGACGGACCTGAAGGAGGACACACATTTCAGTGCATCTGGCAACTTTGTGCTGAAGCAAAACTTTAATATTTTTCTTCAGATTGTCAAAAAATTATCACTTATTTTATTTGTAGCAAAATATCTTGCAAAAACAAAACTAGAGTGAGCATATTTAGGCCCTCAAAATCCGTAATATAGTGGGTGGGGTACTTACGTAAAAAAACTACACCGTGGAATGAAGGACAATAATATTTTGGTTAACCTTAATAGCATTACTGAAACTGTACACTATGCACTTATTCAGAGAGTTTTAGAAGAACTGCAACATTTCTTGGACAAAGTGGGCTTGGCCAGATTGGACATTTGTCTTCCGGAAATGGGATACTTTTAGGCATTTGGAATGGGGCCAAATTCAGCCCTAAATTTGGGTGATCGAGACCTCTTGTCAACAAATGCGGACATTAATAAATTTCCTGGTTACTGCCATTTGTATACGCGAATAAAACGGAACCATACTATACACTCGATTGAACACAACACAGGTATTTTACATTGTGTGTATTTATTGCAATTGTCGCGTGTCGGTAATTACGCATGACTGTCCTGTTATTATTGGATAAACGGTCAAAAGATTGGGTCTATTGCAGGGCACATTTAATTGGTGTAAATGGCAATGCAGGGCGCAAACTGGGCAAAGATTTCAAATTTTAGGGCAAGACGGCAGGGATTTAGGGCACCGGGGCGCCGCGCCCCGCTGTTCCGCTTTAGGGCAATCACTATATAAAGCTAATAATAATAATAAAACACAGGATTGCCATTGGTCCTGTCCCATTTCAGAATTCATATTACTTTTACCACCTTTCACCTTAGTAGATTATGCTACTTTGCAAATCACGTCCAAACAGCATAGTATTCTCTGTTTGAAACAATTAGCAGTCTTATGAAACTGTACCTCTAGCCAGCCCTATTGGAAAATGCTAGGGATACAGATCCATATCCCCAGCCTTAGCGACTAGAGATACGGATCCGTATCTCCAGCCTACGAGACTAGAGATACGGATCCGTATCTCTAGCCACTGCCTTTATGGTATGAGAGTTTGAGAGTTTTTTAGCTTACCGTCACGTAGTGACAAGGTGTGCTTTTGGGATCACTTTTTGTCCGTCGTGCGTGTGTGGGTAAACAATTTCTTCAAACGACTTCTCCTCTGAAACCATAAGGCCCAGGTCTTTGATATTTGGTATGAAGCTTCATCTAGTGGACCCCTACCAAGATTGTTCAAATTATAGTGCTGAGGCCAAAAATGTCCCTGCCCTGGGGCCCTTTGGTTTTACATAGGCTTATATAGGGAAAATCTTTAAAAATCTTCTTCTCTGAAACCGCAAGGCCAAGGACTTTGATATTTGGTATGAAGCTTCATCTAGTGGACCCCTACCAAGATTGTTAAAATTATAGTGCTGGGGCAAAAAAAATGCCCCCCGCCCCGGGGCCCTTTGCTTTTACACAGGCTTATATAGGGAAAATCTTTAAAAATCTTCTTCTCTGAAACCGCAAGGCCCAGGACTTTGATATTTGGTATGAAGCTTCATCTGATGGACCTCTACCAAAATTGTTCAAATTATAGCCTTTGGGCCAAAAATGTCCCCGCTTCGGGGCCCTTTGGTTTTACATAGACTTATATAGGGAAAATCTTTAAAAATCTTCTTCTCTGAAACCACAAGGCCTAGGTCTTTTATATTTGGTATGAAGCTTCTTCTAAAGGACACCTACCAAGATTATTCAAATTATAGTGCTGGGGCCAAAAATGTCCCCGTCCCGGGGCCCTTTGGTTTTACAAATGGCTTATATAGGGATAATCTTTAAAAATCTACTTCTCTGAAACTGCAAGGCCCAGGACTTTGATATTTGGTATGAAGCTTCATCTAATGGACCTCTACCAAGATTATTCAAATTATAGTGCTGGGGCCAAAAATGCCCCCGCTCCGAGGCCCTTTTTGTTTTACATAGACTTATATAGGGAAATCTTTAAAAATCTTCTTCTCTGAAACTGCAAGGCCCAGGCCTTTGATATTTGGTATGGAGCTCCAAGGCCCTTTGGTTTTACATAGATTTATATAGCCACGGGGCCATTTGGTTTTGCATAGGCTTATGTAGGGAATATCTTAAAAAAAATCTTCTTCTCTGAAACTGCAAGGCCCAGGTCTTTGATATTTGATGTGTAGCTTCATCTAGTGGACCTTTGCCAAGATTGTTCAAATTATAGCCTTTGTTGATGTTTGGTATGAAGCTTCACCTTTAAGACCTCCCTCAACATTATGCACATTAATTAAATAGCATAGAAAGCTCGTTAGCATTATCTCCCCTTTACACATTATTTCCCTTTTAATTAAATAACATAGAAAGCTCGTTAGCAAGATATCTCAAAAGTATTTGACCTAGAGCCTTGATATTTGGTATACTGATTGAGACTGAGGGGAGGATCACCTGATTAAATTTTCAATTAATTTCATGAAATTTTGTTAGAGTTATGGCCTTTTGCAATTTCTGGCCATTCATATGTGTTGCTTTCTGGTGCATTGCATAACTTTATAACCATGTATGCTAGTGTTTTGAAATTTCAAGTATGGATTTCTCATGAAAAAATAGTTTACCCGTATTTTTAGCTCACCGTCATGTAGTGATGAGGTGAGCTTTTGGGATCACTTTTTGTCCGTCGTGCGTGCGTCCGACCGTGCGTGCGTCCGTGCGTGCGTGCGTAAACAATTTCTTTAAACGACATCTCCTCCTAAACCACTGAGCGGATTTTGACCAAACTTCACAGGAATGATCCTTAGGTGGTCCCCTTTCAAAGTTGTTCAAATGGTTCCGGTCCGTTGCACATCTAGGTCACAGGAGCCAAAAATAGATTTTTTTCACCAAAAACTTAAAAAATCTTCTTCTCTGAAACCACAAGGCCCAGGACTTTGATATATGGTATGAAGCTTCATCTAGTGGACACCTACCAAGATTGGTCAAATTTTAGTGCTGGGACAAAAAATGTCCCCGCCACGGGGCCCTTTGGTTTTACATTGGCTTATATAGGGAAAATCTTTAAAAATCTTCTTCTCTGAAACCACAAGGCCCAGGACTTTGATATTTGGTATGAAGCTTCATCTAGTGGACCCCTACCACGATTGTTCAAATTATAGTGCTTGGGCCAAAAATCCTTTGGTTTTACATGGGCTTATATAGGGAAAATCTTTAAAAATCTTCTTCTCTGAAAGCACAAGGCCCAGAACTTTGATATTTGGTATGAAGCTTCATCTAGTGGACCCCTACCAAGATTGTTCAAATTATAGTGCTGGGACAAAAAATGCCCCGCCACGGGGCCCTTTGGTTTTACATAGGCTTATATAGGAAAAATCTTTAAAAATCTTCTTCTCTGAAACCACAAGGCCCAGGTCTTTGATTATTGGTATGAAGCTTCATCTAGTGGACCCCTACCAAGATTGTTCAAATTATAGTGCTGGGGCCAAAAATGCTCCCGCCCCGGGGCCCTTTGGTTTTACACAGGCTTATATAGGGAAAATCTGTAAAAATCTTCTTCTCTGAAACCACAAGGCCCAGGACTCTGATATTTGGTATGAAGCTTCATCTAGTGGACCCCTACCAAGATTGTTCAAATTATAGTGCTGGGACAAAAAATGCCCCCGCCACCGAGCCCTTTGGTTTTACATAGGCTTATATAGGGAAAATCTTTAAAAATCTTCTTCTCTGAAACCGCAAGGCCCAGGTCTTTGATATTTGGTATGAAGCTTCATCTAGTGGACCCCTACCAAGATTGTTCAAATTATAATGCTGGGGCCTAAAATGCCCCCGCCCCGGGGCCCTTTGGTTTTACATAGGCTTATATAGGGAAAATCTTTAAAAATCTTCTCTGAAACCACAAGGCCCAGGACTTTGATATTTGGTATGAAGCTTCATTTAGTGGACCCCTACCAAGATTGTTCAAATTATAGTGCTGGGGCCAAAAATGCCCCCGTCCCGGGGCCCTTTGGTTTTACATAGGCTTATATAGGCAAAATCTTTAAAAATCTTCTCTGAAACCGCTAGGCCCAGGTCTTTGATATTTGATGTGTAGCTTCATCTAGTGGACCTTTGCCAAGATTGTTCAAATTATAGCCTTTGTTGATGTTTGGTATGAAGCTTCACCTTTAAGACCTCCCTCAACATTATGCACATTAATGCCCTGGGGCCAATAATGGCCCTCTCTGGGGCCCACTTGTTACACTATGGATCAGGTGAGCGATCCAGGGCCATCATGGCCTGATGTTTTCTTTTCAGAATTATATCCCCTTTTTGAGTTATTTCCCCTTTAATTGAATAACATAGAAAGCTCGTTGGCAAGATATCTCAAAAAGTATTTGAGCTAGAGCCTTGATATTTGGTATACTGATTGAGACTGAGGAGGAGATCATCTAATTAAATTTTCAACAAATTTAATGAAATTTTGTTAGAGTAATGGCCCTTTGCAATTTCTGGCCATTTAATTGTGTTGCTTTCTGGTGCATAGCATAACTTTATAACCATGTATGTTAGTGTTATGAAATTTCATATATGGATTTCACATGAAAAAAAAAGTGGGCCCTTATTTTCTTCTTTTCCGAATTATCTCCCCTTTTTGAGTTATGTCCCCTTTAATTAACTAACATAGGAATCTCGTTAGCAAGATATCTCAAAAAGTAGTTGAGCTAGAGCCTTGATATTTGGTATACTGATTGGGACTAAAGAGGAGATTACCTGATTAAATTTTCAACCAATCCAATGAAGTTTGATTAGAGTTATGGCCCTTTCTGGCTATTTAATTGTGTTGATTTCCTGTGCATAGTATTACTTAAGAACTATGTATGCTAGTGTTTTGAAATTTTATATATGGTTTCCTTATGAAAAAATAGTTGACCAGTATTTTGTTCTTATCTGACTTATCTCCTCTTTTCGCGTTATCTCCTTTTAATTAAATAACATAGAAATCTCATTTGCAAGATATCTCAAAAAGTATCTGAGCCAGAGCCTTGAAATTTGGTATTCCGATAAGGGCTGAGGAGGAGATTACCTGATTAAATTTTCAACCAGTTTAATGAAATTTTGTTTAAGTGATTGCCCTTTGCATTTTCAGGTCATTTAATTGTGTTTCTTTCTTGTTGCAAGATATTTAAAAAACTATTTAAATTGCTGCCTTAAAACTTGACAGGCTGATTTGGAATGACTAGTACATCACCTGATTAACATTTGAAAAAAAAAATCTGATTTTTTTTTTTTTTTTTGCGATAATGGCCTCTTGAAAATTTGGTCATTTATTGACAAGCATATGGTTGGGGGCATAGTCATTAGTGTTTTACAAACACCGTTTCTAATTATCTGAAAATTTACTCTTTGGCGGTAAAATTTTCAGTATATTTGAATGATTGATTGTTTTGGGTTTAACGACACGTCTACGCTTGTGGGTCATTTTGTATCATCTCCAGAGAAGTGGAGAAGAGGTAGAAGAGACAGTAGAGGAGGTGAAATTGAGGGACAGATGAGAAAGAGGGACATGAATGGAAGTGCAGAAACAGAAGAAATAACAACACCCCTTCAACCCTTACCATGACCTGCTGCAGGGACAGCAGGTCTTGCGCAGCTGTAGGCCAATATCATTTGGACGCTTCAGTGACTCAACATATCCAATATATTTGAATAGACAAAAGATATATGAACGTAAAATTCCTGCTTGTCGTCAAGTCTTGCGAAAACAAAAACTGCCCCTCACTGACAGAATCGAATGTGCTGCATAATAATGTGTCAAAGATATTCATTCATTAAGCATTAAATATATCCAAGATTTTGGAAAGTCCCAAAGAAATAGTTTTAGAAGTGACCCCAAAAACATCTGCTAAATGACCTGTGCCCATAAAAGTACCATTTCTTCCTAGACCCTCGGCCCCCACCCATCGGGGCTTGAAGATTTATATGGGTTGCATGATGCTTCTACGCGGAGCTGAAACCAACCCGCACACAAGTACTGGTAAACTGCTTAGATGATCTAAGCCTGCCCAGGCAAAGCCGTGGGAGTCGGCCCGTCCATGCTTATAAACCCTATTGGTTTCATTGGGCGGTAGGGCTTGATATGTAATTTCATCACAATGTCGGGTAAAAGTCCCACAAAATTGGAAACAACGTCTCCAAAATGACCTTTACAGTGTTGACGGGGAGGTTAAACCTCAAATCAGACAAATCTTCATAGACCCACCCACCACCACACACACAACCAACAATAAAGAAATAATATTAAAATTAAGATTTTTAAAATACCTCAAAATAGTCCCAGCCTATGTAGCAGGTAAAATTTAGAATACTCCCTCCCAAGTATGAGTTAACCGAAATAGGTACAAGTTAACTAGGGGTACGAGTTGACCAAAAACGGGTTCAAGTTGACTAAGGTACAAGTTGACCAGATACCTCAGTGCTTGGCTGTAACTTTCTGTCAGACACTTTAGATTTGCAGGCTGAAAGCCTAAACAGTAACCATGTAGTTACTGTAGGGATCTTTTACCTGCACAGGGGATGGTTCTCCCTGCAGAGGGGGCCTCCAGTTAACGTCCCGATCCGAAGGACTGTGCGTTTTATGGAATTCATCCTACAAATGATGCAATTTGAGCATGTTTGGACACTGAAATTTTATCACCGCTGCCAGTTTCATTCAAACTTCATAGGAATGTAAGTGCAACGGTTATGCTTCATGGAATGGCTGTTATCCACATGACTTTCAGAAGCTATGTGACAACTTGATATCAGGTGAGGGATTCAGGGCCATCTTGGCCCTCTTGTTTTGTTTGTGGCTAACTTCTACAATTTATATCTGATGAAGCTGAAACTGCATATATAGTTAGACTTTTATGTGGCACAGTGCTTATTGTTTCGAGGTTACTGTCTACGAAAAAATAGTCAAGTTATGCCCCTTGAAAATTTCTGTACACATTTTGTTTGTGGCTAACTTCTGCAGGTAACATTTGATCTAGCAAAAACTTGATATTAAGTTTGACTATGACATGGAGAAGTGCGTATGGTTTAGAGAGGATGGTCCACCAAATATTTATATAACACTTTGAGAATATCTTCAGGCATTTTCATTTGCGGCTAACTCCTCCTACAATTTAGCTCCGATCAAGCTAAAACTTGATATTTAGTTGGACCATGATATGGAGCAGTTCTTATTGTTTCAAGGTTTCAGTCCAACAAATATTAACTTGCTACAGGCATATAATGCCCCACTTGTGGAGCTCTTGTTAGTTAGGTTTGTCCTTCCAGTTTAATGTTTGTCATGTTGGTGATTCTGATTCTTTTCTCCAATATGTATATTGCTTCTTTTTAGTTAGGTTTATATATTCTGAGTCACCACCTGTTTGGGAAAGAGCTGCTGACTCGGTTTACCTGTTGTCCATTTTGTTTACTGTCATTACTCATGTTTCGACTTCTTTCCCTGGTGATATTGTGGGAAGAATTAGGGATCTCATTCTGATTTTCAATCAGAATTAAAATTGTTACTGGTCACACGTAAAATGACATTCAGACACCAGGACCTGTGATATGGGAAGTTAGTCCCTAGCTCTAACCAAAGATTAGCTATACAATCCTCAGAACCTTCAGCTGTCTAAATATTCAAATTGGGAAGGGCATTCCACTCTCTAATGGTTTGGGGGAGGAACGATTCTTTATAAATATCAGTTCTTGCTGTAAGGGTCTGAAATGCCAATGAATGGTGATTTCTTCAGTACAAGGTCATCTGTAGGAATGCTGGCAGCACCCTTTAGATCTTTGTATAAAAGTATGAGCCAACTGTCTTTTTCTCCTTTTTTTGAGTCTTGCTTCTTAAGTTTCCTAGTATTCCAATCAGGCTCCCAGTTTCAAAGCAGTAATTGTTTGTTACAAATCTAGCAGCTCTATTCTGAACTTTTTCAATTTCTTCATTAAGGACTGCTCCACTGGGGTCCCAGATACAACTACCATATTCCAAGATTGGGCGAACAAGTCCTCTATATGCTGTCTCTTTCACATCCTGAGGACATTGAGGGGAAACCAAGCATTCTATTTGCCTTAGTACACACTTTGCTAATATGTGTATTCCATCTCAAATGTGTGATTGTCACACCTAATGGAATCCACATTCTGGAGAACCATTCCCTCTGAAGTGTAAGAAGCCTCAATTTTATTCTCTTCCTAGTTACGGATGTGCGTCTGACTGGTGATCAGGAGGACGCGGGTTTAATTTCCGCCGGGGTTGGCAACATTCTTTTGTGGAGATTAATCATGAAATCTTTTCTACGGTCATTCTCTCCCTTCCACTGATCTAGAAGGGCAGTTGTCAGTTTCTGGCGAAAGAATGTGCACAGTACTGGTTAACCGCTTAAGTATAAGCCTGCCCAGGGAAAGTGTGGACAGGTAAACTGACCGGCTCAAAAATGACCTAAAATAGTGTTGACTGGGCCGTTAAACTCCAAAACAAACAAACAAAATCTTCCTAGTTATCTGCATTCTGAAGTTTCAGTGAGTAATTCCATATCTCAAATTTCCTGGTAGCAAACACAGTCATCTGTGAACAGTCTTATTTCTGAGTCAGTGTTGGCGGAAATATCATTGATGTACAGGGAGAACAACAGTGGACCAAGAACAGTCCCTTATCCCAATGAATGGCAAACAGTGTAGACCCTGACTAGATGCCGCTTCTGCCACATCTCATCTGGATCTACACTGTTTGCTTAGGCCTGTCTGTCAGAATACATACCGTATGTTGTCTGTACTTGACTAGGCAGTTTTACTTTATTTTATACCTCGAGAAGATATTCCTAACTTAACCCTTCTCTTGCTGAATATTCATTTTAGCCACACCCATTTCTGACTTTGAACCAATCAGATTACTTGATGTAATTTATTCCTACAAATTCATAAACTGAAAGTCAAACAGTATAGATCCTGATCAGATGGCTTCTTCAGAAGCCATCTGATCTGGATCTACACTGTTTGCAAAGATAAGGGTTGCCTTGAACAGCAAGATAAGGGTTAACTCCTTTATGCCTCCTGAGCTAGCACTAAGCTTAACACTCAGTGATTCAATCTATCCCTATCTAGAACAACTTTCAACAGTTTCAAAGGTGTTCGAGCAATTGAAGTTGAACTGTAATTCTGTTAATATTTTTCAGGTACAATTTTGGAACTTCGATCAGGCAAGAGTCCTATCACAGATGACAGTGAACATCTACAATGTCTATGTCATACACTGGAACAAATATTTTCTAAAGGTCTGAAAGGTATGGTACAGAGAGAAGTGAAAGATGATACATAAGCTAGAAATTGACAATGTCGCTCAGCAGATGGCACTTCATTCGAAGTGTCAAAAAACTTAGCTAAACAACTTCTCAATGTCAGGTAAAAGTCCCACAAAATCGGAAGAAACGTCTCCAAAATGACCTTTATATTGTTGACGGGAATGTTAAACATCAAATCAAACAAAATCAATCAAACAAACAACTCTTTGAAATAACCTCTTAACCCATAAAATGCCAATCATGACGACTCTCGTCTGCTTTGCCATCTGCCGGCTACCTTAAAAGTATTTTTTTTTGCAAACAGCGTGGACCCAGATCACACCGCTCCTGTAGGAGCAAACTGATCTGGGCCCACACTGTTTGCCTATATGCAAAGTTTGCAAAAAAAAAAATATATATCTGCAGGCGACATAAGCAGACAACATTTCAGATGTAGTTTTTCTCGGCGTCATAAGGGGTAAAAACCTTGGCAGGTCACACATTTCTGCAGATCAAGTGAGTCATTTGGTGAGGAAACCTGTTTTAACTCATTTTATACCAGAAACCCCAAAACAGGTACCCTGACAAACAGTTCAGGCCCAGATCAGATGCCGAAGAACGTGACATCTGATTAGGGCCTACACTCTTTTCGAAAAGTTAAGCCATTTTCCAAATAAAATTTGAAGAAAACACAACCTGACACCCCTTAATTTTGGAATGGTCTCCTGGTATAGTATATAAGGAGTAAGATTCCATTTGCTACAAAAAAGGTTAAGGCATTTTTGAACAATAATGGTGCAGATTAGCCTTCTGCATCCATACACTGTAATCAGCACCTTTAGTAGGTTCACTACTTAACCCTTCTCTTGCTGAATATTCAGTTTAGCCACACCCATTTCTGACTTTGAACCAATCAGATTACTTGATGTAATTTATTTCTACAAATTCATAAATTGAATGTCAAACAGTGTAGATCCTGATCAGATGGCTTCTTCAGAAGCCATCTGATCTGGATCTACACTGTTTCCAAAGATAGGGGTTGTCGTGAACAGCAAGATAAGGGTTAAGGGGCACGTATTCACTTGCAGGGGAGGCACCAGGTGCACATTATCGCGTTCTAATCTTGACCTTTTTGATGAAGATCCTGCCAACTTTCTTCAGAGATTTGTCACTATGGATGAAACATTGGTCCATCATTTTACCCCAGAGGTCAAACAACAATCGAAACAATGGAAGCACCCTGGCTCCCCCCCCCCCCCCCCCACCCCAAGGCACCAGGTGCACATTATCACGTGCTAATCTTGACCTTTTTGATGAAGATCCTGCTAACTTTCTTCAGAGATTTGTCACTATGGATGAATCATGGGTCCATCATTTTACCCCAGAGGTCAAACAACAATCGAAACAATGGAAGCACCCTGGCTCCCCCCCCCCCCCCACACACACACACACACAAAAGGCATAGTCTGTTCCATCAGCTGGGAAGGTTATGGGGGTTTTTTTGGGATGAAGATGGTATACTGCTCATAGATTATCTCCAATAGGGACAGACAATACTTCACTTCTGACGCAGTAACGGGAAAATATTAACCTTATGCACCGCGTAAAGCTCACTAAAGGTTTGTTGTTCCATTAAGACAATGCTCCTGTTCACAAGTCTGTCATTGCTTTGGCTGCCATTCATGATTGCAGCTGTAAATTGATTGAGCATTCACCTGATCTCGCTCCATCAGACTTTCATCTACACCACAATCTCATTGTAACATGGTTCGCTAGAATACAGTTTTGGATATAATACAGTTTCAAGATGGATCCCAAAACTGCACAGATTATATAGAAAAAAAATGACCATGAATGGTCATTATTTCTCCCCGGAAATTTTTTTTTTCGGAGAGACATGTTGTTTTTCCCCCGGGCGTCTGTCTGTCTGTCCATCTGTCACACATTCATGTCCGCTCTATAACTTGAAAACTGTTCAAGCTATCTTCACAAAACTTCATATGAATATTAATCAGTATTAGACGACGTGCAGTGTGCAAAAACTATAACTCTCGCATATATACTTTTTGAATTATCTTCCTTGGAAGTTTGTCGGTATGTTTGTATGTATTGGCAAATCGTGTCCGGTCAATAACTTCCTTATTTTCAAATGGATTTTAAAATTACTTGGCAGAAATATTAATAACCATGAGACGATGTGTGGTGAACATTAGGCAGGTCAGTACCTCAAAAATTTTCGTGTTTGGTCAATAACTTTCTTATATTGAGATGGATTTTGAAATCACTTGGCAGAAATGTTAACCACCATGAGACAAAGTGTTGCGTGCATGACCCAAGTTGGTATCTCAAAGTCAAGGTCATACTTAGAGGTCAAAGATAAAAAAGGGGCCTTTTTTTCGTGTTTTGTCAATAACTTTCTTATTTTTAGATAGAATTTGAAGTTACATGGCAAAAATGTTAACTATAATGAGACGATGTGTTGCATGCATGATTCAGTTTTGTACCTCAAATGTCAGGGTCATACATAGAGGTCAAAGGTAAAAAAAGGGGCCTTTTTTCGTGTTTGGTCAATAACTTTATTTTTAGATGGATTTTGAAATTGCTTGGCAGAAATGTAAACCACCATCAGACGATGAGTTGCGCCATGAGCGCGTTTGGTACCTGAAAGGTCAAGGTCATACATAGAGGCTAAAGGTAAAAAAGGGGCCTTTTTGTGTTCGGTCAGTAACTTTCTTATTTTTAGATGGATTTTGAAATTACTGGGCAGAAATGTTAACCACCATGGGACAATGTGTTGCGTGTATGACCCAAGTTTGTACCTCAAATGTCAAGGTTGTACTAATAGGTCAAAGGACAAAAGGGGCCTTTTTTAGTGTTCAGTCAATAACTTTCTTATTTCTGGATAAATTGTGAAATTACTTGGCAGAAATGTTAACCATCGTGAGACGATGTGTTGCACGCTAGACCCAGGTTGGTACCTCCAAGGTCAAGGTAATACTAAGAGGTCAGAGGTAAAAAAAGTTTTTTTTTTGTGTCCAGTCAATAACTTTTTTTTATTTCTGGATGGACTTTATAAAGTAACCCTGCAGAAATGTTCACAGTCATTAGACCATGAGTCATGTGCATACCTCCAATGTCAAGGTCATACCTAGAGGTCAAAGGTATAAAAAGGGACAGTCAATAACTTCCTTATTCTTTGGTGGATTGTGAAATTACTTGGCAGAAATGTTAACCATCATGAGACGATGTGTTGTACCTCAAAGGTCAAGGACATACTTAGAGGTCAAAGGTGAAAAAAGGGCTTTTTTTGTGTACGGCCAATAACTTTTTAGCTCACCAGAGCCGAAGGCTCCGGGGGAGCTTATAGGATAGGCAGTTGTCCGTCGTCATCGTCGTCGGCGTCGTCGTCGTCTGTCCTATGACGTCAACATTTTCAAACGACATCTTTTCTGAAGCCACTGGGCCGATTGGGCCCAAATTTTTTCTGTAGCATCCTTGGGCTGGGGGATTGAAAATTTGTGTTTTTTATGAAAATCGGCTCATTAGTTTGGTTGCTATGGCAACTTGTAGTTTACATAGACTTATAATGGGGAAAATAGAAAAATGGCATTTACTGCCAAGCCTCTGCAGATATTTTGACAAAACTTGCATAGAAATGTTCCATAGGCAATCTACTATCTGCAGTAAGATTTTAGGCCTTCTGCTCATTTTTTTGGTTGCCATGGAAACCAAAATGCAAAAAATAGGGAAAAAAAATACTTAAAAAATCATCTCCTCAGAAACCATATGCTCTAGGAGGCTGAGACTTTATGAAAATATTCACCATATTTGCCTTTACAGGTTTTGTGTTTTTTATGAAATTTGGCCTTTTAATTTTGTTGCTATGGCAACTTAGAGTTTCCATTGACTTATAATGGGGGAAAACTGAAAATGGCATTTACTGCCAAGTCATTGCAGATATTTTGACAAAACTTACATAGACATCTTCCTTGAATAAACTTCTCTCAGCAATATGCTTTTATGTCAACCTGGGGGTCCCCTAGGTTGTGCCGGGGCCATGCCCCGCCCCTCCACTTGATAAAATGCCTTATATCTCAGAAACCTTACAGATCCCAACCCCTAAACCATATATATTCTTGTTCCTTATGTTAAGATGCATTAAGTGACACCAACCTGGGGGTCCCCCGGGATGTGCCGGGGACATGCCCGGCCCCCTCTATTTCATAAAATGCCATTTATCTCAGAAACCATTCAGATCCCCACCCCTAAACTGTATATATTCTTGTTCCTTATGCTAAGATGCATTAAGTGACACCAACCTGGGGGTCCCCCGGAATGTGCCAGGGACATGCCCCACCCCCTTCATTTCATAAAATGCCATTTATCTCAGAAACCATTGAGATCCCCACCCCTAAACCATATATACTTTTGTTCCTTATGATAAGATGGACACAGTGACACCAACCTGGGGGTCCCACGGGATGTGCCAGGGCCATGCCCCACCCCCTCCATTCATAAAAGGCCCAATATCCCAGTAACCTTACAGATCCCCACCCCTAAACCATATATATTCTCGTTCCTTATGATTAGCCGCATTCAATGACTCCAACTTGGGGGTCCCCCGGGATGTGCGGGGGCCATGCCCAACCCCCTCCACTTCATAAAAGGCTAAATATTTCAGAAACCTTACAGATCCCCACCCCCAAACCATATATATTCTTGTTCCTTATGATAAGACACATTCAGTGACACCAACCTAGGGGCCACCCAGGGTGTGGCCGGGCCACACTCCACCCATCGACTTCACAAAAGACTATATATCTGAGAAACTGTTCAGAGCCCACCCCTAAACCATATATATTCTTGTTCCTTATGATAAGACGCAAACAGTGACACCAGCACGGGGGGTCCCCCCGGGGTGCCACGGGCCATGCCCCACCCCTTTACTTCATTAAAATCCATATACATGTATCTCAGAAACCGTTCAGATCCCACCCATAAACCATATATATGCTTGTTCCTGATGATAAGACTCCACTTAATAATAGGCCATATATCTCAGAAACCATTCAAATCCCCATCCTATAATCACATATATTCTTGTTCATTGTTATTTGACACAGTCAACCCTGTCTAGGGGGGTCAGCATGGGCCATTTCTCTCCCTTCCACTTCATAAAAGGGCCTCATATCTCAGAAACCGTTCAGATCCCCACCATTTAACCATATATATTCTTGATCTTTATGATAAGATATATTCAGTGACAACAATCTTTGGCTTTTCTGGGATCTGCCATGCCCGAATCCCTCCATTGCTTAAAAGGCCTAACGTCTCAGGAACCATACATATCCCCACCGCTAAACCATATATGTCTCTGTTCCATTTTATAAGACCCATTTAGTAACACCAATCAGGGCTCCATTGGGCAGTGCCCACCTGAGCTCTGGTTTATGAAATTTGGCTCTTTGGTTTGTTTGCTATGGCAAGTTAAGAGCTTCCATTGACTTATAATGGGGAAAATTGAAAAATGACATTAATGCCTCTCAAGATATTTTGTCAAACTTTCATAGAAATGTTCCTTTAGTAATGTTCTTTTTGGCCTATTGCCACAGATGGGAAATGGTCAATTGTCATCTGTTGTCTTCAAGGGACATCAGACCTCTGAAGCCACTAGTCTGATTGGGTCGAAATTTTATCTGTAGCAACCTTGGCAGCAGGGCTTCCATGGTTAATTAAAATATATTGCTGCCAGTGGGCAGTGGCTCCCTGAGCTCTGGTGAGCATTGTGGCCCATGGGGCTCTTGTTTTATTTCTCTATGAACTTTTTAAAGTTACTTTGCAGAAATGTTCATCTTCATTAGATGATGAGTTGCACACAAGACCCAGCTCAATACCTCCAATGTCAATGCCATACTTAGAGGTCAAAAACGGGGGAGACATCTGTGTTTTTGTAGAAAAACAAATTCTGGTTTTTCTATATAGTTATTCAGATATAACATGGTTGTTTAACTAACACGGTTTCTGCTTTGGACCCCAAAAATAGTGTTATAAAGAGGTTGGGGTATATTTCCACAACTGACAACAGCTATTTCAGGCATCCACTTTCAGTCAGATGATGATGTCATATATGCAGTGGATGACTTTCTGAACAGCCAAGAAAAGGCTTTTTATAAAAGTGACCCTTAAACACCACTGGCAAAACTGTATACCGTATTCGCCCTAATTACCGCACATGCTCCTATAAGCGCACACCAAAGCTATTTTTGAAAAGGAAATGCATAAGTGCACACTTTACAGTAATCTCCCCTTCAAGCTCTATTAGTAAATCTATAAAACTTACCATTATTTCTTCCACAGTGAAGGCAATGCTTAAGTATCTTTTTCCGTCCCATTAAATATCAGTAATACATCATCTTGGAAGCTGTTGTTTTCGTATCAAGTGTGCGCTAATTAGGTAGATTTTCCACCATGATTTTATGACACGATTTTGAAAAAACTAAGCGCACGGTGCGGTAATTAGGGCGAATACCGTGGATACCGAAGGGGATTATGTTGAAAAATAATACAAAATGTCTGTCAAAATTCAACTCCTTCAATATGAGGCTAACAACAGAGCAATCAGCCCTCGCACACTTGTACATTTGGATGACATGAATTGTCTATTTCCACTACAGATCAAAGTTTGTAATGTGGAAGCATTAAAATGAACTACTTCTGTACAAAAGAAATTGCTTCTGAGTGGTAAATAGGTTGTGATAAGTTTATGTCACAAACAAAGAATGTCTGTTTGAATCGCATTTGCATTTAAATGCAATCAAATTTAGATGACAACCATCCAGATCATTGAGGCGTTTGAACGTTGGCACATACTCATTCATCTTTTTTACTTCATTTGCAATTATAAAATATGGCCAGGTTCTTGAGAGATTGTGAAGTAAGGACGGGGAGATTCCGAGAAAATGCCCTTTGGCTTTGTTGAATCTGGATGGTGCTATGTTCAAAATACTTTAAGAACTAACAACAATGATTGGTCACACACCATCACTCGAGATATTGCATATGGAGAACTGTAAAGGTCACTGTAAAGAGACTGATGCTCAATTTATAACTTACTTAATTTCAAATTTAAATAGCAGAGTAGAAAAATCCTTTAAATGACTTATCCAAAACTGTTGGATGGATTTTGAAATAATTTTACTGGAATCTGAGGGCAGCCCTCTTCCAAAATTGCTCAAACCATTCCACTCTGCTAAACAGGATGGCTATCAGTGCTTTAAATAGAAAAAACCTTTAAATGACTTTGCTTCCTAAACAGATTGATTTATAAATGATTTTATAGAAATGATTTTTGGGTACCATCCGTCAATTCCACTTTGCTGAACAAGATGGTAGCAAGAACTTAAAATATAAAAAAAACTAGATCGCGCAGTAGATGGCGCGCCATCGCAAATCCCCACGTTTATTGCAAACATTGCCCTTGTACAGCACATCATAGTTTTAAGCAAATTTGACCTTTTGACCTCTCCCCAGGGCCCCTGGAGGCGGGGTCAAAAATGAACGTGATCTCGCGCAAGCCATTAATGTAAGCAACTCACATACCGAATTTGGTTGGATTCCCGACAACGGTTTAGGAGCAGATCGCCAGACAGACTGACGGACAGACGCACGGATGGACAGATGGAGGCGATAACAATATCCCCACTTTTCTTCGAAAAACGTTAGGATAAAAACAACAAAAACTTATTCTTCAAAAAGGAAACTGTTTCAGAGGAATGTTCCATCACAAAATTGCTCAGAATTCTTATACTCCACTGAACATGATAGCCACCGTCAGAATTCAGAAAAAGGAAACTGTTTCAGAGGAATGTTCCATCACAAAATTGCTCAGAATTCTTATACTCCACTGAACATGATAGCCACCATCAGAATTCTTATACTCCACTGAACATGATAAACTAATTACAACCTTTCAAAAATAGCTTTACTGATTCTGAAATCATTTCATAGAAATGTTCCTTGCGTCACTGTTAACAAAAAAATTGCTCAAACCCTCCCCTCCACCTTATATTCCCTAACATTTCTTTTGTACAATATGATGTGGTGAGCCATCCAGGGCCATTATGGCTCTCTTGTTTTCTCTTTTTTAGTGAGCAATTCCTGGTTTAATAAATGCAGTTATTGGACATGGATCAGCAAGCTACCATCACTGGCCTCCAAGGAAAGGTATGATTTGTACAATAAATACTCAATGAGTAACAAATTTCAAATGTCAGTTAAACCCTCCCCAAAATGGGTAATTAGCAAACAGTGCAGGCCCAGATAAGATGCCGCAGAATGCGGCATCTGATCAGGGCCTGCACTGTTTGCAAAATGTTCAGCCAGTTTCCAAATAGATTTTGAAGAAAACACAACCCGATACCCCTTAATTTTGAAATGGACTCCTAATATATATATATACATTTGGTACAAAATTGGTTAAAAGCAGACCCCTTTTCAGAGGGACTTAGCTTACAGGATAATAAGAGGAAATACCTGTGAGAAACAGCAAAAGATATATCAGGGTCCAGTAATGTATCCTGAAAACTTGTATCATTTCAAATGGCAAATATACTACTTGTAGTTTGGCAGAGAAAAAGTGAGCAGCTTTTGCTGATTAACCCATTTAGTACCAGAAACACCAAATCGGGTACTCTGGCAAACAGTGCAGGCCCAGATCAGACGCCGCAGAATGCGGTGTCTGATCAGGGCGTACACTGTTTGCAAAAATTTCAGCCATTTTCCTAATAAATTCTGAAGAAAACACAACCTGACACCCCTAAATTTTGAAATGGACTCATGCTATATATAAGGAGGAAGATTCCATTGGGTACAAAAAGGGTTAATAATTTTTTCAGAAAAATCTGAACGGCTTTTGACGTTATGCTCTTCCATCCAGTGATTTGTTACAGAATTAATCACAGTCCGTTCCATTGCCTATATAGGTTTGAGAGCTCACTGGTTATCTTTAACCACAATAAGGACATTGATGATGTTCATTAATACCAACAACTAGGGCTGGCTAATCGGAGCTGAAAAGATAATCGATTATCAGTCCTATCATTGCGATCGATAATCGATTAGTAATCGCTGAGGTTTTTGTCAATTTTACCTGTCTGGCTTTTTATCTGAGCATGACTCTTACCATATGTTGCACTTTACCATATGTATATTTGAACAGACAGGCCTGAGCAAACAGTATAGACCCAGATGAGACGCCGCAGAATGTGGCGTCTCATCAGGGTCTGCACTGTTTGCCACTCATCCAGCTATTTTAGGCATAACTTTGGGTAGTAAATTGTACCTATCAAGTAATCGATTAAAAGCAAATCAGAAATGATAATCATTTTTGTGGAATTTATTGATCGATTAATTGATTTTATGATTAATCGTGTCAGCCTTACCAACAACATACACGGGGAATATGCCAATAGCTTTTCTTGGACTTAATCAGGATGAGCTGTAAAAAAAGAAAAATAAAAAAATGGAGACAACAGTTAACAAGTACTATATTAACTGAATGTATTTTGAAAAATCAGGTCTGAGTAAACAGTGTAAATTAAAAAGAGAAACGATCAGGAAGTGATACATAGAGGATCTTACATGAGTGTTCATGTATTATTGAATTTATTAAATGAGTTGAGGAAAAGAGATAAAATGCCAGGCTGTGCCGACCATTTTTAGCTCACCGTCACGTAGTGACGAGGTGAGCTTTTGGGATCACTTTTTGTCCGTCGTCCGTCGTGCGTGCGTCCGTGCGTCCGTGCGTGCGTCCGTGCGTAAACAATTTCTTTAAACAACATCTCCTCCTAAACCACTGATCGGATTTTGACCAAACTTCACAGGAATGATCCTTAGGTGGTCCCCTTTCAAAGTTGTTCAAATGGTTCCGGTCCGTTGCACATCTAGGTCACAGGAGCTAAAAATAGATTTTTTTCACCAAAAACTTAAAAAATCTTCTTCTCTGAAACCACAAGGCCCAGGTCTTTTTTATTTGGTATGAAGCTTCATCTAGTGGACCCCTACCAAGATTGTTCAAATTATAGTGCTGGGGCCAAAAATGTACCCCGCCCCGGGGCCCTTTGGTTTTACATAGGCTTATATAGGGAAAATCTTTAAAAATCTTCTTCTCTGAAACCACAAGGCCCAGGTCTTTGATATTTGGTATGAAGCTTCATCTAGTGGACCCCTACCAAGATTGTTCAAATTATAGTGCTGGGGCCAAAAATGCCCCCGCCCCGGGGCCCTTTGGTTTTACATAGGCTTATATAGGGAAAATCTTTAAAAATCTTCTTCTCTGAAACCACAAGGCCCAGGACTTTGATATTTGGTATGAAGCTTCATCTAGTGGACCCCTACCAAGATTGTTCAAATTATAGTGCTGGGACAAAAAATACCCCCGCCACGGGGCCCTTTGGTTTTACATAGGCTTATATAGGGAAAATCTTTAAAAATCTTCTTCTCTGAAACCACAAGGCCCAGGACATTGATATTTGGTATGAAGCTTCATCTAGTGGACCCCTACCAAGATTGTTCAAATTTTAGTGCTGGGACAAAAAATGCCCCCGCCACGGGGCCCTTTGGTTTTACATTGGCTTATATAGGGAAAATCTTTAAAAATCTTCTTCTCTGAAACCACAAGGCCCAGGTCTTTGATATTTGATATGAAGCTTCATCTAGTGGACCCCTACCAAGATTGTTCAAATTATAGTGCTGGGGCCAAAAATGCCCCCGCCCCGGGGCCTTTTGGTTTTACATAGGCTTATATAGGGAAAAATCTTTAAAAATCTTCTTCTCTGAAACCACAAGGCCCAGGACTTTGATATTTGGTATGAAGCTTCATCTAGTGGACCCCTACCAAGATTGTTCAAATTTTAGTGCTGGGACAAAAAATGCCCCCGCCACAGGGCCCTTTGGTTTTACATTGGCTTATATAGGGAAAATCTATAAAAATCTTCTTCTCTGAAACCACAAGGCCCAGGACATTGATATTTGGTATGAAGCTTCATCTAGTGGACCCCTACCAAGATTGTTCAAATTTTAGTGCTGGGACTAAAAATGCCCCCGCCACTGGGCCCTTTGGTTTTACATAGGCTTATATAGGGAAAATCTTTAAAAATCTTCTTCTCTGAAACCACAAGGCCCAGGTCTTTGATATTTGGTATGAAGCTTCATCTAGTGGACCCCTACCAAGATTGTTCAAATTTATGGTGCTGGGACAAAAAATACCCCCGCCACGGGGCCCTTTGGTTTTACATTGCCTTATATAGGGAAAATCTTTAAAAAACTTCTTCTCTGAAACCACAAGGCCCAGGTCTTTGATATTTGGTATGAAGCTTCATCTAGTGGACCCCTACCAAGATTGTTCACATTATAGTGCTGGGACAAAAAATGCCCCCGCCCCGGGGCCCTTTGGTTTTACATAGGCTTATATAGGGAAAATCTTTAAAAATTTTCTTCTCTGAAACCACAAGGCCCAGGACTTTGATATTTGGTATGAAGCTTCATCTAGTGGACCCCTACCAAGATTGTTCAAATTTTAGTGCTGGGACCAAAAAATGCCCCCGCCACGGGGCCCTTTGGTTTTACATTGGCTTATATAGGGAAAATCTTTAAAAATCTTCTGCTCTGAAACCACAAGGCCCAGGTCTTTGATATTTGGTATGAAGCTTCATCTAGTGGACCCCTACCAAGATTGTTCAAATTATAGTGCTGGGGCCAAAAATGCCCCCGCCCCGGGGCCCTTTGGTTTTACATAGGCTTATATAGGGAAAATCTTTAAAAATTTTCTTCTCTGAAACCACAAGGCCCAGGACTTTGATATTTGGTATGAAGCTTCATCTAGTGGACCCCTACCAAGATTGTTCAAATTTTAGTGCTGGGACCAAAAAATGCCCCCGCCACGGGGCCCTTTGGTTTTACATTGGCTTATATAGGGAAAATCTTTAAAAATCTTCTGCTCTGAAACCACAAGGCCCAGGTCTTTGATATTTGGTATGAAGCTTCATCTAGTGGACCCCTACCAAGATTGTTCAAATTATAGTGCTGGGGCCAAAAATGCCCCCGCCCCGGGGCCCTTTGGTTTTACATAGGCTTATATAGGGAAAATCTTTAAAAATCTTCTTCTCTGAAACCACAAGGCCCAGGACTTTGATATTTGGTATGAAGCTTCATCTAGTGGACTCCTACCAAGATTGTTCAAATTTGAGTGCTGGGACAAAAAATGCCCCTGCCAAGGGGCCCTTTGGTTTTACATAGGCTTATAAAGGGAAAATCTTTAAAAATCTTCTTCTTTGAAACCGCTAGGCCCAGGTCTTTGATATTTAATGTGTATCTTCATCTAGTGGACCTTTGCCAAGATTGTTCAAATTATAGCCTTTGTTGATGTTTGGTATGAAGCTTCACCTTTAAGACCTCCCTCAACATTATGCACATTAAAGCTCTGGGGCCAATAATGGCCCTCTCTGGGGCCCACTTGTTACACTATGGGTCAGGTGAGCGATCCAGGGCCATCATGGCCCTCTTGTATCACTTTTCCTCAACCAGTATAATAAATTCAATAATACATGAGCGCGAATGTAAGATTCTATTTATCATATGACATTTAGATGCATTTTATTCACGATTGTTTTACAAAAATGTTGATATTCCGCCATTAATAAAAGCAACGTCGTTAAGGACGTCGTACATGAAACATTATGGGACGTATCTAGCTAATTTACATATTTATTCCGCTAGTGGATTATCGAATTTATTACATGGTGTTATTACATTCTCAGACGCGACGTCATATGATAAAATCAGATCCCAATTTCTTCCTACAATATGCAGTAAAGAAAATGCACAACAGGTAAACCGAGTCAGCAGCTCCCTCCCAAACCCAGATGAGACGCTGCAGGATGCGGCATCTCATCAGGGTCCCAATATTTACCACTCATCCAGCTATTTTTATCACGTGAACAAGTCTGTGAGATGAACATCCCCCTAAACCCCACTTTATATAAAGAAAACTGGGGTTTAAAGGGGTATACATTATTTTTCTTATTTCTGCTCCAAGATACAGATTGTGGATACTCGTTAGAATCGCCTCAGTGAGGCGGTTCTAACGAGCAGCCACAACCTATGATTACAGTATAAATAAGAAAAAATATCACAGATTTTCATCAGAAAATTAGCCATTTTGGAGATGTAAAAAATACATTATGTCGCACGGGTGTGTTACCGAAATGTAGTTGCAACATAAGATAGTTAACTGTACTTATTCAAGTTTTAGAACAAGTGTAGTATACAGTTGAGGTCTAGATATTTAGTTAGGGTAGACATGGTTTAATGTATCATTCAAAATGATAACTGTACAATTAAATTTATATTTTCAGGATCAGCCCTGTGTGTTCCATGGCTATTGAAGCTATCAAGAAAAGTAAAAAGGTAACAATTTTGAGGTTGCTTATCTGTGCATTGAAAGCTTAACTCTTATTCTACTGTTCACGACAACCCTTTTCTTTGAAAACAGTGTAGATCCAGATCAGATGGCTTCTGAAGAAGCCATCTGATCAGGATCTTCACTGTTTGACATTCAGTTTATGAATTTGTAGGAATAAATTACGTCAAGTAATCTGATTGGTTCAAAGTCAGAAATGGGTGTAACTAAATTGAATATTCAGCAAGAGAAGGGTTAAAAGAATTGTCATAAACATTTCTTAATTGGGATGTGGATACATCTGACCACAAGAGCTTGATGTGATATCTGAATTATAATAAAAATATCAGAAGCCCCAAAAATTCAAGGTTTGTCAGACATTATCGAATGAATCCTTGAGGCTTTTCTGATGAACACCCACACTGTTTTGGAGCAAAAATGTTAAATTATAAATACCTGTGTAAGCCCCAATTTCTCTTCATATAGTAGAGTTTTTATAGGTTATTGACATTATTAGGGCCCCGCACTGAAAGTGTGGGTGCCCTATAGTAATCACTCTGTCCGTCCGTCTGTCTGTCCGTCTGTCCGTCCACAAATTTTCAACATTTTCCTACTCCTCTGATAGCGCTGCCGGGGCCCTAGTCAGTTTCACTGACAGCTCTAGTTGTGTTAGCTTACGTAGAGAGCTTATGTCTTGTGGCCTGTTGTCAGTCGTCCGTCTGTCATCTGTCCATTGTTTACTTTTCACATTTTGGACATTTCCTCCAAATTGTAAGTCCAGTTGAGCTGATACTTGGTTGAAGACTCTTGGAAAATATGGCGATTCAGAGTTGCTAGAATCATTCGATTCCGATATCCAAGATGGCCACAAGGTGGCTATTTTGAATTTCTTCAAACACCATCTCCTCCCGAACGAGCCAGAACTATATGAGGGGCATCAGGGTGACATGGAGATTCAAAATTACCATTCTGCTCCAATATCCAAAATGGCTTGTAATTTTTCAAACAACATCTGCTTCCAAACCAGAAGTCGGATTGAGCTGAAACTTGATAGGAGCCGCCATGTCAGCCAACTTGAAATTCTTTAACCCTTATCTTGGTGTTCACGACAACCCCTATCTTTGCAAACAGTGTAGATCCAGATCAGATGGCTTCTGAAGAAGCCATCTGATCAGGATCTACACTGTTTGACATTCAGTTTATGAATTTGTAGGAATAAATCACATCAAGTAATCTCATTGGTTCAAAGTCAGAAATGGGTGTGGCTAAACTGAATATTCAGCAAGAGAAGGGTTAAAGGACATCTCCTCCCATACCAAAAGTCACATTGAGCTGGAACTTGATGGGAGCAACATGGTATTAATTCCATTCCGATATTCAAAATGGTTGCCATGGGACCATCTTGAAATTCTTCAAACAATACCTCTTCCCATACCCAGTCAGATTGAGCTGAAACTTGAGGGGAGGCATTGGGGTGACATGGAGATACAGAATTGATAAAATAGTCTGTTATCCAAGATGGCAGGGATGGTTGCAATCTTGAAAATATTCAAACTTTATCAAGTGGAATTAAGCCGAAACTTGGTGGGAGGCATTGGGGCGACATGGTTATTCAGACTTGTTCTGATATCCAAGATGGCTGCTATGGTGTTATCTTCAAACCACATCTGTTCCCGAATGGTCAGTCTTACTGAGTCAAAATTTGGTGGGAGGCATTTGTGTGACTTGGAAATTTATAATTTTTAAAATTGTTGCAAGATGCAGATATCCAAGATGGTGGTTATCTTGAAATTCTTCAAAGAACATGTATAGTAATCCAATAAGATTGGTGGGATGGGGCAAGGCATCTCAGGGGTTGTCAGTATATGTCAAATTTGCTGAGTCCACTAGAGATTCAGTAGAGTGGCTTTTGTATGTTTTTGCAAGTGGCCATATACACACCATCACTTTGTCTGTGGTGCATTTGAATTCACAGAGTTGGGTGATTTGGTTTACCTTTTTAGCTCACCTGAGCCGAAGGCTCATGTGAGGTATTAGTATACCACGAGCCGGCGTCCGTCGTCGTCGTCCGTCGTCGTCGTCCGTCGTCCACACTTTCAAAGAAGTATATCTCCGGAACCAGTGGGCCAATCTTGATCAAATTTCATGTGAAGCATTATCAGGTAGGGGGAAAGGCTGCATACTGTTTTCGGGCAGCAACAAAGAGCTCCCATAGGCTTAACATAGGAAAAAGCTTGTCATCACTCTAGCTCCGTCAATTTTTTTCTGATCGACTTCATTCTTGCAGATAACGAGGACAGGCATAAAATCTCGATCAAGTTCGATTTTGGGCTGAATCGGCTTATTCACTCAGGAGTTATGTGCCCTTGAGCGTTAGGAAAAAGCTTGTCATCACTCTAGCTCCGTCAATTTTTTTCTGATCGACTTCATTCTTGCAGATAACGAGGACAGGCATGAAATCTCGATCAAGTTCGATTTTGGGCTGAATCGGATTATTCACTCAGGAGTTACGTGCCCTTGAGCGTTGAAAAAATTGCCTATTGACTTAATATGGGGAGAATGATGTCATCACCGTAGCTGCTTCAATTATTTTCAGATTGGCTTTATTCTTGCAGATAACCAGCACAGCCATGAAATCTTGGTCAAGTTCGATAACTGGCAGAATCGGATCATTCACTTAGGAGTTACCTGCCCTTGTGTGTTTTTGCATTAAGGTGAATGGGAATTTCAAAAATGTATATCTTAAAGACTACTTGGCCAACTTTGATCAAATTTCATGTGTCGCATTATTGGGCAAGTCGAAAGGCTGTATTAGGTTTTCGTGCAGATCTGAGTGGAACTCTGGTTGCCCTGGCAACATCTAGCTCCCATAGACTTCACATAGGAAAAAGCTTGTCATCACTCTAGCTCCGTCAATTTTTTTCTGATCGACTTCATTTTTGCAGATAACCAGTACAGGCATAAAATCTCGGTCAAGTTCGATTTTGGGCCGAATCAGATAATTCACTCAAGAGTTACGTCCCCTTGAGCGCCCGAAAAATTGCCTATCGACTTAACATGGGGAAAATGTTGTCATCACTGTAGCTAGTAACGAGGACAGGCATAAAATCTCGGTTAAGTTCGATTTTGGGCAGAATCGGAATATTGACCTCGGAGTTACGTGACCTTGAGCGACAAAAAATTTGCCCATAGACTTAACATAGGGAAAATGTTGTGACTACGATAGCGACTTGAATTTTTTACAGATCAGCTTCAAACTTGCAGGTAACAAGGACAGACATAAAATCACGGTTAAGTTCGATTTTGGGCCGAATCGGATTATTTGCCTTGGAGTTACCTGCCCTTGAGCATGAAAAAATACGTTGTGACCACGATAGCAACTTTATTTTTATTCAGATCAGCTTCAAACTTGCAGGTAACGAGGACAGGCATAAAATCCCGGTAAAGTTCGATTTTGGGCCGAATCGGAATATTGATCTCGGAGTTACGTGACCTTGAGCGACAAAAAATTTACCCATAGACTTTACATAGGGAAAATGTTGTGACTACGATAGCGACTTGAATTTTTTTCAGATCAGCTTCAAACTTGCAGGTAACGAGGACAGACATAAAATCTCGGTTAAGTTAGATTTTGGGCCGAATCGGATTATTTGCCTTGGAGTTACCTGTCCTTGAGCATAAAAAAATACGTTGTGACCACGATAGCAACTTTATTTTTATTCATATCAGCTTCAAACTTGCAGGTAACGAGGACAGGCATAAAATCTCGGTTAAGTTCAATTTTGGGCCGAATCGGAATATTGACCTCGGAGTTACGTGACCTTGAGCGACAAAAAATTTGCCCATAAACTTAATTAGGGAAAATGTTGCGACTACGATAGCGACTTGAATTTTTTTCAGATCAGCTTCAAACTTGCAGGTTACGAGGACAGACATAAAATCTCGGTTAAGTTCGATTTTGGGCCGAATCGGAATATTTGCCTTGGAGTTACCTGCCGTTGAGCATAAAAAAATACGTTGTGACCACGATAGCAACTTTATTTTTATTCATATCAGCTTCAAACTTGCAGGTAACGAGGACAGGCATAAAATCTCGGTTAAGTTCGATTTTGGGCCGAATCGGAATATTGACCTCGGAGTTACGTGACCTTGAGAGACAAAAAAATTTGCCCATAGACTTAACGTAGGGAAAATGTTGTGACAGAAATAGCGACTTGAATTTTTAGCTCACCTGAGCCAAAGGCTCCAGTGAGCCGATAGTATACCAAGGCTCCGGAGTCTGTCGTCTGTCGTCCGTCCATCCGTCGTCCACACTTTCAATGAAGCATATCTCAGAAGGCAGTCGACCAATCTTGTTTAAATTTTATGTGCAGCACCATTGGGCAAGGGGAAAGGCTGCATTAGGTTTTGGAGCTAGTCTGGTTCATTTGTTCCTTCATTCTTCTTTCTCTCCATATAGAGATAATAGACCAATGTTAAATTTTTAATCAAAGATTTCTCAGGAACTATAAAAGCTAGAAGCATCAAATTTGGTATTCAATAGAATAATGATGACTTATTTTGTGTAAGAGACATTGGGCTTTCTCAGCTTATTTGTTCATCTGTTCTTTCATTCTTCTTTCTCTCCATTTTGACCAATGTTAAATTTTCGTCAAAGATTTCTCAGGAACTATAGAAGCTAGAAGTCTCAAACTTGGAATGCAATGCAATAATCATGACTTATATCCTGTAAGGGTCAATGGGCTGGATTCTATTAGCAGATTTAGTAGTCAAGTCTGTGAATTGTTAAAACTTAAGTTCCTCAGGTGAGCGGTTTAGGCTCATTGAGCCTCTTGTTGTTAATAGAGTATTCCAATGGCAGGTGCAAATGATAGCTCCGGGCTGCCAAACTAAACACCCCTCACTCTGCACCAACATCATCCAGTGCTTGCACTAACTTTCTGAATCAGGAAGACCTGACTTCCTGACCTACCAGTTTCGAAGGCCTAGTCCTGAAGCCTGGAAGTCCTTGCTTGCAGCACTTGGCTTCTAGACTTGGTGCAATGTTTAACTAAATCTATAAAAAATTTAAGATTAAGATGCGGAGTTCAAAATTGAAATCGATAAGGAAGAGTAATGAAGCTGATGTAAGAATCAGACTTGGGGTCAATCTCTTAATAAAATTAATGATAATAATTGTTCTGAAGACTTTCCCGCTTGTGGAATTTTGACAATACTATTAACTCCGATGATGAGTTCGACGATGTTCTATTTATTTCTTACAATTTTTATATAACAAATGCCTAACGATCAAGATGGCGTTAACGTAACGTATATATCTCTTGGCAACCGTCGTTACCCAACGTTCCACTGGCGTTACGTCATAAACGTACCGCCCAGTTACTAAAGTCCTGTATAGTTCTTCAGTCCATTTCTTCCCCTCCTCAAAATCTATATTTTGATGATGAATTAGAACATAAGCAATATCATTTAAATCTAAATTGTCCCGAGTTTACCTTACATGTAAACCTTAAATTAATATAAGAATTAGTTTCAATCAAAGGTATGACAGATCACATTAACATAATTTAAATACATAAGATGTAGTATTCGATCGAACCATAGGCTAAAAGTATGATTTTTCAATTTATGATCAAAGTAAGGTTTATCTTCAGTATGAAGCCATCTAGCTTAAAGTTCATGTAAAGTTTATGAGCTCATCGCTGAGACGTCTTTAAGTCACACTCCAGCGGGCATAGCTTCGTTATAGGTCGAGTGAAGGTACTCCGTCCCACCTGGATCTTTGCCACCCGAACACGTCCATCTGGGCCTGGGTAGACTTCGGTGACTCGCCCGAGTGGCCATTTACCGCGCGCTGTGTCCGTAGAGATCACCAGTACGACCTCTCCCACTTGGATATTCTGACGTTCCTGGGTCCACTTCTTTCGGCCGCTGAGTCCCGGTAGCCATTCTTGTAACCAGCGGTGCCAGAAATGGCGGACAAGTTCTTGAACACGGCGCCATCGCTTACGTGGGTTAAAGTGTGTGTTGTCTACAGACGTCGGGGCAAATTGACCGCCAATTTGTCCATGTAAGAAATGGTTTGGAGTTAACGGAATATCGTCGGCAGGGTTTGCCGACTGGTATGTCAATGGCCTAGAGTTTATAAGAGCCTCAGCCCCGACTATGGCCGTCATCAGTTCCTCATCGGTGATATCCGAATTGCCAAGAATAGCGTTAATGGCCCTCTTCGCCGCCTTTATCATGGTCTCATGTATTCCACCGAAGTGTGGCGCTAGTGGTGGGTTGAAGTGCCATACGACACCTTTATTTGCGACCGATTCCTCGATTCTGCCTGGTTCTAAAGCAGAGAGTAATGTTTTCAGCTCCTTATCTGCGGCTTTGAGGTTCGTCCCGTTGTCTGAATACATCTCCTCCGGTAGTCCTCTCCGGCTAGCCATCCTGTAAAATGCGTTTAAGAAGGAGTCTGTATCCAATCCAAAGGCTATTTCCAAGTGAACTGCCCTCGTAGCTAGGCAAGTAAAGAGACATAAGTACCTTTTCTGGCGACGTTTTCCGCGTCCCTGTATTGTCATGAATGGGCCTCCGTAATCCACTGATGTTCTAGTGAAGGCTCTAAGTGACGTCTTTAGCCGCGACAGAGGCAGTGGGGCCATGATTTGACTACACGACTTCGCTTTTCTTCGTCGACATTCAGAGCACCGTCTCTCCCATTGGCGTATAACTTCGCGTCCGGATATAATCCAGAATCGAGCCGATAATGCTGCCAACGTTTGGTTGGTGCCTGCTGTGTGATTCCCCTTTTCGTGGAAGTCCTTTACAATAAGTGTTGTTATCCAACTCTTTCTGGGTAGAATGATTGGATATCGAACATCAAATGACAGGAATTTTGCATGTTTTAGTCGTCCATCTGACCTCATCAAACCGTCATCGTCCAACTTTGGTTGTAATCCGACGAGTTTGCTACTGGTATGTATTGGTCTGTTGTGTGACAGAGCGGCCCACTCCTCCTGGAACTCCATGCGTTGGGTATCTCTAATCAGCTGAACTTCGGCCCTCTTCAGCTCGCTAACCAGTAACTCGCCAAATGTTCTGTCGGCCTTTTGTCTTTGACAATTGTCTATAAATCGATTCACCCAGGACAATATTCGTTTCGTCTTCTGCCAGCTTGAGTAGTTGGTAGGCGTCAATGGAAATGTCACAGTATGAGCCAGTGTGACAAATGCATAATACGATACTCCATCCGGTTCTGGGTCCCCTTGTGCCCGGCCTGAAGGTAACGATTTCGCATGTCTCCTGAGTTCGGCATCTCCCAGTGGTTTCTTCAGTGTCAGTTGGTTAACAGGCCACGAGTTCTCAGAGTGTAGAAAGAATTCGGGTCCTCTCCACCATGTACGGCAGCCAACCAGCTCCGTTGCTCCCATACCTCTGCTCAATAGGTCAGCTGGGTTCTGTCCCGTTGGCACATGTCTCCACTGGTCTGGCCTGGTGGCGGTTTGGATCTCAGCTATTCTATTTGCGACAAACGGTTTAAACTCCCGACTCCGACCGCGAATCCACCACAGGACATTCAGGCTGTCGGACCAAAAGTAACAGCTTCCTACAGGCAACTCAAGCACGTGCGCTACCCTTGTTGCTAGTCGCACTCCGACGATCGCCGCCATTAGTTCTAGCCGGGGAATGCTGGTGGCCTTGTTAGGAGCTACACGGGACTTTGCTGCTACTATTGAACCCGAAACTGACTCATCCTGGTAGGTACACCTGGCGTATATGACGGCCCCATAAGCATTTTCTGATGCGTCGACAAATGTGTGTAACGTCATAGAGCAGGTCGTCTTGCCTTTCACCCCAAAACATCTTGGAATCTGTATCTGCCTTAACGTCTCGAGCTCACCGAACCAACCACGAGCGGTTTTTGTGAGTGGTTCGGTCAGAGGTTCATCCCAATCAAGGCCAGTGGTCCATATATCCTGCAACAATATCTTCGCGCGAATTGTAAAGGGAGTCAGGAATCCTATGGGGTCGAATAGTGTCGCGATTTTCCTAAGGAAATTGCGTTTTGTGAACATCATGTTGTCCTCTGGAGGACACTCTTTGAATGTGAAGATGTCCTTGTCTGCTAACCACCAAATTCCCAGTGTTTTTGCGCATGGTAATTGTTCACGGTCTAAGTCGACTTCCGATTTCCGGTCTTGAACTGGAATTTCTGCCAACACCTTTTGTGAATTGGATAGCCACTTGCGAGCATGCATGCCTGCCTTGGTCAATAGTTGAGATAGTTGTTTGTACAATTCTACTCCTTTCTCTTCACTTGTTACTGAGTCCATAGAATCGTCCATATACGTTGATTTTTGTATGGTTTCAGTGGCCAATGGAAATTCCTTTTGGTGGTTTTGGGCATGAAGCTGCAGGACGAACTGCGCCTGGAATGGAGATGAATTCACCCCAAACACGACTCGGTCGAACTCATATATGTCTGGCGATTGAGATGAGTTATTTCCCCTCCATAGGAAGCGATGATAGGGTTTATCGTCATCTAGCAACCCTATCCGCAGGTACATCTCGGCTATGTCACAAACCATTGCTATGGAAAATCGACGAAAGCGTAGAAGTATGTCAAATAAGTCACGCTGTAGTTTCGGGCCTTGATGTATGACGTCATTCAAAGAAACTCCGTCAAACTTTGCTGAGGCGTCAAACACAATACGTGTCTTTGTTGTTTCCTTGTCAGGTCGTACCACTGGAAAATGGGGTAGATACCACTTTGAGCTGTACTGTTCATGTTTTGGAACTTTTCGGATGTACCCTTTTTCCATATACTGACCAATGATTTCATTGTACGCTGTCTTGATGTCTGGCAATCTTTCCAGTCTTCTCTCAGTGTTGGCGAGCCTACGTAAGGCCATATCATAATTATCAGGCAATACTATTTTCTCTTCTTTCCAAGGTATACCGACCCGGTACAAGTTATGATCATGTTGGATTGAGTTTTCAACAGTTTTCATGGCGAACTTTTCTTCTGGTTTTATCAGTTGTATATCTCTTGGGTCGCCCGATTTCACTATCATGGCGTCGTCAATCTCCCAGAACCGTTTGATGTTTTCATTTAGTTTTTCTATTTCAGACTGATCCCTTACAAAATATGTATTGGCAAAGTTTGTTTGCAGGGCTGTTCTGTGATGTAATCCTGGGTTCCCCACACAGGTCCAACCCAGCGGTGTTAGTCTGGCGATTGGTTCCCCTGGTCTACCCCGAACTTCTTCCATGGCACAATGAACGTCTGCGCAGTCGGCACCTATTAAAACATCAACTACTGGTCTTTGTGCAGTACGGGGAAATTTGATATGTTTCAGATGTGGCCATTGATGACTACATTGGTTCCAGTCGAAGGCGGACATACTACCTGTCACTCGGTTTGCTGTGAATGCTGTGAGTTTTGTACTAAAGTCACCATTAAAACTTTTCAATTCGAGGTCGACGGGACATGTATCAAACGTTTCAACTTGTCCATTTAAAACGTTAACAGTTACCTTTTCAGATGTGCCTTGTAACCCCAACTCCGCAGCAACATCGGCGTTGATGTATGTTTTGGTGCTAGCATCGTCCAGCAGGGCATTCACGTGCAATGATCTGTCGCCATTTGTAAGTATAACTGGAACTGTGCGAAGGGCTATGTACTCGGCTGCTGAATTGTCTCTAGCTGTCATCGTTGTTTGGTGTGTTTGCTCCTTCCCCTCCGTACCGGAAACGGTTGGTTCTTCAGATGGACTTCCGGGTATGCTCGATTCATTATTTCCGTTAAGGCTCATAAAACCGTGATTTGTCGCAGATCTCCAATACTGTCTATTTTCTGGTCGATGTAATAGCCTGTGATGTACTTCTTGGCACCCGTTTTCTCCACACAGACGAGTTCTTTCGCAGAGTTTCCCGGTGTGTCCGTCTGCCAAGCAACGGTAACACAGTTTTAATCTTTTCGCAATGTTCCATCTTTCTGATACATTTTTCTGTAGGAATTCTTGACACCCCCAAATGCCATGGCGCGCTCCACACAAAATACATAGCAAAGATTGCTTACCATTGCTGTCTGCTTAATTTCCAAAAAAAGTTCGTGGGCCCCTATACCTTCCACTCTGTTGTCCTGACCATGTATCTGTAATGCTGCCGCTTACACCGTGGACTGTCTCTGCAGCGACGGTCTGGAACTCAGACTCTTGTAGCACCCACGATCTTAAGGTTAGAACTGATTCGGCTATATTGTTCTCAAACACCCAACGATGGTAGCGCGCTAATAATGACTCTGGCAGTTTTCGCTGTAGTTTTGTGTATAGCGATCCATCACCTAGTTCATAATGCTGACCTGCTTCTTGTAAGTTAATGATTGCAATGTCTAACAAATCAGCAAAACTTTCAAGATCCTTTGCATTTCCTGCTCTAATTGGGCGAAAGTGTTCTAGCTCTTCTAAATATATGGATATTTGTCGTCGTTTTCCTCCGTATTTGCGCTCTAAGCGTTCTTTGGCGGCTTCATAAGCTATGGCAGAGTGTCCGAGATTTTCAATGGTTTTCAGGGCGTCCCCAGTTAGATATTGACGGAGCTGAAGTAGTTTGTATTCTCCCGTCGCCGGAGCACTATCTATACAAGCTATAAAGGCCGCCTTCCAACTTGGATACGTCCGTTTGTCACCTGTAAACACCGGTATTTGCACCCGTTTAAGTTGGCGCCACAGGTCTTGTCCGATAGAGGGCGCGTCACAGCTGGCGGGCGTTGGCTCGAATGTTGCAGCGTCGGCTCTTGTTGGTTTCGATGCGGTGGACGTGCTCATGCGAGTTCCCCCCTGTGCAGTGGAAATGTTCGGGTAGGTATCTCGGTCCTGAATTCTCGGCAGAATACGCGACCAACTGTTACTTTCAGGGTCTGACTTCCTCTGTTCATATGTATTTTCGTTTATACATGTAAATGCCGTTTCGTTGGATGTTTCGGCCGGGCTTAGCTGTTGTTTCATAGTTGCTGAAATAGAGTCACTACCATATTTACGTTGATTAGAGAATGTTACCTCAGGTCCATTCCGTGGTGTTACTGTCAACATTGGTTCTTTTTGATAGGTCTCTAAATTATCATCAGAAATGTTCATTCTTTGCAGCAAGTCTATAGAAAATGTGTCCGATGCAACGCTGGATGCGTCGTCCCTTCGTGAATCTAAGTACGCACGTGCTGTTTCATACGTCGTGTAGAAGTCCTCTTCTATTTTTTCCATTTCGTTGGCTATCCTATGGCCTTTTTGAATTTCTCCATTTGTGACATAGAAGTCTGAAAAATTCGCCAAAGCTTTCATCACAATGTCTAAATAGCCATCCATTTTATGACACGCTGTCTTAACTTCTCTACGGCTTGGTAAGTCATGTTCTTCTAGTAAATTTAAAAGACTATTTCGTGCCCTTGTAAAGTTAGCTTTGGTTCGTGCTTTGTCCTTTTTAAATTGCACCTCCAGTCCTGCAACGTCGATAGTGTTGCCCCAACGTCCTACTGTTATACCGTCGTTCGATGTCGCCATTCTTCGTCGATCGATTTATTCTCGTTCTCAACAACCTCGCTCTGCTACCAGCAAGATGTTCTGAAGACTTTCCCGCTTGTGGAATTTTGACAATACTATTAACTCCGATGATGAGTTCGACGATGTTCTATTTATTTCTTACAATTTTTATATAACAAATGCCTAACGATCAAGATGGCGTTAACGTAACGTATATATCTCTTGGCAACCGTCGTTACCCAACGTTCCACTGGCGTTACGTCATAAACGTACCGCCCAGTTACTAAAGTCCTGTATAGTTCTTCAGTCCATTTTGGTAGCAGAGCGAGGTTAAAAATGTAAGAAATAAATAGAACATCGTCGAACTCATCATCGGAGTTAATAGTATTGTCAAAATTCCACAGCAAGATGTTCTGAAGACTTTCCCGCTTGTGGAATTTTGACAATACTATTAACTCCGATGATGAGTTCGACGATGTTCTATTTATTTCTTACAATTTTTATATAACAAATGCCTAACGATCAAGATGGCGTTAACGTAACGTATATATCTCTTGGCAACCGTCGTTACCCAACGTTCCACTGGCGTTACGTCATAAACGTACCGCCCAGTTACTAAAGTCCTGTATAGTTCTTCAGTCCAATAATAATAATCTATTTATAGAGGGTAACACGTTAAGTAAACCATGTGGCCCTCTATTCTTCATCTCCCTAGGTAGAAACCAGCTTTTGAAAAGTAAATAATTAATTACTACCTCCAGCTTGCCAGGTCAGACTTGGACTCCCCTTTTTGTCTGCTGTCTAAGGGACATGCAGTTACCTGGCACAGTGTGCACCTGTAATCAGGCCCTCTGTTAAGTGCTTGATCCCACTGTATGTCTTGTGCACCAAGAGCTTGCAGCCATTGCAAAAGCACTCCAGTTTGACATACATCATGATCATGATTTTGTCTTTCCTGCATTTACTCTCAGCCCTTTCTCCCCCATTGCTTCTTTCCAAGTTGAGAGTCTCCTGACACATTTCCCGAGTGATTCAGCTATGACAACAGGGTCATCGACATAGAGGTCCTCCCAGGTGACTCCAGAGCAGAACTCATGTGACAAGTCTTCAAGCACAGATGGCTGCCAATTTTCTTCTGCAACTGAACAAATTTAAAAGTACTTCTACTATGAATAAGACTGCTTATCAGTGTGGAATATGCACATATATACAGGCAATATGCACCTGAATATGGGCAGTATGGAAAAAATATTGACTGGTAACTTGTGTTCAAGTTAAACAGGACATTTTCTGGGTAGATAATAAATAGAGGATCTTACATAAGTGTTCATGTCTAATGTAAACCTATAGAAAATAATGTAGTTCATACTTCCATGAACGCATTGAGTTACATGATTTTCAATGGCGTCCAGTGACGTCAAGTGACGCCAGTCTAAACCATGGTTCTCAACAGGCATTGATGACGTCAACGCTGTTTTGTTCTTTGTAGAAAACAGCATTTTTTCGCCCAGTGATGAGGGGCAAAGAAAGTAAATATAAAATTTAAAAAAATAAACTTAATTTTTGTCATGAAAGTATGAATGACAGCGGGTCCCTAGCAAAGTTTACATAAGCCCCTGGGTTATATTTACTGTGCAGGCGGCTTAACTGAATTTGTTAAATGAGTTGAGGTAAAGGGGATAAAATACGAGGCTTTGCTGAGCATTTTATGCCTTTTCCTCAAGTTTTAATAAATTCAGTATTACATGAGCATGAATGCAAGATTCTATTTATCATATGACATTAAAAGCATGTTTTGTTCCAGATTTGTTGACTAAAAGGTCAATATTACAACATTAGTAAACATGACATTGTTAATGACATTGTACTTGTAACGTTAAATGGTTTTTATGCCCCCGCATCGTATGATGCCGGGGGCATATAGTTTTTCGGTTTTCCGTACGTGCGTCCGTGGGTACGTGCGTACGTGCGTACGGTTTCCGAATGTACGAAAGCGTGTACGTACGTACGTAATCCTGTTAGACTCAGGTTAAGGTTTTTGTACAAGGTAGAACTTGAGCTCATATTTTCCAAACCATACAATAGATTTGGTTTATATTTAGTATTATGATAGATATAGGTCCAAAGTTTTATTCAGCAATACCCCCACCCATACCCTAGACCTCTAGGTCAAGGTCGTGGTCTTTGAAATTTTTAACGTTTAAGACCCAGGTTAAGGTATTTGTACCAGGTAGAACTTGAGCTCATATTTTCCAAACCGTGTAATGAATTTGGTTCATATTCGGTATGATGATAGATATAGGACTGAAGTTTTATTCAGCAATACCCCCACCTATACCCATGACCTCAAGGTCAAGGTCATGGACTTGAAATTTTTAATGTTTAAGACCCAGGTTAAGGTATTTGTACCAGGTAGAACTTGAGCTCATATTTTCATAACCATACAATGGATTTGGTTTATATTTACTATGATGATACATATAGGTCCAATGGTTTATTCAGCAATACCCCCACCCATACCCATGACCTCAAGGTCAAGGTCATAGAATTAGAAAATTTTTAATGTTTAAGACTTTGGTTGACTTTGGTTAAGGTATTTGTATCACCAATTTCAATAAACTTCACACAAATGTTCCTTATAAAAATATCTCGTGCAGGTTCGACTTTTAAGGTCATGGCCTCAAGGTCAAGGTCACAGAGGTTATTTTTAGAAAAACTTTGTCATTGCTCTAGCGCCTACATTTCTTCACTGATTTCAATATAAGTTCACACAAATGTTCCTTATGACAATATCTTGAGCGAGTTCTACTTTCAAGGTCATCACCTCAAGGTCAAGGTCACAGTGGCTATTTTTAGAAAAACTTTGTCATTGCTCTAGCGCCTACATTTCTTCACCAATTTCAATATAACTTCATACAAATGTTCCTTATGACAATATCTCAAGCTATTTTGACTTTCAAGTTCAAGGTCACTGTGGCTATTTTTAGAAAAACTTTGTCTTCGCTCTAGCGCTTACATTTCTTGACTAATTTCAATATAACTTCACACAAATGTTCCTTATGACAATATCTCTAGCGAGTTCCACTTTCAAGGTCAAGGTCACTGTGGCTATTTTTAGAAAAACTTTGCCACCCCTCTAGCGCTTACATTTCTTCACCGATTTCAAAATAACTTCACACAAATGTTCCTTATGACAATATCTTGAGCGATTTCGACTTTTGACGTCAAGGTCACTATTGGTGGAACGCCGAAACTGGCACAGATTGGTATTTGCACCACTTAAAGATTAATGTGCTAAGCGGGGGCATCTGTGTACTTTGGACACATTTCTAGTTCTTACTAACTTGCATATTTAATCCACTTGTGGATTAAGGACTTAATTACATGGCACTATCACTCTCAGACACGACATATAATAAACAAGGATATTCACTGACTTTTAAGTGTGATGTACATCAGCATTTATTCTTACGCTGTTGTCTGATGTACTAAGATTCATTACATTTGATCTACTTTAGACTCTGTTGCTTCAGTTAAGCTGCCTTTATCATTTCAGACTCAGACTGATACAGGCCGAGGAAGATATTTTATTCGTCAAGCTCTGGCAAAGAAATGTTTAATAGCTCCTGTACAGCTTCTTGCTAGACTGGAAGAATTTACTGCTGTAAGAACTTCTGATACTCCTTTATGAAAAGCTTTTGACAAGAAGGCGTAACAAAGATAATAATGAGATAATTTTCCTTATTTCTTATCAGAAGTACAGTAGAACTTCGATGGCTCGAACTCCGATGGCTCGTTTACCATGGATGTGTCGAACCCATTCTTATGCCCCTTGCGAAATCCTTTACATAAGAAATAGTGGGGGATAAGTAAGGAGATTTTAGTATTTTATCTTGCAAATGTATGCTGTGTGTACTCATTAGAATCGCCTCGATGAGGCGATTCTAATGATTAGAATCGCCTCGATGAGGCGATTCTAATGAGTACACACAGCATACATTGTCATTATAGAACACCGAAAAGATGTCTAAAAGTATCTCGTTATGCCTCCTGACAGTAACCCTCAGTGGCTCGAACTGCCCCTGTCTCGAACAAATTTTCGAGGTCCCAAAGGTGTTCGAGCCATTGAAGTTCGACTGTATATGTTTTGGGTACTTGTTGGAGTCACCTCTATGAGGGGATTCTAACAAGTACCCACAACATGTGTTTTTTTTATTGAGAAAAAAAGAAAAATTATCTGTTACTTATCATTGTTATGCCTCCTTATCTGGAGTTATATATATGCATCTCTGACTATTCAAACCTTCTATAGATAAACCTTAGTGCCAGACTATCAGGGCTTTCAGAAATAGATTGGGCTGCATGGTACTTCCATCCAGAGCAGAAACTGACCACTCCTGAGTACTGGTAAACTGCTTTGAAGGTCTAAACTGCCCAGGCAAAGTGGAGTGAGTCTGTCCCTGCATATGAATCCTATTGGTTTGGGCAGGAGGGATTGAAATGGCTAGTCCAGGGATATGCTAGTGTCAGAATAATTTTGGTGGAAAAGTCTGCCTTCTGTGAGGTTACAAAAGTATTCCATAACCAAGTTATTTCACCATCAAATGCATTATGGTCACGAATATTAACCCTAGTAGTGCTAAACATGACAACCCTTATCTTTGTAAATTTTGGATCTACACTGTATGTTAATCAGTTTGTGAATTGAACGACCATTGAGTAATTCAATTTGTTTGTAGTCAGAAATTGGTATGGGAAAGTCAATTTTTTTCAGCAGGATGGGGTTTAAATATCGAGAAAGGAAGCTTTATTCAAAGAGTAATTTGTCATATTTTAGTTCTCTGAACTGAACACAAAAAATAGTTCAGCTCTTAACTGAGACACTTAATGTTCCTATCAGCAAGCATGCCTCTGTGGCTCAGTCTGACTACAGTTCTGGAGGTCAGAGGTTTGATCCCTGCGTGGTCCAGGACATTCTCTTTTGGAGATTGATCTTGAAATATCTTCTATGGGCATTCTTCTCCTTAAGCTGTTTCCAGATGGGCAGCTGTTAGTTTACGGCGAAAATAATATGCACTGTAATGGTTAACCGCTTATGTATAATTTTTCCAAGGAAAAATGTGGTAAAGTAAAAGTGACCGACTTCACATTGTCTAAGTAGTGTTAAGAAGGATTTGAATTCTTAAACTGAACTTCAGCAAAAGCAGAAGTTTTGTTTTCAGCTCGCCAGAGCCAAAGTCTCCAGGGGAGCTTATAGGATTGGCAGTTGTCCTTCGTCATCGTCTGACTTTGTCTGATGTCTGGCGTGTGGCGTCAACACTTTCAAACAACATCTCCTCCAAAGCCACTGGTCCGATTCAGCCCAAATTTCATCTGTAGCATCCTTGGACTATGGGATTGAAAGTTTATGTTTTTATTGAAAATCGGCTCATTAGTTTGATTGTTATGGCAACTTAGAGTTTCCATGGGGGAAATAGGAAATGGCATTTACTGCCAAGCCTTAACACATATTTTGACAAAACTTTTATATAAATGTTCCTTGATTAAAATTCTCTCAGCTGGATGCTTTTATGCCAACCTGGGGGTTCCCCAGGTTGTACCGGGGCCATGCCACACCCTCTCCACTTCAGAAAAGGCCATATATCTCAGAAACCAATCAGATCCCCACCCCTAAACCATAATATATTCTTCTTCCTTATGATAAGACGTATTCAGGGGAACCAACTTTGGGGTTCCCAGGGATGTGCCGGGGCCATGCCCCACCCCTTGCACTTCATTAAAGGCACAATATCTCAGAAACCGTACAGATCCCCACCCCTAAACCATATATATTCTTGTTCCTTATGATAAGAAGCATTAAGTGACACAACCTCAACTTCACAAAAGGCCATATATCTGAGCCCCATCCTTAACCATATTTATGTGGTGCGAGTGTCGGACCGTCCATGCTTATAAAACCTATTGGTTTCATTGGGCGGTATGGCTTGAGATGTCATTTCATCTCAGTGTCGGGTAAGTCACACAAAATTGGAAGTAACGTCTCCAAAATGACATTTACAGTGTTGACGGGGACATTAAACCTCAAATCAAACCAAATTAACCATATATATTCAGGCCCCTGCCGATATGGGCTTGAAGAAATAGATTGGCTGCATGATGTTTCCACGCAGAGCTGAAACCGACCGCTTAGTGCATCTCAGCCTGCCTATAAACCCTATTGGCTTGAGATGTGATTTCATCTCAATGTTGGGTAAAAGTCCCACAAAATTGGAAGCAATGTCTCTAAAATGACCTATGCAGTGTTGATGATAAGACATATATAGTGATACCAACCTTGGCTCCATGCCCCACCCCTTATACTTTATAAACGGCCTAATATATCAGAAACAGAGTCCACATGGGTGCTCATTTGGGTATAATTATGGGTTTGGAGACAGCTGGTGTGTGGGAATGTGTGGCGGCGGTAAAACGTCTCCCTGCCCTACATCATAGTGTAGATTATATTTTCTTGTCCTTTGGGATCATTGATTCCATTGTGGAATTTTGAAAATATCTGAGGGTCACTGACGAGGCTTAATTGGTCAAAACTAGCTAGTCTGGCCCAGAAAACATGTACACTCCATATTTTTCACTTCTGTGGTGTATTCCTTGCTTCCAATGGATAACCCTTTTATAGAACATATTTATAATTGGTAGATTAAAATCATATATGTTAAAATACGTGACTGCAATTGGGCAATGCCCACCTGAGCTCTGGTGAACATCATAGCCCATGGGCCTCTTGTTGATTATCTTACAAAAGGCAGATACTAGAAACTACTGAAAACAATAAAAGAAGAGAAAAATGAGCGATCATTTGCTATTTTAACAAAATACAGCCAGCTTTGGTGGATCGGTGAGACATGCCTCTGACTAGTGTTAGGAGGTTGCAGGTTCCATCCCTGCTGGGCCCGGCAACATTCTTTTATGGAATTTGATTATGAAATAGTTGTGAAATAATTTCTAAAATAATTCTCTGCTGCTGATTTGTGATGGGAGGTTGTTAGTTTCTATCGAATGAATGTGCACTATTCTAGTTAACCACTTTTGTATAAGTCTGCTCAGGAAAAGTGTGGTTTAGTAAACCGTCATAACCTAACTAGTGTTAACTGGGCTATTATACTCCAAAACAAACATGTAAACAAAAACACAATAACACTAATTTGTGTGTCTTGGGTTGGTAAGTTTAGAGCAGTTTATTGTTTCACTGAGGATCAGGCATTAAATATTAAGTTTCTGTTTTTGCAGATATGGTACAATGAAAATGATTCAGTTTTGGGGAATGAAATACTTAGAGGTAAGTATGTGTACCAGCTACGTGAGATATGAGCTGTGTGGAGCGATAATGTGTCTTCAGACAACTTATGTGCTTAAGGGGAATGACTTCACCTGACATAGTTTCCCACCATTTTTCAAAGGGAAACGAATATTGTGACTTTGTAAGGTCAGTCCCTTTGAGAAGGAGTCTTCTCTTAAAGGAAGGAATTTGCTCCTTAAGAGCAAATTCTTTCCTTTAAGAGTAGACCTAAGAGCAAATTAACATTTCGTGAACAAGTCCGTGAAATGGAGACCCCACTAAACCCCCCTTTATATAGGGAAAACTGGGGTTTACGGCGGGTATACAATATTTTTCTTATTTTTGCTCCAAGACATAGGTTGTGGGTACTCGTTAGAACCGCCTCATCGAGGCGGTTCTTACAAGTATCCACAACCTATGTTTGCAGTATAAATAAGAAAAATATCACCGAATTTCATCAGAAAAGTAGCCATTTTGGAGATGTGAAAAATGCACTATGTTGCACAGATGTGTTATCGTAATGTCCTGTAAGAGTAGATCCGCATTGGAGAAGCCCCTGTGGCGCAGTGGTTAAGCTACTCGCCTTCTAAACCAGGGATCGCAGGATCGATCCCGGGCTTCTCCAGACTTTCGGATGAGTCTTTAAACCGAGGTCCCGTCTCCGTATGACCTTAGCTGTTGGTGGGACGTAAAACTAAAATCACTCACTCACTCAGATCCGCATTGGAATGTGAGACAAAAATACTTGTGCAGGAGTTACCTCCCCTGAAGGTGTACCCCTTCCCCATAATGAAGATGATACACAACCAGTACACAGTCAGAACAAACACAGCCTTCCGTGTCAGCATGAAGCTTTTGTGTCAGCGAGCATCCAGTTAGCTCATAGTAGACTCTGATCAGACTGTTCAGAATGATCTGAGACATCACTGAGTGTATGCTCAAGGGCAGATTTTTGCTGCTTGATGCAGCCCAAATAATATTCAACCTAGGCATCCAGCATATAGCTCAACCTCGTGCCCAGCTTTGCATAAAGAGGGTTGTGGTTTTGACAGTGGTCGGCAATTGAGTCCTTAGTGAAATCATCTGACCAGTAAATGACACCTAAATCAGATGAACCAAAATAGCTTATCATTGAACAGTTAATGTTGATGCTTTGACAAACAGGGATACCTCTGTACTTTTTCACTGATAATCACAAATACTGGTGTTTGAATAGACATGGTTAAAACCTTTTGGCGCAGGAGTCAGTTTGTAAGGAAACTCAGTTTTAGATTAAGTTTTTGTGATGTAAAGTAAATTTACTGTCTATATCTGCACAATTTCAGGATACTTTGAGCAAAAGGGGACGAGTGTGTTCTGCATATTGCAATCTCTCTTTGTTTGGGCTTGCATTTGCTAGGAATGTGCTATGTTCTGCTGAAGCATTCTCAAACACTGATCACAAAATCTCATTTTTTTAAAGCATTGTCTGATAAAAATGATAGAAAATTCAGCATCACACTGACACTTTCCTTGTCTTAAAAGCCCAGATAGAGGTAATTCAAGCCATTGAGGGTTAATTTTATATTGTGTCTGAACAGAAGGAATAATAGGAGAAATGTTTCTATTTTTGCATAGAATAATATTTTTCTATTTTGTATGGAATAAAGGTTTGTTGTGTGCAGTCATTTGAATCGCCCATGGGGCCAGTCAAATGAGAACATACAACATACCTTTTCAAGATGGAATCTAATTCAACTTCAAAATGACAATTTCCAAACAGAATCTTTTTAAACAAATATCAGGTTACGTCTTTAGTCTAATACTCGAAGTTCGGAATTTAAATGCAACAAATGGTCATTAGGAGGCAGAGGTCAGAGCAAAGTCGGCTTTTTAGCTCGCTAGAGCTGAAGGCTCCTGGGGAGCTTGTAGTATAGGCAGTGGTCAATAGTTGTCTGTGTCTGCGTCTTCAACATTTTCAAACGGCATCTCCTCTGAAACTACTTGGCTAATTGAAACCAAATTGCATGTGGATCCTCTATGGGAAGGGGAAACGAAAGTTTGTTCGTCAGGACTGGGTCACATGACCAATATGGCCACCATGCCCATATATGGTAAAACCTTCAAAAATCTTCTTCTCAGGAACCCATTGGCAGACAACCTTAAAACTTGGTATGCAGCAAGAGGGACTTGGATCCTACCAAGTTTACATAAATGATGACCCTTGTTTGACCTTGACCTGTCTTATGTCAAGGTCAAATTTGGGTCACCTAGACATTTGTATGGAAAAAAGGCAAAACAGTAGATCAGAAATGATATTTGCAATCAGCTGAATGGAAGTTTATCAATTTCAAAGGTCAAGGTCATTTACTGACCTTTGTCCTGGATGGCTCAGATTCAGTATTTTTATCTTTTCCACTTAAACTGCTGGGTTGATTGAAATCAAATTACATTTGGTGCCTCTATGAGAAGGGGAAATGAAAGTTTGTTCGTAAGGACTGTGTCACATGACCAATATGGCCGCCATTCCCATATATTGTAAAAACCTTTAAAAATCTTCTTCTTAGGAACCAAATGGCCGATGACCTTGAAACTTGGTATGCAGCATCAGGGACTTGGGCCCTATCAAGTTTATATAATTGATGTCCTTTGGTTGACCTTGACCTGTAATACATCAAGGTCAAATTTGGTCACTTAGACATTTGTATGAAAAAAAAAGCAAAACAGTGGTCTTTCCTGATTCTCTTGTAGCCTGTTTTATCAGAATTGATATTTGTTTGTTTCTTTGTTTGTATGGATTGTAAACCCTATTGGTTTCATTGGGCATCAGGGCTTGAGATATCATTTCATCTCAATGTCGGGTAAAAGTCCCACAAAATTGGAAGCAACATCTCCAAAATGACCTTTACAGTGTCGACGGGGATGTTAAACCTCAAATCAAACAAACAGCCCAGTCAACACTATTTAGGTCATTTTTAGCCGGTCATTTTTGCACTTTTACTGGGCAGCTTATATGTTTGGGGTACTAGTTAAGTACAATGCACGTTCTTTTGCCAGAAACTGACAACTGCCATTCTTGAATCAGCGGAAGGGAGAGAATGACCGTAGAAAAGATTTCATGATCAATCTCCTCGAAAGAATGTTGCCGACCCATAATTGATATTTGCAATCAGCTAAATGAAAGTTTATCAATTCCAAAGGTCAAGAATGTTGCCGACCCAGAATTGATATTTGCAATCAGCTAAATGAAGTTTATCAATTCCAAAGGTCAAGATCAGTTACTGACCTTTGTCCTGGATGGCTCAGATTCAGTATTTAAATCTTCTTCTCCTCTTAAACTGCTGGGTTGATTGAAACCAAATTACATGTGGAGCCTCTATGGGAAGAGGAAATGAAAGTTTATTCATACACATGACTGATATGGCCACGATGCCCATATAAAAATCTCGGGGGAACCAAATGACCAATGACCTTGAAACTAGGTTTGCATCAGCGGGACTCGGGGTGGGGGGGGGGGGGGGGGGAACTACAGAGTTTGTTCAAATGATGACCTTTTGTTGACCTTGACCTATTGTATGTCAAGGTCAAATTTGGTCACTTAGAAATTTGTAAAGAAATAAGGCAAAACAGTGGATGTATCTGATTGCATGGTTGCCTGTGGCATCAAAAATGATATTTGCATTAAGCTGAATAGAATATCAGTTCCAAAGGAGAAGAACTAAATAAAGCTTTTAGCTTCCATTTGTCATGACTTTGTTTGTAATGTTTATGTGTTTGAGATAAAATAAAATACGTTTAAACTAAAGGTTACGGTCATTTACTAACCTTTGTCCTGGATGGCTCAGATTCAGTATTTTTATCTTCTTCACTTAAACTGCTGGGTTGATTGAAACCAAATTACACGTGGAGCCTTGCGTTGATTGAAATCAAATTACATGTGGAGCCTTGGGTTGATTGAAACCAAATTACTTGTGGAGCCTTAATGGGAAGGGGGAACAAAAGTTTGTTGTAAGCACTGGGTCACATGACCAATATGACCACCATGCTGTTATACGGTAAAATCAGTTAAAAATATTCTCCTCTGGAACCCATTGACCTTCAGACTTTGTATATAGAGTAAGGGACTTGGATCCTGGTTAAACTTGACCTGTTATACGTGAAGGTCAAATTTGGTCACTTAGAGATTTGTTGTAGCATCAGAATTGATATTTGCAATTAGCTGAATGGAAGTTAATCAATTCCAAAGATCAAGGACATTTACTGACCTTTGTCCTCGGTGACTTAGATTCAGTATTTTTATCTTCTTTCTCCACTAAAACTTCTGGGCTTACTGAAACCAATTACATGAACAACCTCTGTGGGATTAGGCAACGAAATGTTATTCGTGGGATTGTAGTCACATGACCAAAATGGACACTATGCTAGTATAGGGTAAAAAAACACATGACCTCTGGTGAGTGTAGTGGCCCTTGGGCCTCTTGTTTTCTGTTGTTGACTAAAACTATCTTTTATATTATTTCAGAAATACTCCTATCACTCCTACACAGCCTGAATGATCTAAGGTTTGACCTGGAACTCAAGGTATGTTTCTGATACTTACTCAGCTGGAATAGTCATTTATCAGTATTGCATGTAGCACCTTGACCTGATAAAGATATGCTATCTCAGGACAAGTGAGCTTTATCAGGTCATTGTGTCATTGCACTTCTATGAAATGGGCTGCTGGAAAAATTGACAAAAATGTTGTGTGAATTAACTAATAAATAGAATACCAGATACATGTCATTTGATATCAAGTTTATCAGGCTCGGCTTCGAGAATGCGCATAGAATCAGTTGGCAAGCCTCGCGATTCTACAAGTGTTGGCAAAGCCTTTCCTGATAAACTTGATATCAAAAGACTTCTCTATTTCTTTGACCTGAACATATTTTTATGATAAAGATGGGACATCTAAATGGTATTCTTACTTGGATAATTATGTTCCCGGACAGAGGAGAGGGGAACAGATTGTTTTTGGTGCAGACACATTTTGCATTTGTGTCAGCATTGGCAGTTTGAAGCACAGTATTTTGGGAACCAGTGGATGGAATCTTACTAAAATTGCATGATTACACCACTAGGATGGGGAAAAACAGTGGTTAGGTTTCAATGCCATTGACCAGGGGCCAGGTGCTCAAAGCATCGTTAGCTTAACGAGCTCGTTAGTGGTCATATTGTTAACTCTTCTAGCAAGTACAATATCAGAAATTTTGGTATTTTTGCTGGAAAAATGTGAGCAGCTTTTGCCTCAGCAAAAGCTGCTGACATTTTTTCAGCAAAAATTTCAGCATATTTGCCATATTTAATGATCAAAGTTTTAATGATATGTTAACTAACAACGTCGTTAGTTTTGAACAACTGGCCCCAGGTATCAAGGTCATAGGCTGCCCTAAAAACGTCTAATTCTTCCTTGATAGCTTTCCTTGACTATGATGTCCATATCTGTTTCTCAGAGAGAGCTATTCCATCATATTTTAACGTGCCTGCACAAAGCTGTCTACCGTAAAAATCCTAAAAGTTAGGGCACCTTGAGGGCTTATTGTAATTCTCCTAAAATTTTAACAAATTTGATTCACAGTCCAGCAAGGAGTCCAGGGGCCAGTTGTTCAAAACTAACGATGTCGTTAGTTAACGTATCGTTAAAACTTTGATCATTTATTATGGCAAATATGCTAATATTTTTGCTGAAAAAATGTGAGCAGCTTTTGCGGATGCAAAAGCTGCTCACATTTTTTCAGCAAAAATGCCAAAATTTTCGATATTGTACTTGCTAGAACAGATAACAATATGACTGCTAAAGAGCTCGTTAAGCTAACGATGCTTTGAACAACTGGCCCCTGGAAGGGCAGATGGAATGACAAGCAGTGTAGACCCTGACCATACTGTTTGCTAAGGCCTGTCCGTCTCAAGCCTTAGGATCATTATGCAGGCCTCATATTTTTTAGGTATTTGCAGGATTTCAGGCTTTTAGAGCTTGATATTTTTCTTGATTTCAGGCTTTTAGATTTTGATTGTTTGTTCCTTTAGTCTGTTTAAAAAACTATTTAACCCTTATCCTGCTGAATAAATTTATTTACCCACACCAATTTCTGACTATAAGTCAACCAAATTACTTGATATTTTCACAAACTGCATTACAAACAGTGTAGATCCTGATCAGATGGCTTCTGAAGAAGCCATCTGATCTGGATCTACACTGTTTGCAAAGGTGATAGTTGTGTCTTGTTCAGCAGGATAAGGGTTGAAGCTGCAAAAATGGGCCTTTCAGGCATGGAAAATCGGGGTCAGTATGAGGCCTGATTATGATACATTGCAAAATATCGTTGTTCGTTGCATGAATATGCCAAAATATTGCAGGTATTTCTACATAAATGTATGTTTGAGTTTTATGCCCCACCACCAACTAATCCAGTGGGCACTCAGCTTACAAATTCTGGCATAATCGCTTAATTAGACAGATTACAAAAAAGATCACTTAATCACTTGTCTTTGTTTAACTTTGAAATAATTATATTTGCAGAACTCCAGTTTTCTAGACATGACCTGGGAAATACCAGTAAGTGAGATCCTCAAAGTTGTTGACTTCAGTTAACCCTTAACATACCAAGGAAAATTTGAGAGCAGATGACAATCTAGTTATACCCTGTGGTGGTATTTTTCATTATTTTATCACGCCTGCTTTAACCCTTTTTGTACCAAATGGAATCTTCCTCCATATATATAGCTGTAGTCCATTTCCAAATTTAGGGATGACAGGATATGTTTTTCAAAATTTATTTGGCAATGACTGAACTTATTGGAAACAGAGTAGGCCCTGATCAGATGCCACATTCTGTGGCATCTGATCTGGGTCTGCACTGTTTGCAAGGGTACCCGTTTTGGGGTTTCTGGCACAAAATGGGTTAACCTTTACCCTGCTGTAGGCGACAAGCCCTATCTTTGCAAACAGTGTAGATCCAGATCAGATGGCTTCTGAAGAAGCCATCTGATCAGGATCTACACTGTTTGACATTCAGTTTACGAATTTGTAGCAATAAATTACATCAAGTACTTTGATTGGTTGATATTACGAAATGGGTGTGGCTTAGATGAATATTCAGCAGGTTAAAGGTTAAGTATGTTGTGATATAGGAGTCTGGTTTTGCATCCAGTCATCAAACCATCAAATTTGTGATATCCGTAACTTCCACTCTAATATTCAAGTATATTTCCCAAGAACTTTTAGAGCTTGGTGCAAACTTGTATTTAAAGATTGCAACTGAAATGCAAGTGTCCATATTTGACTGTGACGTTTATTTTGTGTTTCACTGACTTTGTGAACTTTTGTGTCAACCTTAGCTTTTACTCTAATATTCAAGTCCATCCTAATGTTTAATTACATTTCTCAAGAAAAATATAAGCTTTGCTAATGATACTTAGTACAAACTTGCATCTGGGGTTGGCAATATTAATGCAAGCATCCATTAGCTTTGCTAATGATACTTAGTACAACTTGCATCTAGGGTTGGCAATATTAATGCAAGCATCCATTAGCTTTGCTAATGATACTTAGTACAAACTTGCATCTGGGGTTGGGCAATATTAATGCAAGCTACAAACTTGCATCTGGGGTTGGCAATATTAATGCAAGCATCCATATTTGACCTCGACTTACATTCCATGGTTCACTGACTATAAATGTGAACAATTGCATCAAGCATAGATTTCACCATATTGTTCAAGTCCATTGCTCAAGAACTTTATGAGCTTCATAAGTGATACATTGCAGGAACTTGTATCTAGGGCTGCCAACTTTAATGTACCGCATCCATATTTTATCTTTACCTACCTCTCATGGTTCACTTACCTAGTGTATTATTGTGTCATACCTAGTTTTACCTCTAATGTTGAAGACCATGTCTCAAGAACGGTAAGATCTTCATAAATGATAGTTGGTACAAACTTGCATCTAGGAATGGCAATTTTAATGCAAGCATCCATATATGACCTTGACCTTCATTTGATGGTTCACTAAATTTGTAAAGATTTCGTCCCCACAGGCATGACATAGCCTTTGGGGGAATTCTTTTTCAGAGAAACTAAGGTTTGATTTTTCATGTGAATCATCTGCCTAGCAGACAATTCACATTATTAAAACTCCTTATTTTCTCAGGCTTTACATTAATTATATTGTATGTTATTCGTCTGCCTCAGCATTTGAAATGTAACTGTGACACTAAGTGACACTAAGTCAATCTGTAGAAAATAAATTTATCCTCTCAACAAGAAATCAAAGGAGGAGGTTTATGGCCTTGTTTTTTGATGGGTGTTCAAAACATCTTTTGTGTTTTGGGTTGTGCAATGAAAGATTATCTTCAGATAGGTCAGAGCATCACTGAGCAGCACTGTGCTGAACAATTAAGGGAAGTGAAAGAGAAAATTAAGGAGAAAATGAAGGTAAACTCAAAGTAGGTACCGCCTTCCTCCAGGACAATGTACCTGTCCCCTTTTTTATGCCCCCGCATCGGCATGATGCCAAGGGCATATAGTTTTACGGTTTGGTCTGTATGTGTGTGTGTGCGTACGTAAGTGCGTACGTAAGTACGTACGTACGTGGTCCTGTAACCTCAGGTTAAGGTTTTTGTAACAGGTAGAGCCTTCGAGAACTAGAGAATATTTTCCTAACCATTTCATGGAACTGGTTCATCTTTGGTATGATGATAGATATAGTTCCAAAGCAATACCCCCACCCATGCCTGTGACCTCAAGGTCAAGGTCACAGACTTAGAAATTTTCAATGTTAAAGACTCAGGTTAAGGTTTTTGTTAACAGGTAGACCTGAACATTTTAGAACTCATATTTTCCAAACCATTTGATGGAATTTGGTATGATTATAGATATAGGGCCTAAGTTTTATTCAGCGATACCCCCACCCATGCCCATGGCCTCAAGGTCAAGGTCATGGACTTTGAAATTTTCCATGTTAAAGACTCCAGTTAAGATATTTGTACCTGGTAGAACCTGAACTTTTAGGATAGCTTTGGTTCATATGATCATAGATATAGGTACATTGTTTTATTCAGCAATACCCCACCCATGCCTATGACCTCAAGGTCAAGGTCACAGACTTAGACAATTTTAATTTTAAAGAGCTCAAATTTTCCAAACCATATTATGGATTTGGCTTATATATGCTATGATGATAGATACACATCCAAATGTTTATTTGGCAATACCCACACTCATGCCTATGGTTTCAAGGTCAAGGTCACAGACTTAGTAATAGAAATTTTTAATTAGATATTTTAAGAGTTGATTTTTTCCAAATTGTGCGATGGATTGAGTTTACAGCATTTGTTTCTTGGAGTAATTTAAGGGAAATATCCTTGATTACCTATTATACCACTCCATATTGGTATTCTTTATAGCGGCAAATTCGCTTTAGCGGCAAATCAATAGAGAACAAACACTGTCGTTCTAGCGAGGGTCCTTTCCTCTGTATTTCCAAAACTTAAATCAGAACTGCAATGGAAATGACGGTTATGATTATATCATTTGGGCTATTGAGGCATTTTGGACTGTCAAGATGAAAGGTTCATCTTGGAGGGAGCTTTCCACTTAATGTTATCCATAGGCGACAATAGTAACCTTTTACCTACTCCCACAAAATCTACACATACAAAACTTTTCAAACCTTACTTGTTTATAGAGCCATCCTAGCCCAAGAAGTTAATGAGAAAAAATCCACATGTTGATCTGCTGCTTTTCAAGTTACAGTCAACCATGTTTGTTTACCTACTAGAATGGAGTAAATACAAACCAATATTTTTAAAGGAGGGGTGACCATATAAAATCAGCAAAAATTTCTTTGAGCTTGCAGATATATTTATTAAGGATGCTCACTCATACAACAAAATATATATAGATACAACTACTTTTATTTATCTCCTTTTTCACATAAAACATTATTGGCAGTATATGGACACCGAGTAGATTCAGGTCGAAGGGGGGACGCAGTGACAGCATATAACCTTGCTCGCACGAAAACGGGCACCAAATTATTAATTTGTTTGCACTCAAAATATTGTGCAGTCCAATTTTGAATTTTGAGTATTCCAAAATATGCGCACACTCCAAATGTGTGCTGCAAGATTTTGTAACATCCAAAAATTGCGCACTTCCTATAGTACGCTCCAAATTTTGTAACAGAGTATTCCAAATATTGCGTACATCCTGTTTGTACGCTCCACAATTTTTTAACATTCCAAATATTGCGCACATCCTGTTTGTACGCTCCAAATTTTGTAACAATCCAAATATTGCGCACATCCTATTTGTACGCTCCAAGTATTCCAAATATTGCATACATCTTGTTTGTATGCTTTACAATTTTTTAGCATTCTAAATATTGCGCACATCCTGACTGTACGCTCCAAATTATGTAAAAATCCAGATATTGCGCACATCCTATTTGTACGCTCCAGTCTATCCCAACTCTTGTGCACTCCAATTTATGCACTCCAACTAATCTTGACAGTGAGCACTCCGTAATGTGCACTCCAAAATGCATTCCATGACACGCATTCCATACCATCTTCTGCATTATGCAATGCATACCATGTAATCCATCCCATATTACATATATTCAAATAGCCCCGGCTGCACGTGCGAACCTTACTTATGACTTGCAATTTAGAAAGTTTTAGTATGACCCTGGGGGGAACACATCCCCAGGCTATGGCGAACCATTTCCCTGAAGGAGACGCCACCCAGTTCAAGAAGTTCTGAAAGAAACAAGCCTCAGCTCTGCTCCCAGCAACCAGTACCCGGAATCTAGGCTCAAGAACAAATCTTCAGGTTATGGCGGACCACTTCCATGAAGGAGATGCCACCCAGTCCAAGTAGAAGTCCTGAAAGAAACAAACTTCAGCCTTGCTCCCAGCAACCAGTATTTGGAATCTAGGCTCAAGGCGTAAAGTTTCATTACAACCAAACAGCTGTCTAAGCAAAGCGTCCCCCCTATCGAATGCTGAATTCCACATTGCACCTCAAAGCTCAGCTGATCAAAAGTCAGCAGAATCTCTCGGCGAAGAAATTAAGTGGCCATAAACAACCGATCCGGAGTCTACATCATAGTGTAGATTATATTTTCTTGTCCTTTGGGATCATTGATTCCATTATGGAAATTTGAAAATATCTGAGGGTCACTGATGAGGCCTAATTGGCCGAAACTAGCTAGTCTGGCCCAGAAAACATGCACACTCCATATTTTGCAACAGCTGTCGCTGAATTTTGGGCTTTTAGTTTATGTTCAATGTCACATGCGTATATGTAGTTAAAACCATGGGCATTAAACGTCACTAAGTAGCCAGTATACATATATATAGTGTTAACACATCAATCCATTTTGTGGGCCAGTCGAAGATATACGTCGATAGGCAGCGTTGTCACATCCAACAGTCTCTCTACAGCAACGGGAGAATAATATCCAGCGTCGGGAGAATAATATATATATCCAATTTAACACATATTTACTTATTTGTTAATTATATATTGACTTATAGAACTAAGTATTGTTGCTATATTTATACAAGTAGACTGTCGTATGTACAGCATCTTTAATTAGGACATGCCAGCCTCAGCACCAGGAGGCGCCAAACAAGCCTGAAATGAAAAGAACTTAAGACAGTATCAGGTATTAAACTTCCTGGACTGCCAATAAGATCACAACGACAGCGGCGGGTGGGTGGGTTTTAGATTCTTCTTAAAAAATACAACTTTCTTTTGCTGGATTTGAAAACGGAAAGGAAGGTTTCCCTGAGCATGCGCAAGACGCCAAACCATAGTTTGGCCCTTAAGACGCTTGACTGCTGAATAACAAACACGGTGCAAGCGTCCAGTAACCTGGACCAACTGTCATGGTGGATGACGAGATCGAAATTGTGATCAGACATTGTTTAAACCTAAATAATGAGAGGTCAAGCCACCCTGAAGCTGCAATCATGACACATTAATGACAGTCCATTCAATTTGTTCGCACCAAATAAATGGGATTATCATTTAGTTGATAATCCCTATTATAAAACATGCATCATTTTAGTCCCTTATTCCCATCATTTTCTTATATTGAAATAAAACATGGCACATATATCAAATGCAAGCATGTCTGGTATTTAGAACGCAACTAAAAGCTCGGTCCAAAAGTGATAAAACCCGGTACCTCCCAGTATTTAGTGCAATGCTACCTGGATGGCATAGTAAAATTGGAGCATCACTGCATCAAATACATTGAAGTGAAGAATGATTATGTAAACAAGAGGGCCCAGAGGGCCCTGAATCGCTCACCTGAGAATCAGTGCCTCTAGTACATTCTTGGCCCAAGGGCTATACTAGGTGAAGCTTCATACCAAATATCAAAGACCTGAGCCTTGTGGTTCAGAGATGAAGATTTTTAAATATTTTCCCTATAAGCCTATGAAAAACCAAAGGGACCCGGGGATGGGGGCATTTTTGGCCCCAGGGCTATAATTTGAACAATCTTGGTAGAGGTCCACTAGATGAAGCTTCACACCAAATATCAAAGATCTGAGCCTTGCAGTTTCAGAGAAGAAGATTTTTAAAGATTTTACCTGTATAAGCCTATATAAAACCAAAGGGCCCCGGGGCGGGGGCATTTTTGGCCCTAGGGCTATAATTTGAACAATCTTGGTAGAGGTCCACTAGGTGAAGCTTCACACCAAATATCAAAGACCTGGGCCTTGTGGTTTTAAAGAAGAAGATTTTTTAAGATTTTCCCTATATAAGCCTATGTAAACACAAATGCCCCCGGGGCAGGGGCATTTCTGGCCCAAGGGCCATAATTTGAACAATCTTGGTAGAGGTTCACTAGATGAAGCTTCATACCAAATATCGAAGACCTCGGCCTTGTGGTTTCAGAGAAGATTTTTAAAGATTTTCCCTGTATAAGCCTATGCAAAACCAAAGGCCCCTGGGGCGGGGGCATTTTTGGCCCAAGGGCTATAATTTGATCAATCTTGGTTAAGGTCCCCTAGGTGAAGCTTCTAACTAAATATCAAAGACCTGGGCCTTGTGATGTCAGAGAAGCAAATTTTTAAAGATTTTCCCTTTATAAGCCTATGTAAACCCAAAGGCCCCCGGGGCGGGGCATTTTTGGCCCTAGGGCTATAATTTGAACAATCTTGGTAGAGGTCCACTAGATGAAGCTTCATACCAAATATCAAAGATCTGAGCCTTGTGGTTTCAGAGAAGAAGATTTTTAAAGATTTTCCCTGTATAAGCCTATGTAAAACCAAAGGCCCCCGGGGCGGGGGCATTTTTTGCCCCAGGGCTATAATTTGAACAAACTTGGTAGAGGTCCACTAGGTGAAGCTTCACACCAAATATCAAAGACCTGGGCCTTGTGGTTTCAGAGAAGAAGATTTTTAAAGATTTTCCCTATATAAGCCTATGTATACACAAAGGCCCCCCGGAGCGGGGGCATTTCTGGCCCAAGGGCCATAATTTGAACAATCTTGGTAGAGGGCCCACTAGATGAAGCTTCATACCAAATATCAAAGACCTGGGCCTTTCGGTTTCAGAGAAGAATATTTTTAAAGATTTTCCCTGTATAAGCCTATGTAAAACCAAAGGCCCCCGGGGCGGGGGCATTTTTGGCCCTAGGGCTATAATTTTAACAATCTTCGTAGAGGTCCACTAGGTAAAGCTTCACACCAAATATCAAAGCCCTGGGCTTTGTGGTTTCAGAGAAGAAGATTTTTAAAGATTTTCCCTATATAAGCCTATGTAAACCCAAAGGCCCCCGGGGCGGGGGCATTTCTAGCCCAAGGGCCATAATTTGAAAATCTTGGTAGAGGGCCCACTAGATGAAGCAAGTCATACCAAATATTAAAGACCTGGGCCTTTCGGTTTCAGAGAAGAAGATTTTTAAAGATTTTACCTGTATAAGCCTATGTAAAACCAAAGGCCCCCGGGGCGGGGGCATTTTTGGCCCTAGGGCTATAATTTTAACAATCTTGGTAGAGGTCCACTAGGTAAAGCTTCACACCAAATATCAAAGACCTGGGCCTTGTGGTTTCAGAGAAGAAGATTTTTAAAGATTTTCCCTATATAAGCCTATGTAAACCCGAAGGCCCCCGGGGCGTGGGCATTTCTAGTACAAGGGCCATAATTTGAACAATCTTGGTAAAGGTCCACTAGATGAAGCTTCATACTAAATATCAAAGACCTGGGCCTTGCAGTTTCAGAGAAGAAGATTTTTAAAGTTTTCATTTTAAAAATCTATTTTTAGCTCCTGTGACCTAGATGTGCAATGGACCGGAACCATTTGAACAACTTTGAAAGGGGATCACCTAAGGATCATTCCTGTGAAGTTTGGTTAAAATCCAATCAGTGGTTTAGGAGGAGATGTCATTTGAAGAAAAAGTTTACGCACGCACACACGCACACACACACACACACGCACGACGGACAAAAAGTGATCCCAAAAGCTCACCTCGTCACTACGTGACAGGTGAGCTAAAAAGGGCATATAAATACAGTAAAATCCTGCTATTAAGACTACCTAAAATTAAGACTAATTCTGCTTTAAAAAGCTTGTTTACAAGGTGCAGTTATTCTTTCTTCGAATTTCCTGCACACAATGTCCTCTGGTTAGGGACCACCTTTGGGACTGTTCAAAAGTGGTCTTAAAGACCACTTTTGAACAGTCCCAAAGGTGGTCTTAATATAGGAATTTTACTGTATAATGTTAGGCCAGATCTCGGCATAATATTTTGAAATAAGATAAAATTTAATCAGAATTTTTTATTTAATTTAAACATTTTTAAAACATGCAGTATGAACAGTAAATGTTAATGTAGAGAAATGTTTTATTTCAGGTATTTAGACACTATGAGTTTGTTCCCTGTGATGATTTAGGGCTGCATTTAAGGTAGTTGTTTAATGCATTCATGTTTATTCATTTCTGTCCAGATGTGTCAGTGATCATTTATTCTTGGTTTTGTCCCAAGGCAGAACATGTATTTGTGCAATACTGTATCTCTATGAGAGCCTGACATGACTCTTTCTGAGAATCCCCAACATCACGATAACATGCCTGTGAAACAAAGACCCCTCTAAACCCCACTTTATAGAGAGAAAAGTGTGGTTCACGGGGGATACATTATGTGCCTTATTTTTGCTCAAAAACAGATTGTGGGTACTTGTTAGAACCGCCTCTATGTTGAAAGCAGAAACAAGGAAGATGTTATCATTTATTACCAAAATTTGTCATTTCTGACACCATGTTGGACATCATTATTTCACATGGGCATGTTTTCCTAATGACATGTAGATGAGGCAGTTCTAACAAAATGTTAACCATAGAGAAGCAAGAAAGGGGATACCAAAACTCTGTTTAAAAATTCTGAACGATCAATTTTTGTGATTCTTGTTCTCAGAGCACATTTTAACCCTCATATCACTATGGGATAGAATTTATCCTCAACCGAATTCTCCAACAAGTCTCATGCTTCTATGATATCTAGGAATGACTGTTAAGGGCTCATGGTTTACAAACTGTATGATGGATTTGGTTCATCTTTGGTCTGATGATAGATATATTGAGCAATTCCCACCTATATCCAGGGTACTCCCAGGTTAACTGTGATGTCGGATAACAGCTCTTGCCCATGGCCTCAAGGTGAAGGTCACAGACAAAAATTATATTGAAGTTTTTAGCTCACTTGAGCATGAAGTGCTCAAGATGAGCTATTGTGATTGCTTTTTGTCTGTTAATTGTTTGCTTGATTTGAGGTTTAACATCCCCGTCAACACTGTATAGGTCATTTTGGAGACGTTGCTTCCAATTTTGTGGGACTTTTACCCAACATTGAGATGAAATGACACCTCAAGCCCTGCTGCCCAAAGAAACCAATAGGGTTTATATGCATGGACGGTCCGACTCATACCACTTTTCCTGGTTAGGCTTAGAACCTCTAAGCAGTATACCAGTACTCATGTGCAGTCAGTTTCAGCTCTGCGTGGAAGCATCATGCAGCCCAATTTATTTCTTCAAGCCCCGATTGGCGGGGGCTATTTTTGTCTGTCGTCCCTCCTTCTGTATGTACGTCCAACAATTTCTTCAAATGACATTTTCTAAACCACAGTGCCAATTTTTAAATAATTGTGCAGGAATAGGCGACCCTCTACCAAAATTGATAAAATGGTTCTGCTCCAATGAACAAAATGGCCACCAGAGCTAAAATTAGAAAAGCTTTTAAACTACTTCTCCTCCTAGGTCCGACCCACTTCCAAAATTGCTAAAATGGGTCTGCTCTGCAGAACAAAATGGCAACCAGAGCTTAAAATAGAAAAAAACCTTTGAGCAACATCTCCAAGGCTAATGGTACAGTTTCAAAATAATTTCACAGGAATGTTCCTTTTGTGACCCTCTACTAAAATTGCTAAAATGGTTCCACTCCACTGAACAAAATGGCAACGAGAGCTAAACTAGAACAACTTTTAAACAATATCTCCTCCTAGGCTAATGATCCGATTTCTAAATAATTTCACGGGAATGCTTCTTGGGTGACCAATCTACCAAAACTGCTAAAATGGGTATACTCCAATAAACAAAATGGCTACCAGAGCTAAAAATAGAAAAAAACAACCTTTAAACAACATCTTATCCTAGGCTCATGGTCTTATTTCAAAATAATTTCACAGGAATGTTCCTTGGCTGACTCTCTACCAGAATTGCTAAAATGGTTCTGCTCCACTGAACAAAATACCCACAAGAGCTGAAAACAGAAACACTTTGAAACAATATCTGCTCCTAGGCTAATTGTCAAAATAATTCCACAGAAATTATCCTTCGGTAATCCTCTACCAAACTTGTGAAAACAGTTTCTCTTTGCTGAACAAAATGGCTACAAGAGCTAAAAATAGAAAAACCTTTAAGGCTCCTAGGTTAATAATCATATTTCATAATGTTCCTTTGTTGACCTTCTACAAATATTGCTAAAAAAAGTTCCGCTTCACTGAAGAAAATGGCACAGAAAAATCGCTAAATGACATATCCTCCTAGGTCAATGGAAAAAATTGACCTAGGAGGATATGTCATTTAGCGATTTTTTCTGTGCCATTTTCTTCAGTGAAGCAGAACTTTTTTTAGCAATATTTGTAGAAGATCAACAAAGGAACATTATGAAAAATGATTATTAACCCTCCTAGGTCAATGGAAAAAATCGGCCCCCGCCCATAGGGGCTTGAAGAAATATATGGGCTGCATGATGCTTCCACGCAGAGCTGAATCCGGCCCGCACACTAGTACTGGTAAACCGCTTAGAGGATCTAAGCCTGTCCATGAACCGCGGTGCGAGGCGGACCGTCCATGCTAATAAACCCTATTGGTTTCTTTGGGCGACAGGGCTTGAGATGTCATTTCATCTCAATGTCGGGTAAAAGTCCCACAAAATTGGAAGCAACGTCTCCAAAATGACCTTTACAGTGTTGATGGGGACGTTAAACCTCAAATCAAACAAACAATGGAAAAAATATCTCCCTAAACTTTTGTACCAAAACTGGTTTAACAGTATGGCATTGAAACATCCCATGTAACCCCTCAAAATAACTTGACAGAAATGGCCCTTGGGTGACCCCTCTACCGCTGTACAAAATGGCTGTCAGAGCTAGACATAGAAAAACCTGTAAATATCAATATTTAAAGGTATATTCATCAATACTGAAACCTTTGCCATGACCTCAAGGACATTGCCAGGCAAGTTATGTTGTCTGAGTGAGTGAGTGTTTGAGTTTATGTCTCACCAACAGCTAAGGTCATACGGAGACTGGACCTCTGTTTAAAGACTCATCCGAAGGTTTGGAGAAGCCCAGGATAGATCCTGCCACCACTGGTTTACAAGGTGAGTAGCATAACTACTATTTGAGGCTTCTTATGTTTTCTGATGACCGCTCTTGTATATGTCAGTGATAACTGGACAATCTCAGGCAAATACTTGAATCATTTAGTAGCTTTTGCTTGATTGTTGATGGTTGATTATTAAACAACCAACCCAAAAAGAAAGAAATTGAGCTGCCTCCTGGTTCCACCTGTTTCCTAAATGTATAAAGTATAAAGAGTATAAAAAGGATACAGATGCAGATAAAAATTTTATTTAAAGTTGGAAAGTATAAACAAAATAACATTTGCTATGTATAGCTATTAACCCTTTTAGTACCAAATGGAATCTTCCTCCATATATATAGCAGGAGTCCATTTCAAAATTTAGGGGTGTCCGGTTGTGTTTCATCAAAATTGATTTGGAAAATGGCTTAACCTCTTTTGCAAACAGTGTAGGCCCTGATCAGACCCCGCATTCTGCGGCGTCTGATCTGGGCCTGCACTGTTCGCCAGGGTACCTGTTTTGGGGTTTCTGGTACTAAATGGGTTAACAACTAGGAACTGCTCAGATATCCAAGTCTCATCTTTGAGGCTTTCCTCAGCCTTCAGATGATACATTAAGTAAAGGTCATCTTTCTAGGACCTATCTGCTGGTAGGTCACTTCCAACCACATGCACACAATTAGCATTGGCCATAAACACTGAGACATTAAAACAGCATATATGAAAGATTGTGCTTCAACTTTCTCAAGAAAAATAGAAAAGTAAAGTAGCGTCGTTACACTCTGTTTGTCACTAGCAATTATAACAATATCGGGTGTAGGGTCATGATTGATGGTTTTTCTTGTATTACATGTGCCTTTCCACTACCACACCTAAGTGTTTACATGAGTTGTAATCATGTCTATGTGTGGTATACTAGGGTGGGTCTAAACTGTCAGATTATCTTAGTCTCTGTACAAAAATCTAGATTTTTTCACAACATAATCAGGGTCTTTAATTAAAATAGCAGAGTCATGGGACTTGTTGGAGAAATTGGTGAATGATATCTTGAACTTTCCATGGTGACATGAGGGCTAAAATGTATGTCAAGGGCAAGAATTGTAAAAAATGTCAGAACTGAGTTTAAGCTATAAATGATTCACATTGCTTCTATACTGGAGTGTTTGTGTTAATCCATATATGACAATGGAATCTCCCACCTAATAAGTTCGAAGTGGCATTATGATAACTCACCCGTGCGACATAGTGCATTTTTCACATCTCCAAAATGGCTCCTTTTTTGATCAAAATCCTTGATATTTTTGTTATAAATGTTCAAAACATAGGTTGAGGGTGCTCGTTAGAACCGCCTCAGGGAGGCAGTTCTAACGAGTACCCACAACCTATGTCTTGGAACAGAAATAAGAAAAATAATGTTTTCCCCCCCTAAACCACAGTTTTCTCTATATAAAGTGGGGTTTAGGGGGTCTTCATTTCACAGACTTGTTCACGTGATGGTCTATTTCCAATTATAGGGGTGCCAGTTTTATTTTGTTTGCGGAAGGTTTTGCAAAAATGTATGCCCTTTAAGCAAACAGTGTAGGCGCAGATCAGACGTCAAGTTCTGTGGCGTATGATCTGAATCTGCACTGTTTGCAAAATAAGGGCCCCTAGGTAGATATGGGTTAATATGTTTTTTGTGTTTGTGTTCTGTTTTGCAAAGACAATATTGATAGAAAAAAAAGCATGACACACACTATAATGAGAAGTATTTTTCCAAGCTACCTACGAGGACTGTTCAAATATTAATGCAACTAAGCACATAAAAATTATTCCGTGATAGATTTCGATGAAAAATTTATTTTGTCCCCTCAAAGTATTCACCTTTAACAGATATACAAACTTTCAGTCTTCTGATCCAATCATTGAATGCATTTTGGTAGTCTTTTCGAGGTATACTATGAAGGCACTGGAATATTTCAGAACCGAGGTGTTTGCGCTGTACAAATTTTCGACCAGAAAGGTATTTTTTCAGCCGCGGGAACAAAAAAAAAGTCACAAGGGGCAAGGTCAGGGGAATACGGGGGGTGAGGGAGCTCAACAACCTTTTCCTGCTTCAGATAGTCCTGCACAATGAATGCCTTGTGCGATGACGCATTGTCATGTAGCAATCTGACATTGGCCAAACCAGTTGCGGGTCTTCGTTCTTTGAAATATTTTTTTAATTTTTCGAAGAACTTTATTCTTGTAAAACTTCGCATTTACAGATTTGCCTTGAGGCACAGCAACCTGAATAGCAGGGCCCTGATTTGAAAAGAATATGGCATACATTACCTTCTTGACGCTCATGGTCCGCTTTGCAATGCATGGTCTTTTGCAATACTTTGTTGCCCATATTTTGTTCTGAATCTTTTGTTTTGGCTCAAAAAAGTGAACCCATGTCTCGTCACCTGTGACGACATTAGGGAAAGACTGTGCATTGTAATTTGGAAACTTTTTAAGCAGCTTCTTGGCGCACTGAACGCGTGTCTTTCTCTGCTCATCTGTCCACAGATGGGGAATCCATCTAGCACAGATCTTTCTCATTTTCAAATCCTGTTTCAGAATTGTATGAGCTGCTCCTATTGAGATGCCAACCATACTAGCTATTTGCCTAGTGGTGTATCGTGCATCAGTAGCAACTATTTCTTTCACTCTAGCAACTATCTTGGCAGATGTTGCTCTTTTCGGCCGACGATCATGTGGTGCATCTTCTGTTGAGCCTAGCCCACAGCTGAATTTCTTACACCAATGAAAAACTGTCAGAAAAGACATTTCATTATGCCCATAAACCAAACATATTTCATCAAAAATGTCTTTGCACCGTATACCAAGAATACAACGATTCTTAATATAGGACCGTATTTCAACGGCGTACTCTGACCTTCTTCCAACCATGTTTTGTATTGGTATACAAGAGTAGACAGTGTTTATCGAACGATATACATGGCTAATGTGTACGGAATTTAACAGGTTTTGGTATCAATGTATAGGTAAAATGTTTTTCTACGCTATTTATTTCCAGGTGATTTTCGCATTAGTGCATGAAAAAACGTTCTACTTGCATTCATATTTGAACAGTCCTTGTACATGTAACGTTATGAAAGAAATTTGAAGTTTAGGCAGGTTTATATATACACCTGGTCTATGTATGCACATTCCATGAATTTTCTGAAAGAGTTTGGCAAGCAAAGCTGTAACAATGTTGTTAAAGTAGACAAAATAATAGGGCAACACACCTGTGTGACATATTGTATACTTTTATATCTCCAGAACTGATATTTTTCAGGTGAAAATCTGTGATATTTTTGGCCCACCTGCTTTAGCAGAACTTAGATGTGCAAGTTGCCCTCCAATTCGATGTCCATCCATCCGTCTGTTTAACCATCCCTCAACATTTTACCCAGGGTGTCTTGTCAGCACAACTCCTTTTACAGTTTTATACCAATCACTTTGAGCATTGGCCTTGGTAGTTCAGTCTGACTGGTGATGAGGAGGAAGCGGGTTTGATACCTGCAGGGTTCAGCATTATTTCGTGGAGATTGATCATGAAATCTTTTCTACTGTCATTCTCTCCCTTCATCTGATTCAAGAAGGGCACTTGTTAGTTTCTGGCAAAAGAATGTGCACTGTACTGTTTAGCCATTTACATATAGGCCTGCCCAGGAAAAGTGTGGATAGGTAAAGTGACCGGCTCAAAAATGACATAAATAGTGTTGACTGGGCCATTGAACTCCAATAGAAACAAACCAATTGTTTTGAAACTTTGCTCTAAATGATATGAGGATGTGCATATGGTTTGGATGTAATTCTTGGATCACTTTTGCCACTTTTTAGCTCACAAGAGCCGAAGGCTCTGGGGAACTTATAGAGATAGAGAGAATTCTTCCCACAGCTCTTAACCCATAAAATGCCAATCATGACAATTGTCATCTGCTTTCCCATCTGCCTTGAAAGGCAAATCTAATTGACATGATTCTAATGACTGGACTCGCTCCAGCCCATTGGGGCTTCAAGATATAGATTGGGCTGCATGGTGCTCCCACGCAGAGCTGAAACTGACCACACATGAGCATGGTTAAACCTGTTAGAAGGCCTAAGCCTGCCCAGGGTGTGTCGGTAGGTACATGCACCATCCCCTCCGTTTCATAAAAGGCCATATATCTTAGAAACCATTCAGATCTCCACCCTCAAACCATATACATTCTTGATCCTTATGATAAGACACATTCAGTGATACCAACCTGGGGGTCTCCCCTGGGCCAAGCCCACCCCTCTACTTCATAAAAGATCAAATATCTGAGAAACTGTTCAGAACCCCACCCCTAAACCATATATGTCACCCCACCCTAAACCATATATATTCATGTTCCTCATGATAAGACGTATTTGGTGACACCAACATGGGTGCCCATGGTCATTTCCCGGTCATGTCCCACCCCTCCACTTCAGTAAAAGCCATATATCTCAGAAACTGTTAAGATCCCCACCCCTGAAACATACATTTTCTTGTTCTTTATGGTAAGACTCATTCCGTCACACCAACCTGTGTGTCTCTTTGTACGTACGTACATAATCCTGTTAGACTCGAGTTAGGTTTTTGTACCAGGTAGAGCCTGAACTTCTTAGAGATTATATTTTCCAAACAATGTGATGGATTTGGTTCATATTTGGGATGATGATAGATATAGGTCTAAAGTTTTATTCAGCAGTACCCCCACCCATGCCTATGACCTCAAAGGCAAGGTCGTGGACTTAGAAATTTTTAATGTTGAAGACTCGGGTTAAGGTATTTGTACCAGGTAGAACCTTACTATTTAAAAGCTCATATCTTTCAAAGTATAAGACGGTTTGGTTCATATTTGGTATGATGGTATATATAAGTGCAAAGTTTTATTCAGCAATACCCCCACTCATGCCTATGTCCTCAAGGTCAAGGTCATAGACTTAGAGTCAGGTAAAGCTTTTTGTACCAGGTAAAAACTTATTATTTAAGAGCTTATATCTTCCACAGTATATAATGGATTTGATTCATAATTGGTATGATGATAGATATAGTTGCAAACTTTTATTCAGCAATACCCCCACTCATGCCTTTGACCTCAAGGTCAAGGTCACAGACTTAGAAATTGTTAAATTTAAGACTCCGGTTAAGGTATTTGTACCTGGTAGAACCTGAACTTTTACAATTGATTTGATTCATATTTTGTATGATGATAGATGTAGCTTCATTCAGCAATGCCCCCGCCCATGCCCATGACCCCAAGGTAAAGGTCACAGACTTAGGAATGTCTAATGTTAAAGTTTTCAAAGTGTTAGTATTTTCCAAACCATACAAGGATTTGGATTATATTTGCTATGAATATAGATACAGATCCAGTGTTTTATTTGGTAATACCCCCACACATGCCTAAGACTTCAAGGTTAAGGTCACCCACTTAGAAATTTTTAATGTTGATTTTCAAGAGTTCATATTTTCCAAACCGTATGATGGATTGTGTTTATATTTGGTGCTATGGTAGATAAAGGTACAAAGTGATATTCAGCAGCACCCCAACCAATGAACATGACCTCATGATCAAGGTCACAGACATAGAAATTTTCAAATTTAAGTATGTTAATAGTTTACATTTTCCAAACTTTCTAATGGATTTGCTTCATATTTGGTATGACAAGTCACAATAGTTGCAGGTCCGAAGTTTCATTCAGCCATACTCCCACCCCTGAACTCAAGGTCAAGGTCACAGACATAGAAATTTTTATGTTATGTCTTTTGAGAGCCCATATTCCCTGAACCATTTTTGATGGATTTGCTTCATATTTGAAATGATGATAGATACAGGTCAAAAGTTTCATTCAGCCATTACCCCGCCCCTTCCCCATGACCTAAAGGTCAAGGTTGTAGACTTAGAAATGTTTAATGATAACGTTTTTAAGAGCTCATATTTTCCAAACCGTTTGATGGATTGAGTTCCTATTTGGTATGATGATTGTTGATTTCCAAGGTATAATCAGCAATACACCAATCTATGCCAATGACCTCAAGGACACTTTTTCAGGCGAGTTATGCTGTCCAATGACATATGTAATTGTAATATGAGTTTTTTGTGGGGTGGGGGTGAGGTAGGTCCCTGGGCGGGGGCATCTGTGTCATATTGACACATTTCTAGTTAGATTCCAATATTTATTTCTTGGACCTGATTTGAACATTTCTTTTTTGGGTGGGGAAGGTAGGAGTGGGGAGCAGGTGCTACATCAACTTAATCCAAGTTTGATCTATTCTATATTTTTATTATATCTGCTTTGAACAGATTGCAGGTGCTCCTTAGAACAATCTTACTGAGGCAGTTCTACTGAGTACTGATTATCAATGTGTTGGATAACCCCCGCCCATCGGGGCTTGAAGAAATAGATCGGCTGCATGATGCTTCCATGCAGAGCTGAAACCGACCCGCACACAAGTACTGGTAAATCGCTTGGAGGTTCTAAGCCTGCCCAAGCAATGCGGTGTGAGTCGGCCCGTCTATACTTATAAACCCTATTGGTTTCATTGGGTGGCAGGGCTTGAGATGTCATTTCATCTCAGTGTCGGGTAAAAGTCCCACAAAATTGGAAGCAACGACTCCAAAATGACCTTTACAGTGTTGACGGGAACGTTAAACTTCAAACACAAACAAAATTAATGTGTTGGAGCAGAAATAAGAACAATGCAATCAATGAATGCATACCTCTTTAAACCCCACTTTTCTCTGTTTAATATATGTTTAGTCTGATCACCTTTAACCCTTATCTTGCTGAATATTCATTTAAGCCACACCCATTTCTGTCTATCAACCAATCAAATTACTTGATGTAATATATTGCTACAAATTCATAAACTAAATGCCAAACAGTATAGATCCTGATCAGATGGCTTCTTCAGATCTACACTGTTTGCAAAGACAGGTGTTGTCGTGAACAGCAAGATAAGGGTTAATAATTATTTTATCAGGACAGTGAAAGGTTATCCTATAGTGGTAGAGGTTGACAAAGGAAGTGTAGCCGGTGAAGATGTGAGTATTTTACAGGGCCCAGTTGTTCAAAACAACATTACGATAACACAACAGTGCGATATAGTGCATTTTTCACATTTACACATGGCTACTTTTCCGATGATAATCTGTGATACTTTTCATATTTATACTGAAAACATTTTCTGGCGAAAGAATGTGCACTGTACTGGTTAACCGCTTACGTATAAGCCTGCCCAGGAAAGTGTTGATAGGTAAACTGACCGGCTCAAAAATGACCTCATTGAGGCGGTTCCAGCGAGTACCCACAACCTATATCTTGGAGCAGAAATAAGGAAACTATTATATACCCCCCGTAAACCCCAGTTTTCTCTATATAAAGTGGGGTTTAGGGGGTGTTCATTTTATGGACTGGTTCACATGATGAAAGACCTCATTTGTTAAAGCATCATTAGAGCATTGATAAATTTATATGGCATTTACACTAATATTTTTGCTGAAAAAATGTGAGTAGCTTTTTAAATGCAAACGCTACTCACATTTTTGCAGCAAAAATACCAGAGTATAAGACATTGTACTTACTAAAACAGTTAATGTTTTGACATATAATGAGATTTTTCAGCTTACAATGCTTTGAACAACTGGACTCAGATTGTTAGATAACATATTATTAAAAATATGATTGCTTTATTTGATAAATATGCTATGTCCAATATGCTATTAATTTTTAATTTTGCTGAAAAAAAAGTAAAATAGAAGTGAAGGCAATGATCAGGAATCGATTAAATTAACCCACAGCTCCTATCAGAGACACCAAAGGGAAAGAAACACAAACATGAAACAACTAGACCCTAATGGAAACATCAATAGCAGAAAGCAAAAAGGACAATTAATTTCAATTGGCTATCCAAAACAAAATAATATAAGCGATACAAACACTCAAAGACAAAAATTACAAAAATGAACCATGACAGAAGAACCACCTTGGAAAGGTTAGTGAAACAAATTCCACTGGGGGGCTTAAATCGATTTTACGTGGCCACAATCCTTGCCCGTAGTTCCGTTGCGATTTAGACAAATAATTTGTTCAATCCGCATGAAGGCCTCCTAACTCATCAGTACAACATCTCCGTGAACACAAAAAACCAAACAACCACAGAGATGAAACAATGGTGAGGACTCGACAGCAATAAACCACTGAAATGTTGGAGCAAAAGAAAACTTGCAGTTAGACTCCAATGGGCCCGACCAGAGACAGAGCATCAAGCACCAACCATCATTACATAGAATTAGATTCACTCTAATTCCAAGTGAGCCTTTACGCTGAAACCTTCATAGAATCTGAGGACTGACCCACCGGCGTGCAATTAAAGAGGGAAGCAAAGTTGTCAACCGTGATTGGGTTAACAAACGTGCATGCAGTCTGTCGCATAAAATCTATGTAAATAGTATTTGCAAATGCAAAAGCTACTTACATTTTATGACCATCCTTGATCTTAAGTTACCTGCCCTTAATGGATGTGAAAAGTTGTTAATTGCTATAGGAAATATCTAAATGAAATTGTTCAGATGTATAAAACACTAAATGAAGCATATTGGTGTTTGTGGTTTGGGATTGTTATTGGCAAAATGGTATGAAAGAGTTGCGGCCTTTGTCAGTTTGTTAAAGTAATTGAGGCGTAACTATACCTAATTTAGTGACACAGAGGCCTTTCTAATATTTCATCTTCATCAGTGTGTCTCAACCCCAAAGTTCTGAAACCGAAATGGATGATGGACAAGACCCGGCAATTACAGCACATCCCACTCCGAGCACACACCGACCGACGTAGCTCGTGAGACAGGTCAACTGGAGGCATCAGGCAAGAGACGCCCACTCGCAGACTTATAGGCATCCCCCACCGAGCCAACATCAGCAAACATGGCCCACGCTCCATGGAAGTCCTTGGCATCAGGAAGGAGATGTCCAAAGTAGCGAGACTTGCAAAATTTAAAATATAACAAAAAGTGGCAACCAAATCCGCTAAGATACATGTCTCACCTGACAAGTGAGTCTTGGTTTTAGAAAAATTAGAATTTTATACTGCAAAAATTAAAGATATAATAATATATAGTTATTTAAACCAGTACCTGAGTACTGACGTCAAAACTGCAGTATCAACCTCAGCACTCAAGAACTGATACTGAGCTGATGATACCCTCGAGAAAGAACAAATCATCCACCAGCAGAGATACCGACCCAGTGGTTGCAATTGAGACGTAACTATACCTAATTTAGTGACACAGAAGCCTTTCTGATATATATTTCAAGTATTTCAGCTATATAAATTTATAAATGATATATTCATGTTTACAAGAAAATCAGAAACAAAGCAATCAGAATCTGTTGCGAATAGTTTCTAAAGTGATATCTTTCACCACAAAGTATCAATAAATTGGTTGTCACTTGATTCTCCGTTAGCTATCCCCACTTAGAACACCTAGGTGGAATTATTGTGGAATGGGAACAGTTGCATCCTAGAACCAATCATCACATGTTTTTGACAGTTTGGGACGAAATGTCTCTGGTACAAAATGTCCTTTTACTGCGGTAGTCATGGGGTTTACCCTAACCTGCTAAACCCTACTTGTTTGATTGTGCATACCCTAAAAAGCACAAGCCAGTTTTATGTCATCAAAGAAATGTGATGTTATTTTCTATAACCAAAATAACTTCTTTTTTGATAGAAACACCCTAAAATTACATATGTGTAGTCTTAACTAGGGCAAACATAATCAAAATCTGTATATTTTCTAATCATGCACTGGGTACCTTTAGTACTGAATTTTGTACTGAATGGAATCTGCTACATTTTTAAGCACAAGATCATTTTAAAAGTTAGGAATGTCAGGTTGTGTTTTCTTCAAAATTTATTTGGAAAATAGCTAAACTGTTTGCAAACAGCGTAGGTGCCTATCAGACGCCGCAGAAGGCGGCAATTGATCTGTTTGCCAATTACCCCTTTTGGAGTTTCCGGTACAAAATAGGCATTTTGCAGTAAGCCAAAATTCACTCTTATAATCACTATGGGGATATAGCAATCACCCCCAAAATGGCTTTTGGCCCACAGCTCCTTTTCTAAGTGGAATACCTTCATGAAATTTTTCACAGACATATAGAACACTAAAGGAAGTGTGTTGTGGCTAAGGACCTATACTCTGACTATTTTAAGTGTTGAGTTAGCTGCCCTTGTATATATAGCTCTTTTTAATATGGAATAGGTAGCAGAAAACTTCATAGAGGTATTGAAGACAAGCCACTTTAACCCTTTTTGTACCAAATAGAATCTTCCTCCTTATACCGGCCCCGATAGCTCAGTTGGTAGAGTGTCCGCTCTGGGGAACGGGAGGTCTCGGGTTCGATCCCGGGCCGCGACATACCAAAGTCGTAAAAAATGGTACTAGCTGCTCCTCGCTTGGCACTCAGATTTAAGGGGTAGAGCTAGGACTGGTCGATCCAGTGTCAGGATAATGTGACTGGGTGTGGTATCATGTAATGTGTCTGGGACATGATACTTCAGTGAGGCAGCACTATAAACGTGAGCATTGAGCTCCCTGTCGCAACCAGACACCGTCGTGATATGACTGAAAAATTGTTGAAAGCGACGTTAAACCCGAATTCACACACACACACACTTCCTCCTTATATATAGCGGGAGTCCATTTCAAAATTTGGGGGTGTCAGGTTATGTTTTCTTCAAAATTTGTTCGGAAAATGGCTGAACTTTTTTGCAAACAGTGGATCTCCTGATCAGACGCCACTGTGGCGTCTGATCTGGGGCTGCACTGTTTCCCCTGGTACTCGTTTTGGGGTTTCTGGTACTAAATGGGTTAAAGTAGGCAAGGACTGCTTCTCTGGCTAGTCTACTTCTGCGTTATCTGCCCAGTAATATCTTGTGTCGGAAAAATAGTTTTCTGGCCTATACATGTATTTCTTTAGTGTATGGAACAGCTTGATGATACTTTACAGATGTACAGGGTACTAAAGTTTGCCTATTGTGGCCAAGGTCATTATGTTCATGAGTTATCTGGCTTTGGTGTACCTGAAAAATGGTTTGCTTTTGCCTGTAGCATCTGTACCAGAGATGTAGAAAATTACTGTCACAGACTTATCAAGGCTTTTGGATTCTGGCTGTCCTATTTCTTAGGCTGTCTGCACTAGAAACATCTGAAAAATGCATGTTAATGGCCTGCAGTGGTGGGTTTCATGCAGTGTTATCATTATGAAATACCATCAAGTGTCTGTCCGTCCATCCATCTGTCCGCACCATTTCTGTTCAATAACTTGAGTAATTTATTACGGATTTTTTTCAGATTGTGCACACATGTTTATACGGGAATGAGTGGTATGCAATTGTTAATGGGCAAAATCTGTTAACATTTGACATAGGTACGGCCCTCTGCAGTTCAAAATTATTGGTTTTTGGGCGTTTCGATCAATAACTTGAACATTTTTTCACAGATTTTCTTCAAATTTTGTAGATACATCGATATTGGGTATGAGTGGTTTGGGAGAGGAAAATACGTTATCAATTAAAGGAGTTAGGGCCGTTAACAATTCCCATTAAATAGTTTTTGGGCCCTTTTTCCTTTACTAAATGGAATATATGTATGAAACTTCATTGATATATAGACCGCCATAAGAAGTAGGTTTTGGATTGTTAATAGGCAAAATGTGTTAATATTTGGCAGAGTTATTGCCGTTAACAATTTCTATTTAATGTTTTTTGGACTCTTATTATACTTCATACATAGTTAGACCATGATGTGGGGCAGCACATATTGTTTCGAGGTTAAGGTCCACCAAATATTAATAGAGTTATGCCCCTTTGAAATTTTTTTAAAACTTTTCCTTTCTGGATAACTCCTCCTACAGTTTACATCCGATCAGGCTGAAACTTCATACATAATTATACCATTATGTGGGGCAGCACATATTGTTTCGAGGTTATGGTCCACCGAATAATAATTGAGTTAAGACCCTTTTGAAACTTTTTTTTAAACTTTTCGTTTCCGGATAACTCCTCTTACAGTTTACATCCGATCAAGCTGAAAATGCATACATAGTTAGACCATGATGTGGGGCAGTGTATATTGGTTGAGGTTTTGGTCCATCAAATAGTTATAGAGTTATGCCCCTTTGAAATTTTTTTGTAAACTTTTCATTTCCGGATATCTTCTCCTACAGTTTAATCCAATCAAGGTGAAACTTCATACATAGACCATGATGTGGGACAGCGCATATTGTTTTGAGGTTAGGGTCTACCAAATAATAATAGAGTTAAGCCCCTTTGAAATTTTTTGTAAACTTTTCATATCCGGATGACTCCTACATTTTACATCCGATTTAGCTGAAACTTCATATATAATTAGACCATGATGCGGGGCTTCTGCAAGTTACTTTAAAAATCATTTTTGCAAACAGTGTGAACCCAAGTCAGACTGCAGTCTGATTTGGGTCCACACTGTTTGCCTGTATGCAAAGTATTTTTTAAAACGTTTGCAAAAAAAAAAATCAGTAGATGACATAAGCAGACAACATTTTCAGATATAGTTTGTATATTGTTTTGAGGTTATGGTCCACCAAATAATAATAGAGTCATGCCCCTTCGAAAAATTCTGTGAAAAATTTTGTTTCCGGATAACTCCTCCTACATTTTAGATCCGATGATGTTGAAACTTTACATACAGTAAGACCATGGTATGGAACAGTGCATTTTATTTTGAGGTTATGGTCTGCCAGATATTACCAGAGTTATACCCCTTTCACAGATTTTTCTAAACATCCGGATAACTCCTTTTCCATTTTACATCTGATGAAGCTGAAACTGTATGTATAGTAAGACCATGATGTGGAACAGTGCATATTATTTTGAGGTTACAGTGCGCCAAATATTAACAGAGGTATTCACCTTTCACATATTTTCTAAACGTATTTTGTTTCCGGATAATGCCTCCCACATTTTACATCTGATGAAGCTGAAACTTTAGGTATAGTTAGGCTATGATGTGGAGCAGCGCATATTGTTTCAAGGTTACAGTCCACCACTTACTGCCAGAGTTATACCTATATTATTTTGAGGTTATGGCCCACCAAATATTACCAACCATGAAAGTTTTTTGGAGACAGGTAGTTTGAGCCACTGAGGGTTATCATCACAAAAACACGCCTATATAATTTGAACCCCACTTTTATATAGTAAAACTGAGGTTTACAGGGGTAAACCTTATTTTTCTTATGTCTGCTCAAAAGTATAGGTTGTTGGTACTCATTAGATCTCAAAATTTTCTTTTTTTCAGCGGGAAATTTACAATGTATTTCTATGGGCATGTTTTCGTAATGTTATTAGTGCCAGGTAAGAATATAATGAGCACATATTGGTTCTTGGTTACATTCCACAAACCCAAACTTGTACAACAGTCAGTATATATTTGCTCCATCTTACTAATTGCCAGGGGTGTAAAATGCCCCTCTTGCGGAGCTCTTGTTCGTTTATTTTATGAGATAATTAGATGAAATTTTGTTTATATATATATATTGGTATTTGGAATGTGTGGTTTGGGAATTGCTCATGGCATAAATATGTTAACATTTGACAGAGTTATTGTCGCGTTAACAATTCCCATTAAATAGTTTTTGGGCACTTATTAGAGTTTCACTTTACTAAGTGGAATATACATGTTTGTATGAAACTTCACAAATATATAGACCATGGCCATAAGGAGCAGGTTTGAGATTGTTAATAGGCAAATTGCATTAGCATTTGACAGAGTTATTGCCGTTAACAATTCCATTTAATGGTCTGATGCTCTGTCTTTGGTCGGGCCCATTGGAGTCTAATTGTTGGTTTTCTTTTGCTCCAGCATTTCAGTGGTTTCTTGCAGTCGAGTCCTCTGGTACCTGATGCACTCGGAATTGGCCTTTGTTGTGAGATACACCTATGATCTGGAAATCAGCCCTCGATCAGGGACAGTCTGTGTCTTTCATATAATTATGTTTTTAACATGTTTTTCAGAACAAGATAGAAGTTGGTGATGTGCTAGATGAAATGTGTGGACAGTGCCTTAGAGGGAAAGGAAAGATGACTGTAAGTTAAACATCGCAATATTTTATGCTGATTGAATTTGAACTTCATACACCAACTTTTCTTGCAATGTTTTTTTTTTCCATGTAAATGGGTCACAGTGTGACAAAGCCTGAATTTGGGAACTGTCAAACAATGAAGAACCAGACTAGCCTTCACATCTGGGCAGTGCTTCTCAGGGTTTTTGTTTATTGCCAAAATATGGTTTGCTGATTATATGAATTACTTGATAATTTCTCATTTCATGCACAGGAGCATACGTTCAGCCATGGTTTCCATGATATATCATACTGATGTCTGTCTGTACATATAGAGTTTACAAAACTATTGTTAGGTTTTGATTCTATAGAAAATGGCAAGTTATTGTCATTTTTTTCCATTATCTTTACATTTTCCAAGTAGAATTCCACTTTAATATAATTATCATATAATAAGCCATATAGTTATCTATCTATCTAGGTTTACTACAACACCCCCTGACGAGGATTACGTGTAGGTAGTTGCGCGCCGTGAAGAAAAAGGTAGAGTGAATAGTGAGAATAAAAGTGCAATAGTGAGATGAATAAAAACAGATGAAAGTGTTAGTTAATAAGATGAGATTAAAATCAGTTTAAAAACAGGTCTGCTGTGTTTAGGGTAACTGGTGGTCAAGAGACCGAACTGCCACACTGAACTGATTCAGTGTTGGCAGCATGACCAAGGAAGATGGCAAGCTGTTCCATTGCACAACAGCCAAAGGGAAAAACGAATACTTGTAATAATCAGTTGAGGTATGGATTTGACGATACACGAAGGGATGGCGCAGGCTTTGACGGGTTGCTCTTGTTGGCTGCTGGAAATACGGTGGCATTTGAACGGCAACCATGCCGTGTGTAATTTTAAATAACATACAGAGGCGAGCATCAGCCCTCCTCTGTTCCAGAGACCGCCAGCCAAGTACTTTCTGCATCTTTGAAACGCTGTTGTAAGGCGAATAGTCACTCATGGTCCAGCGAATAGCTCTCCTCTGGACCATTTCTATTTTCTGGGAATAACTTTCGGTATAAGGGCTCCATGAAGTGGAGGCGTACTCAAGTTGTGGGCGCACAATAGTTTTATATGCAGCCTCACGGACACCTTTATGTTTAGTTTTTATGTTCCGTTTAATAAAACCAAGTGATTTATTTGCGTTTGCCGAAATTCTATTAATATGTGTATTGAAACTTAAGTCGGTGGATAGATCAACACCAAGGTATCTGGCGGAGGATACACTTTCAAGGGTTTTCTTATGCATGGTGTAGGTAGACTCGATTAGATCTTGTGACCTGGTGATATGTAAAACTTGGCACTTACCAGGATTAAATTCCATATCCCATTGTTCCTCCCACTTTTGTAGTTGGTCAAGGTCCTTCTGGAGGTTGGAAGAGTCATCTGGGTTATTAATGGTCAGGTATACCGCAGTGTCATCCGCAAAGAGGCGAACTTGAGACTGCACATTATCGGGCAAATCGTTAATGTACAGTAAGAATAAGATGGGGCCCAGGACTGACCCCTGCGGTACACCTGAGGATACTGGTACCTCATTAGAACTGTCACCTTCAAGCACAACGGTCTGGCTTCTCCCTATGAGAAAGGACTGGATCCAATACAAGACATTACCTTGAACACCATGAAGTCTAAGTTTGTAGAGCAGTTTGAGATGGTTTACCTTGTCAAAGGCCTTACTAAAATCTAACAGAATGAGGTCAGTTTGCCTGCCTCCTGTCATCGATCTAGTAAGGTCCTCAACAAGTTGAATAAGCTGAGTTTCACAAGACCTGCGTTGACGGAAACCATGCTGTAAGTCATAGAGTACATTATGTTTGTCAAAGTGCCTGGTCAGGTTTGATGCAATGATGTGTTCCATGGTTTTGCACAGAATGCATGTCAGTGAGATTGGTCGGTAGTTGGCTGGATTACCTTTGTCACCTTTCTTGAACAGTGGACTGACGATTGCAGTTTTCCAATCCATTGGGACAGTGCCTGTGTCCAAGGATAACTGGAAAATAGCTGTAACCAATGGAGCTATTTCATTTGAAAGTTCCTTAAGGACAACAGGTTTAATAGCATCCGGGCCAGCTGCCTTGGAAGGGTTTAAGCCAGTCAAGAGTTTAAGGACACCATTTACTGATAGTTCAATATCTGGCATTGTCGGTACCTTGGATTTAAATTTATCCGGTATCAACAAATCTAGGCCAGATGACAAACCATCCAGCAATGCACCTCGGCACAGCTTGACTAGGTCTAAGGCAGATCTGGATGAGAAGACAGAATAGAATTGTCTGTTTAAAGCATTGGCCTTATCAACATTGGAAGTGACTGTAGACTCACCATCTTGTAGAGGGCCTATTCCTTGGGAGTCTCGTTTAGAGCTTTTTAGCAGACTGAACAATCTTTTTCTAGAAAAGTCTGACTTACTTGGATCCTGGTTTTCCTCGTCTGGATTATTTATTCCCAAAATTCCTTCAAGGTAGTTTTCATATGAGCGCTTAATCTTAAATTTCACAGCATGTTTGGTTTTTAAGAACTTTTTTCTGCTTTCTGAAGATTTAGTGCCTTTGAACTTTTGGTACAGTTTATCTCGTTTTCGTATATCCCTTTTGATTTGCCTGGTTATCCAGGGAAGGTGCTTTTTTGACCCAATAAATTTTGAAGGAATGAATTTTCTTATGCCTTCATGTATGGTGTCTTTAAACTCAGACCATGCCTGATCAATGGACTTAACGTGTACATTTTCCAGAAATGCTGGGCTAAATGCCCTCATGTAATTTCTAAAAGACTCCCAGTCAGCCTTCCTATAGAGGAAAGAGCTACGTGGCTGCTGCTTATTAAATTTAGGCTTAATATTAACAACAGACTTCACAATATTGTGATCAGAGAGACCAGGAATGATAGAGACTGTATTTACCAAAGTATTATTTGTGGTGAGGAAAAGGTCAAGGATATTATCGTACCTTGTGGCTTCTCTGACAACCTGGAAGAGGCTGAAGTCATTCATAATGTCTATGAATTCCTCATAAACACTAGAGCAGCTGCACCCAGGTTTGACAACAGGTACATCTTCCTCATCCCAAGACAGTCCGGGAAAGTTCATGTCACCAAGGACCCAGATATCTCCCTTCTCTTTGCTTACCATGTCTAAGGACTTCCTCAGTTCTACAAGGCTGACGGCATCATTTTCCCTTGGCCTATAGTAAGAGGCAATAAAGAGAGGTCTGGACCCTATAATAGTTATCTTAACCCAGACTATTTCGCACTCTGTTTTGAACTGTTTCTGTTCAGAAGCTAGGATGGTGTCCTTTATCAGAATGAATACGCCTCCGCCAGTACCTGTTGTACGGTCCTCCCTAAAGGCAGTATATCCTAAATCGTTAGTATAGTGCTATAAACCAAATGAACTGTGGGATATGCAAAATCATGTTATAATGAACATTGTTATAAAGAGGTTTTGTCTATGCCCACAGACAGGCACAGTAACTCTTTTTATGCCCCCAACTTCGAAGAAGTTGTGGGGGCATATTGGTTTTGCCCTGTTCGTCCGTCCGTCCTTCCGTCCTTCCTTCCTTACGTCCGTCCCACTTTTTACTGCATAGCATAACTTTAGAACCATGGGTGCTAGGTTTTTGAAATTTCATATATGGATTCCTCATGAAAAAATAATTGACCCGTGTTTTTTTTCTCGTCAGGATTATGCCCCTTTTTTGAGTTATGCCCCTTTGCAAAAAATACTATGAAATCTTGTAAGCAAGATATCTCAAAAACTGTTTGAGCTATTGCCCTGAAACTTTACATACTGGTTGGGGATGATGAGTAGATGAACTGATTAACTTTTGAAAAAAATCCGAAATTTTTTTCTTGAGTTATGGCCCTTTGAAATTTTTCGCGTTTTAAGTTTGTAAGCAAGATATCTAAAAAAACTATTTGAGGTTTTTCCCCGAAACTTCACAGACTTGTCGGGGATGATGAGTAGATGAACTGATCAACTTTTGAAAAAAATCCGATTTTTTTTTCTTGAGTTATGGCCCTTAAGATTTTTTTCGTGTTTTCAGCTTGTAAGCAAGATATCTCAATAATTGTTTGAGCGATTGCCCTGCAACTTTACAAGCTGGTTTGGGATGATGTGTAGATGAACTGATTAACTGTTGAAAAAAAATCCTATATTTTTTTCTTGAGTTATGGCCCTTTGAAATTTTTCGCGTTTTAAGTTTGTAAGCAAGATATCTCAAAAACTATATGAGGTTTTTCCCCAAAACTTCACAGACTGGTTGGGTATGATGAGTAGATGAACTGATTAACTTTTGAAAAAAATCCAATTTTTTTTTCTTGAGTTATGGCCCTTTGATTTTTTTCGTGTTTTCAGCTTGTAAGCAAGATATCTCAAAAATTGTTTGAGCTATTGCCCTGAAACTTTACAGGCTGGTTGGGGATGATGAGTAGATGAACTGATTAACTTTTGAAAAAAATCCGAAATTTTTTTCTTGAGTTATGGCCCTTTGAAATTTTTCGCGTTTTGGCGTCCTTCCGTCCTTCCGTCCTTCCGTCCTTACGTCCGTCCCACTTTTTACTGCATAGCATAACTTTAGAACCATGGGTGCTAGGTTTTTGAAATTTCATATATGGATTCCTCATGAAAAAATAATTGACCCATGTTTTTTTTCTCGTCAGGATTATGCCCCTTTTTTGAGTTATGCCCCTTTGCAAAAAATACTATGAAATCTTGTAAGCAAGCTATCTCAAAAACTGTTTGAGCTATTGCCCTGAAACTTTACATGCTGGTTGGGGATGATGAGTAGATGAACTGATTAACTTTTGAAAAAAATCCGAAATTTGTTTCTTGAGTTATGGCCCTTTGAAATTTTTCGCGTTTTAAGTTTGTAAGCAAGATATCTAAAAAAACCTATTTGAGGTTTTTCCCCGAAACTTCACAGACTTGTCGGGGATGATGAGTAGATGAACTGATCAACTTTTGAAAAAAATCCGATTTTTTTTTCTTGAGTTATGGCCCTTAGATTTTTTTCGTGTTTTCAGCTTGTAAGCAAGATATCTCAATAATTGTTTGAGCGATTGCCCTGCAACTTTACAAGCTGGTTTGGGATGATGTGTAGATGAACTGATTAACTGTTGAAAAAAAATCCTATATTTTTTTCTTGAGTTATGGCCCTTTGAAATTTTTCGCGTTTTAAGTTTGTAAGCAAGATATCTCAAAAACTATATGAGGTTTTTCCCCAAAACTTCACAGACTGGTTGGGTATGATGAGTAGATGAACTGATTAACTTTTGAAAAAAATCCAATTTTTTTTTCTTGAGTTATGGCCCTTTGATTTTTTTCGTGTTTTCAGCTTGTAAGCAAGATATCTCAAAAATTGTTTGAGCTATTGCCCTGAAACTTTACAGGCTGGTTGGGGATGATGAGTAGATGAACTGATTAACTTTTGAAAAAAATCCGAAATTTTTTTCTTGAGTTATGGCCCTTTGAAATTTTTCGCGTTTTGGCATATTGGTTTTGCCCTGTTCGTCCGTCCGTCCTTCCGTCCTTACGTCCGTCCCACTTTTTACTGCATAGCATAACTTTAGAACCATGGGTGCTAGGTTTTTGAAATTTCATATATGGATTCCTCATGAAAAAATAATTGACCCGTGTTTTTTTTCTCGTCAGGATTATGCCCCTTTTTTGAGTTATGCCCCTTTGCAAAAAATACTATGAAATCTTGTAAGCAAGATATCTCAAAAACTGTTTGAGCTATTGCCCTGAAACTTTACATGCTGGTTGGGGATGATGAGTAGATGAACTGATTAACTTTTGAAAAAAATCCGAAATTTTTTTCTTGCGTTTTGGCCCTTTGAAATTTTTCGCGTTTTAAGTTTGTAAGCAAGATATCTAAAAAACTATTTGAGGTTTTTCCCCGAAACTTCACAGACTTGTCGGGGATGATGAGTAGATGAACTGATCAACTTTTGAAAAAAATCCGATTTTTTTTCTTGAGTTATGGCCCTTAGATTTTTTTCGTGTTTTCAGCTTGTAAGCAAGATATCTCAATAATTGTTTGAGCGATTGCCCTGCAACTTTACAAGCTGGTTTGGGATGATGTGTAGATGAACTGATTAACTGTTGAAAAAAAATCCTATTTTTTTTTCTTGAGTTATGGCCCTTTGAAATTTTTCGCGTTTTAAGTTTGTAAGCAAGATATCTCAAAAACTATATGAGGTTTTTCCCCAAAACTTCACAGACTGGTTGGGTATGATGAGTAGATGAACTGATTAACTTTTGAAAAAAATCCAATTTTTTTTTCTTGAGTTATGGCCCTTTGATTTTTTTCGTGTTTTCAGCTTGTAAGCAAGATATCTCAAAAATTGTTTGAGCTATTGCCCTGAAACTTTACAGGCTGGTTGGGGATGATGAGTAGATGAACTGATTAACTTTTGAAAAAAATCCGAATTTTTTTTCTTGAGTTATGGCCCTTTGAAATTTTTCGCGTTTTAAGTTTGTAAGCAAGATATCTAAAAAACTATTTTAGGTTTTTCCCCGAAACTTCACAGACTGGTCAGGGATGATGAGTAGATGATTAACTACAGCTTTTCTTGTGTAATTTCAGCATTACAGCCACATAAAAACAAGATATCTCAATTACTGTTAGGGACAAGCAGTGTTAGGGTCAAGCAGTTGGGGGCATTGTGTTTCATAAACACTGGCTCTAGTTCTTTGTTTGTTTTCTAGATGCAAAGTATTTTAGAAGATTATCAAGGTCTTCCAATACACATTTGTGTTCTAAAGGTGAGTGATATAACTTGTGTTCAAAAGGTAACTCACATATTTTGTTTTCTAAAGGTAACTGGCCGCCCCCGCCCATAGGGGCTTGAAGAAATATATGGGCTGCACGATGCTTCCAGGCAGAGCTGAATCCGGCCCGCACACTAGTACTGGTAAACAGCTTAGAGGATCTAAGCCTGTCCAGGAACCGCGGTGCGAGGCGGACCGTCCATGCTAATAAACCCTATTGGTTTCATTGGGCGACAGGGCTTGAGATGTCATTTCATCTCAATGTTGGGTAAAAGTCCCACAAAATTGGAAGCAACGTCTCCAAAATGACCTTTACAGTGTTGACGGGGACGTTAAACCTCAAATCAAACAAACAAAATAAAGGTAACTGACATGTTTTGCGTTTTTAAAGCTCTGCATGTTGGGTATTTCTTTCAGCAGACAGCATTTATATTTTTCTTATTTCACCAGAAAACAGGATTTGACATTCCATGCATGTCTCCTATTGAATCAGAATCAGAATCAGAATTGTTACTGGTTACACGTCAAATACATTCATACACCAGGACCTGTGATGTGGGAAGTTAGTCCCTAGCTCTAACAAAAGAGGTAAATTTAGCTACACAATCATCAGCACCTTCTGCTGTCGAAATAATCGAATCGGGAAGGGCATTCCAATCTCTAATGGTTCTGGGGAAGAACGACTCTTTATAAATTTCAGTTCTTGCGCTAAGGGTCTGAAACGCCAATGAATGGTGATTTCTACAGTGTCTAGCTAGGGGAACAAGGTCATCTGTTGGAATGTTGGCAGCACCCTTTAGACCTTTGTATAAAAGGATTAACCTACTGTCTTTTCTCCTTTTCTTGAGAGACTCCCATTTTAATTTTCCAAGTATTCCAGTCATGCTCCCAGTTTCAAAGCAGTAATTGCCTGTTACAAATCTAGCAACTCTATTCTGAACTTTCTCAATTTCATCGTTAAGGACCACTCCACTGGGGTCCCAGATACAACTACCATATTCCAAGATTGGGCGAACAAGACCTCTTTATACGCTGCCTCTTTAACATCCTGAGGGCACTGATGAAGATTTCGCCTCAGGAAATCAAGCGTTCTATTTGCCTCAGTACACATGTTGCTAATATGAGTATTCCATCTCAAGTTGTGTGAGATTGTTACTCCAAGGTATTTAATGGAGTCCACATTCTTGAGGACCGTTCCCTCTAAGGTGTAAGAAGCCTCAACTTTATTAGATCTCTTCCGTTATCTGCATAATATTGCATTTAACTGGCTGAAATCTCATGCCCCATTTACGTGCCCAACATCCTAATCTATCTATGTCAGCCTGAAGTTTCAATGAGTCATCTGTATCTCTAATTTCCCGGTAACAAACTCAGTCCTCTGCGAACAGTCTTATTTCTGAGTCAGTGTCAGTGGAAATATCATTGATGTACAGGGAGAACAAAAGTGGACCAAGCACGTCCCTTGCGGGGCTCCAGACAAAACTGGAGCCCACTCCGAAGATTCACCATTAACAACAACCTGCTGTTTTCTGTAGCAAAGAAAGGAATCTATCCATTTGAGGGTCTTTCCCCAATTCCATAACCAAATAACTTACATTTAAGTAGTTCATGAGGAGGGGTGTCAAAAGCCTTCTCGAAGTCCAGAATAAATTTGTCACCTATCCCCCTTTGTCCAAGATTTTTGCCCAGTCATTAATAACTGTGCTTAGCTGAGTTTCACAACTTTGCCTTTTCCTAAATGCATGTTGTCTGTCTGACAAAAGTTTATGTTCGTCCAAGTGGGCCATGATGTTTGAGCAGACTATCTGTTCCAGCAATTTACACAGAACACAAGTCAGAGACACAGGGCGATAATTACGGGCAAGAGCCCTATCTCCTTTTTTGAAGAGTGGACAGATGTTTGCTAAGAGCCATTCTTTTGGGATTTCACCCGTATCAAGAGACTGTTGAAACAAGTGTGCAAAAACTGGACCCAAATCATTTGCTAGTTCCTTCAGGACTCTAGGATGAAGCTCATCAGGTTCTAAGGCCTTACTGTGGTTTAAGCCTTGAAGTAATTTGATCACTCCTGCAGCTGTCACAACAATATTATTCATGAATGGGGCCGATCTTCCAGTCAATGGAACCTCCGTGAACTCAGTTTTATTAAAAGCATCATTGAATTGACCAACTAGTTCCTCGGCCCTTTCAGAGTCTGATTCAGCAACCCCATCCCCTCCTGTTTTATTAAGGGGCGGGATACTTTGCCTGTCTTTCTTCTGGCTATTAATATATCTGTAGAAGTCTCTGGGATTTGCCTTTACATCACCTACCAAGTTATTCACATACAAATCATGCTGATTTTTTATATCTGTCTTGATTTCACGTCTCAAGTTTTCAAATTTTGTCCGGAGTTTACCACTTCGGGTCTTTTTTGCCTTTGCATGAATCTTATTCCTTCTGCGAATTTTCCTTCTTATCTCTGGAGTGATCCAGGAAATGGATACAATTTGCACGAGATGTCATCTAGTTGATCGAGACGATTTGCATGAGATTTCAACTCCTCTTTTCTGGGAAAAATAAGAAAAGTATCAACAATTTGTCGTCTGCTTAATTAGCTGAGAGAGTGGCAAAGGTTAAGGTAAGTGACATGATTTGTGTTGTTAAGAGGTAAGAAATCTGTTTTGGTCTATAAAAAATTCGAATGAGGTTTTAAATAAATTGAAATCCAGACGTTTTCGTGCTTCTAGTCTGTCTACTTTCGATTTTTCCACTCTTTACACCACACTTTCTCATAATCTTATAAAAGAAAAGCTTAATGATTTAATTGAATGGACTTTTCACAGAGAAGATTCTCTCTATCTTGCATGTAATGTCAGAAATGCATTTTTCACTTCTAAAGAGCATAAGAATTATACACTTTGGTCATGTCAGAAAGTGTGTGATGCCCTCACCTTTCTACTTGACAATATTTATATTAGATTCGGTACTAAGTTATTTAGACAAATTTTGGGTATTCCGATGGGTATGAATTGCGCACCTCTTGTGGCTGATCTGTTCTTGTATTGTTATGAAAGAGACTTCATGTTGTCGCTTTCAATTGATAACCAATCTGAAATTATTGAAGCTTTTAGTTCTACTTCTAGATATTTAGATGATTTATTAAATATTGACAATACTTACTTTGATGGTTTGATCAGTCAGATTTATCCCCTAGAACTTCAGTTAAACAAGGCAAATTCTTCTGATACCGAGGCCCCCTTTTCAGATTTACAAGTATTGTAGATGGATTTGTTTCTTGCAAAATTTATGATAAACGTGATGATTTTGATTTCGAGATTGTAAATTTCCCTTTTTTGGACGGAGATGTTCCTCGTGCGACATCGTATGGGGTTTATATTTCGCAGTTAATTCGATTCGCTAGAGTGTCTAGTCTTTGTATCAGACTTCAACACTCGTAATAAATTATTAACCGCTAAACTTCTTAATCAGGGTTATCGGTATCATAAACTACGTTAAGCCTTTTCTAAGTTTTGTAGACGTCATTCTGATTTGGTTTCAAAATTTAATGTTGGACTTCAAACACTTCTGCTAGAAGGCCTATCGGAACCCGAATTCTATGGTTATAAATTTAGAAAAATACATATCTGTAATGACTTTAGCATACTCTCCGTCCTTACATTGATTCTGAAATTAATCATAAACGTCATTTCTTCAAAATATCCTTCATTAATAAGGGTATGGATTTTATAGATTTGCCCAGTATCTTCCGTGAGAGATCGGTGCTTTCTTTCATTCCTGCTTATTTTCAAAATACTGAAACACCTATAATTTGCTATAAATATAACAAACCTGTTAGATCTATCATTTTTAATTTCAATAAACTTGTTTCAGATCTTGATATTGATACTAATACTCCTGATTCATGTGATTGTAAAAACTCAAAGTATTGCTATCCTGCTGCTGGTCATGTAATTACTGGCAGTTTGAAAATTATTCCTGATTCTAGGATAAGGAATATAATTTCTAAAGGACCGAAATATCGGTTTCCTTCTAAAATTGATTTCAGTAAATGTAGAGATGAAATCGCTGCTTCCTTGAATGAATTCGGTAATCGATGGTGTAAGCGAGAGTATGTTGAGTGTAAAGCCCTAAAGGACTGGAAACTTAGCATTTTAAGACTAGTGAATAAACGCATTTCTTTCTATTCTCAAAATACTAACTTATTACCTCCTAAGCCCAAGACGTCTTTACGTCATCTTAAACTAGGTATTCAAGAATTTCATAAGAAGTTTGTTTTGGCCCCTGCAGACAAGGCCGCTAACAACGTCGTCGTTGTGTGACGGCTCCACTATGTTAACACGCTTAAGCAGGAGCTTGGTGGTACTAAGGCCTATGAACTTCAGCCTTTGGCTGAAGAGAGAGCTATAGTAGATAAACATGTTTGTCTTTCAGCCACCAAGTTTGCTGTGTGTGTTAACGAAGGCCGAGACAAGCTTCCTACGCTATACTGGTTACCAAAACTTCATAAAAAACCTTACAAAGCACGATTTATTGCAAATTCTAGTTCTTGCACTACCACTGAACTTTCTAAATTATTAACTTCCTGTCTTACTGCTATTAAAACGCATGTAATTAAATATTGTGATAAAGTCTTTGAAAGATCAGGAAGAAATCTGTTTTGGTCTATAAAAAATTCGAATGAGGTTTTAAATAAATTGAAATCTAGACAGTTTCGTGCTTCTAGTCTGTCTACCTACGATTTTTCCACTCTTTACACTACACTTCCTCATAATCTTATAAAAGAAAAGCTTAATGATTTAATTGAATGGGCTTTTCACAGAGAAGATTCTCTCTATCTTGCATGTAATGTCAGAAATGCATTTTTCACTTCTAAAGAGCATAAGAATTATACACTTTGGTCATGTCAGAAAGTGTGTGATGCCCTCACCTTTCTACTTGACAATATTTATATTAGATTCGGTACTAAGTTATTTAGACAAATTGTGGGTATTCCGATGGGTACTAATTGCGCACCTCTTGTGGCTGATCTGTTCTTGTATTGTTATGAAAGAGACTTCATTTTGTCGCTTTCCATTGATAACCAATCTGAAATTATTGAAGCTTTTAGCTCTACTTCTAGATATTTAGATGATTTATTAAATATTGATAATACCTATTTTGATGGTTTGATCAGTCAGATTTACCCCCTAGAACTTCAGTTAAATAAAGCAAATTCTTCTGATACCGAGGATTTATATCTATCTATTGTAGATGGATTTGTTTCGTGCAAAATTTATGATAAACGCGATGACTTTGATTTTGAGATTGTAAATTTTCCTTTTTTGGATGGTGATGTTCCTCGTGCGCCATCCTATGGCGTTTATATTTCGCAATTAATTCGATTTGCTAGAGTGTGTAGTCATGTAACTGACTTCAACACTCGTAATAAATTATTAACGGCTAAACTCCTTAATCAGGGTTATCGGTACCATAAACTACGCAAAGCCTTTTCAAAATTTTATAGACGCCATTCTGATTTAATTTCAAAATTCAATATTGGACTTAAATCTCTTCTGCAACAATGTCTATCGGAACCCGAATTTTATGGTGACTTAGTATATAAATTCAGAAAAATATATAACCGCAATGACTTCAGCACCCAATTTCGTAAAATCATTCTTCGATATAAAAAGATTGGGTACAACATGGATATTATACGACAGACTGCATGCATGGTAGTTAACCCAATCACGGTTGGCAACTTTGCTTCCCTCTTTAATTGCACGCCGGTGGGTCAGGCCTCAGATTCTATGACGGCTCCAACGTAAAGGCTTATTGAAAATTAAAGAGATAATGTTGCTCTGTCTCTGGTCGGGCTCATCGGAGTCTAACTGTTGGTTTTCTTTTGCTCCAGCATTTCAGTGGTTTCTTGCTGTCGTGTCCTCACCGTTGTCTCACCTCTGTGGTTCTTTGATTTCTGTGTTCACGGAGATGTTGCACTGATGAGTTAGGAGGCCTTCATGCGGACTGAACAAATTATTTGTCTAAATCGCGACGGAAGTAAGGGCGAGGATTGTGGCCACGTAAAATCGATTTAAGCCCCCCAGTGGAAATCTTCCACTGACCGTTCCAAGGCGGCTCTTCTGTGGCGATTTATTTATGTTGTTGTTTGTTACTTACTGTGTGTATCACTTGTGTCTTTTAATTTTGGATGGCCATATGGCCATTTTGTGGGAAAGTAACTGTCCATATGGCCTTCCTTTGTTTAGGTTTCCATTATGGTCTGGTCGCTTAATGTTTGTATTTCTTTCCCTTTGGTGTCTTTTATGGATGGAGTAAGTTAATTGTATCAATTCCTGATCTTTGTTTTACTTCTACTTTAGTACCCAATTTCGTAAAATCATTCAATGATATATAAAGATTGGGTACAACATCAATATTATAAAACAGACTGCATGCATGGTGGTTAACCCAATCACGGCAACTTTGCTTCCCTCTTTGATTGCACACCGGTGGGTCGGGCTAAAGATTATATGACGGTTCCAGCATAAAAACATAAATGGAAATTTATTTTATTTTAGTATTCTTTAACTTGGTTGGCGCCTAATGCTCCTTTTTTGGTCGGGCCCCTCGGAGTCTAACTGTTGGTTTTCTTTTGCTCCAGCAATTCTGTTGTTGTATGCTGTCGAGTCCTCAACCTTGTTTCATCTCTGTAGTTTTTTGATTTGTATGTTCTCGGAGATGTTACACTGATGAGTTAGGAAGCCTTCATGCGGACATAACAAAATTAGTGTATACTGCGACAGAGGTAAGGGCGAGGATTATGGCCATGTAATGGTCGCTTCATGTTTGTGTTTCTTTCCCTTTGGTGTCTTTGATGGGTGGAGTAAGTTAATTGTATCGATTCCTGATCTTTGTTTTACTTCTACACTGTATCTACCCTAAGTATTCAGACACCTCAACTCCTTACTATACTTGTTCTAAAATTCAAACAAGTACAATTTACAACTCGATCTTGTGTCAAAGAATAGCGGGATGAGTGGCAAGCAGTGTAGACCCTGATGAGATGCTGCATTCTGCGGCGTCTCATCTGGGTCTCCACTGTTTGCTCAGGCCCGTCTGTCCAAATACATATGGTAAATAACAATTTGTGTTCTAAAGGCAACTGACATAAATGGTACACAAAAAGTAGTAGGGCGTCTTCAGACAAGTGCACACAGGAAAGATTCAGATCAGTCTCCTCATCTATGTAGTGTTATCAGAGTTAGCTGCGCAATATATGGATGTCCTTTGACCAAAAAAGTTCATAAAATGAAGCTTGTATTCTGAGAGAGTAATCCTTGGCAAGTTACACATATTGGAGCCAACCCATGGTAAAACCTACAATGAGACACATGCGATCCTGGTAGACTAGTTGTGGATATAAGACATGTATGGATTTTGTAGGAAATTGATACAGTTTTGTTTTGATGTAACACAGTAACTGTTGTTGAACTAACAGTTTCTGCTTTGGTCCTACAGTAATGTTATTAAAAAGTTATGGTGAACTTAAAAACATATAAGTAGGTTCCTCATCATGTTTTCATGTCTGTGTAATAAATACCCCTCTAAACCCCACTTTATATAGAGAAAACTGGAGTTTACATGGCTGTACATTATTTTTAGCTCACCTGTCATGTAATGACGAGGTGAGCTTTATGGATCACTTTTCGTCTGCTGTGCGCCCGTGCTTGCATCCGTGCATAAACAGTTTCTTCAAACGCCATCTCCTCCTAAACAACTGATCGGATTTTGACCAAACTTTACAGGAATGATCCTTAGGTGGTCCCCTTTCAATGTTGTTCAGCTGGTTCTGGTCCGTTGCACATCAAGGTCACGGGAGCCAAAAATAGATTTTTTTTAATGAAAACTTAAAAAATCTTCTTCTCTGAAACCGCAAGGCCCAGGTCTTTGATATTTGGTGTGTAGCTTCATCTAGTGGACCACTACCAAGATTGTTCAAATTATAGCCCTGGGGCCCAAAAATGCCCCCGCCCCAGGACCCTTTGGTTTTACATAGCTAATATAGGGAAGAGCCTTAAAAATCTTCTTGTCTGAAACCAGAAGACTCAGATGTTTGATATTTGGTATGAAGCTTTGTCTTGTAGACCTCAATCAAGATTGTTCAAATTATAGCCCTGGGGCCAAAAATGACTTCGCCCTTTGGTTTTACATTGATTTATATAGGAAGAATCTTTAAAAAAGCTTCTGAAACCTCAAGGCCCAGGTCTTTGATATTTGGGATGTAGCTACATCTAGTTGACCTCTACCAAGATTGTTCAAATTATATCCCTGGGGTCAAAAATGCTCCCACCCCGGGACCCTGTGGTTTTACATAGGCTTACATAAGGAAAACCTTTTAAAATCTTCTTGTCAGGTGTTTGATATTTGGTATAAAGCTTCATATTGTGGACCTCTTTCAAGATGTTCAAATTATAGCCTTGGGGCCAAAATGCCCCTGTCCTGGGGCCCTTTGGTTTTACATTGACTTATATAGGGAATACCTTTGAATATCTTCTTGTCTGAAACTAGAATGCTCAGTTCCTTGATATTTGTTATGAAGCTTTGTCTAGTGGACCTCGACCAAGGTTGTTCAAATTATAGATTTGGGGCCAAAAATGGCTCTGCCCCCTGGGCCCACTGGTTTTACATAGTCTTATATAAGAAAAAATCTTTAAAATTCTTCTTGCCTGAAACCAGAAAGCTAAGGTCTTTGATATTTGGTATGAAGCTTTGTGTAGTAGACCTCTACCAAGATTGCTCAAATTATAGCACTGGGGCCAAAAATGGTCCACTGGGGCCAAAAATGGTCCCACCCCGGTGCCCACTGGTTTTACATAGACTTAATAACGAAAACCTTTAAAAATCTTCTTGTTTGAAACCAGAAGGCTCTTTAATATTTGGTATGAAGCTTCATCTAGTGAAACTCTACCAAAATTGTTCAAATTATAGCCCTGGTGCCAAAATGGGCCCATCCCTGGGCCCACTTGTTTTACATAGACTTAAATTGGGAAAACCTTTGAAAATCTTGTCTAAAACCAGAAGGTATTTGATGATATTTGGTATGAAGCTTCGTCTTGTGGATTTCTACCAAGATTGTTCAAATTATAGCCCTGGGGCCAAAAATGACCCCACTTCTATGTGTACTGTCATGTAAAGCAGCAAAGTCTGGGTAAGGTGTTATCTATGAATACTGTCATATATCTGCTAAGATTAAGCAACACAGTCTGGGTAAGGTGGTATCTATGTGTACTGTCATATAACTGCTAAGATTAAGCAACAAAGTCTGGGCAAGAAGTTATCTATGTGAACTGTCATATAGCAACAAAGTCTGGGTAAGGTGTTATCTATGTGTACTGTCATATAACTGCTAAGATTAAGCAACAAAGTCTGGGTAAGTTGTTAAAGTGGTTACTGGTTACTGTGTTATCTATGTACCTATACTGTCATATAACTGCTAAGATTAAGCAACAAAGTCTGGGTAAGATGTTGTCTATGTGTACTGTCATGTAACTGCTGCTAAGATTAAGCAACAAAGCCTGGGTAAAGTGTTATCTATGTGTCCTGTCATATAACTGCTAAAATTAAGCAACAAAGTCTTGTTAAGGCGTTTTCTTTGTGTACTGTCATATAACTGCTAAGATAAAGCAAAAAAGTCTGGGTATGGTGTTATCTATGTGATCTGTCATATAACTGCTAAGATTAAGCAACAAAGTCTGGGTATGGTGTTATTTATGTGTACTGTCATATAACTGCTAAGATTAAGCAACAAAGTCTGGGTAAGTTGTCATCTATGTGTACTGTCATATAACTGTTAAGATTAAGCAACAGAGTCTGGGTAAGGTGTTATCTTTGTGAACTGTCATATAACTTCTAAGATTAAGCAACAAAGTCTGGGTAAGTTGTTGTCTATGTGTACTGTCATCTAACTGCAAAGATTAAGCAACAAAGTCAGGGTAAGGTGTTATCTATGTACTCATACTTTCATATAACTGCTAAGATTAAGCAACAAAGCCTGGGAAAGATGTTATCTATGTATACTGTCATATAACTGCAAAGATTAAGCAACAAAGTTTGGTTACTGTGTTATCCATGTACTTATACTGTCATATAACTTCTAAGATTGAGCAACAAAGTTTGGTTACTGGTTACTGTGTTATCTATGTACTTATTCTGCCATATAATTGCTAAGATTAAGCAACAAAGTCTTGGTAAGATGTTATCTATGTGGACTCATATAACTGCTAAGATTAATCAACACAGTCTTGGTAAGGTTTTATCAATGTATACTGTCATATAACTGATAAGATTAAGCAACAAAGTCTGGGTAAGGTTTTATCTAAGTATACTGACATATAACTGCTAAGATTAAGCAACTTAGCCTGGGTAAGATTGCTTAGTAGCTCCAAATGTCCAAATGAAAAGGTTGCTAACCATTTTATGTAATATTATCTGAGTCAATACAATATCTTTCTACAGTCAGGTACCAAATTAGTGTTCTCGAAAACAAAAATCCCATAGACCTTAATGTATTTTGATGTTTGCAAGAAAATAATAAATATTAGTTCTGCTCATCCGATTTTGGTAAAACTCGCAAAGTTAGAAACATAAATGATTAATGCAATGAATATAATTCTCTTGATTTTGTTATATGTATAGCATTGGAACAGCAACTATTTAAACCTGATTAACAATTTTTTATCCTCATTTTTGGTGACGTCACCACTGACGTCAATGGAAGAATGAATTTATTGCAAATTGCATTATTTTTAAACTGCTGTTTATTTTTATAAAGAAAGATCACAGAAAAAAGAACAAAAGACTGTTTATGCCCCTGTTAATTTTGTTTTTCAATCAAACCAGTTTCACTAACATCAGATGAGCAAAAATAATGTAATTAATTTTCTTTCAAACATCAAAATACATTGAAGTCTAGAGAATGTTTGCTTTTGAGGACATTAATTTGGCATATAAGTGTAGTATTTACATTCTTGTTATATATCTGAAATTGAAAAGAAGTTAAAAAAAAGATAGCTCAGTCTGAACATAGCCTTCCCTTATTAGGATAACTCAACCATTTGACATAGAGCTTTTTTTAATATCTTGATTACTGATACTTTTGTGATGACAAAATATCACATTTGTCTTTTTTCTGCTTCAAACATAGATTGTAGGTGCTAGTTGAACCACCTCAACAAGTACCCACAATGTATCTCTTGAAGCAAAAATAAGAAGAATAATGTATACCCCTGTAAATGCCAGTTTTTGCTAAATAAAGTAGTTTTTCAGAGGTGTTTCTTACACAGACTTTCATAGAACATATTTAACATCACTACAGCTAGTGTTAAGGGAAAATGCCTGCTTTCGCTCAGATAACCTCCCTTTTGAGCTTGTCTTACAGAGTTATGATAAAGATGGCTACCAGTTTGGACCAATCAAGAGATTGCTAGACAAGTCTCATGTTTCTGAACCGTCACCCACATCTCCAAAGTCTGACTCCTTGTTTGACTGGGAGGAGAAACCTCCTCCTGAGGCTATACTGCCAGAAGATGTCTGTGATGAAGTACCTGTACATGACTCTGAGGGAAGGTGAGTGTTTATACGCCCATTTGATAAAAGGGACATATTATGTTACAGGGTATGGCATCCATCCATCTGTTCGTCTGTAAACTTTTTTGTTTATGCATAACTCCTATATTTTATATTGGATTAAGCTTAAACTTGATTTTAATTTAGACCATGATATGGAGCAGCGCATATTGTTTGGAGGTTACAGCCAACCAAATATTAGCAGAGTTATGCCCCTTTGAAAATTTCTTGAAATTTTTGTTTCTAGATAACTCCTAAAGTTTACATCCAATCAAGCTAAACTTAGTAAATGGTTACACCATGATGTGGGGTAGCCTATTTTGTTTCGAGGTTGCAGTTCACCAAATATCTGCAGAGTTAGCCCCTCCAGTTTTTATCGGATCTTCTTAAAACCTTTGGATGGATTTAGTTTATACTTGGTATGGTAATAGATACTAGTCTCAAATTTTTAGCTGCAACATCAGCTCTCATGACCATAACTTTTGGGTCAAGGTCACAGACTTTGAATTCTTATGTTAGGAGCTCATCACTTCTTTAACTTTTAATAGATTTAGTTCATACTTGGTATGTTGATAGGTACTAGTCAAAAGTTTTTTATCAGCAGCATCATCATACATGACCATGACCTTTGGGTCAAGGTCACATACTGAGAACTTTTATGTTTTTACACTGACTTTAGAGTTATGTCCCCTTCAAAGCTGAAAATGCCTATATTGGACCTTGTCATCACCATTAGGGCTTTAGTTTTGATTGCATCATCCTGAAACTAATATAAGTAGCTGGGGATGAAAATTTGGATGAGTTTGAAAACTGGTGAAGTCGGCCTATCTCTCATAGAGTTATGTCCTCTTGATTACTGAAACTACCTGTTTTTGACCTTGTCATCAGCATAAGTCCTTCAGCAATGATTGGAACTTCCTGAAACTTTTAATCTGTTTGCTGAGGTGATCGATATAGGACCATCATGGTCCTCTTGTTTAATATTTAGACAATTATGATCATTCTGATGCCACCTGTTCATAAAATTTCTTTTTTGTATGTAAAATTTATTTTGCAAAATTATAAGAAGCATATATTCTGTATGTTAATAGTTATAACATTATTATGTCCAAAGAAATTAGCATGTTACTATGACTATCCAATTTCTTTTTGAGTATAAAAATATTTGGCACTGATGGGAACTTTTCACTATATATTTGGCAGTGAAATAATTAATGATTTTTGATGAAGAATTAGCAAGGTTTTTTTTAATAGTTTATATTTTTGCAACCACTGACTGTTTCTTTATCAGTTCAGTTTGGAATTGGCACTTCTTGTAAGATCTTTTTAAAACTTTCCATATAATCACGAAAACACGCCTATATAATGTTGACCCCCTCGAACCCCACTTTTATATTGTAAAAATGTTGTTTACAGGGTATACCTTATTTTTCTTATTTCTGCTCTAAAATATAGATTCTGGGTACTCGTTAGTACCGCCTCGAACAGTTCTAACGAGTACCCACAATCTATATTTTGAGCAGAAATAAGAAAAATATCACTATTTTTCATCCTAAAATTTTCTTTTTTTTTCGGCGATAAAGGTTACAATGTACTTGTATAGGCATGTTTTCCTAATGTGCTGACCCATTTCATATAGGAAGCCCCAAAACTGGTCATTGCCAAACAGTGTAGGGCCAGATCAGACCCCACAAAATGGAGAAATGGCTCTTTTTCAACTTCATTTCCACATATTCTTCTGAAAAAATTAGAATGATTTCATATTTCATACACAGGTATATAATCATAAAATATAGGTAAAGTTCAATTTAGTTTAAAATGTTCCAACTTTTATGGGAGTTATGGCCATTTTTTTGAACTTTATTTTTTGCAAAATGAGGTGATGAGGATGGCCCCTGGGTTGGGGCCTCTTTGTTGTATTGACACATTTCTAGTTAATAATAAATAATGTGTTTTTATTTTCAGGGCTAGCTATGATTCAGTATATCTAGGAAAAGCTTTACTTGGAAAGGTCAGTTTATAGTATACTACACCACAACCTCATTATAACATGGTTTGTTATAACACGATTATGGATATAACACGGTTTCAAGCTGGATCCCAAAAATGTATAGATTATATAGAAAAATGACCATAAATGGTCATTTTTCTATATAATCTATACATTTTTGTTTGGATCTAACACAATTGTTTAACTAACACGGTTTCTGCTTTGGACCCCATTAATAGTGTTATAAAGAGGTTTTGGTGTATAACATCTTTATAACACTGCTGGGGTCCCCCCCCCAAAAAAAACTGTGTTAGTTACATCAAAACTTACATGTATAGATTATATATAAACATTTATTCATTATTTCAAATAATCTGGTTTATTTGTTTGTTTGAATTGAGGTTTAACATCCTTGTCAACACTATTTAGGTCATTTTGTTTCCAGTTTTGTGGGACTTTTACCCAACATTGAGATGAAATGAAATCTCAAACCCTGCTGCCCAATGAAACTCATAGGGTTTGTATGCATTGGATGGTCAAACTCACATCACTTTGCCTGGGCAGGCTTACTCATGTGCCGTCTGTTACAGCTCTGCTTTGAAGCACCATGCAGCCCAATCTGTTTCCCCAAGCCCTGATGGGAGGGGACTTATAGTCAGAAATGGGTGTGGCAGAATTAACTTATTCAAGAGTTAAAGTTTAACCATTAACCGTTTGACACTTATGACCCACAAAGAGGGTTGATGCTTCGTTAAACACGAAATCATCATTATTCAAGAGTTAATGAACAAATGAATGGTCATTTATGCACAGTGAAAACATATATCAATCTGTGCATTCACTCAATATAAACAAAGCTATCATCCACTCATGCAAAATGAAGCTTCCCTCCACTCATTCAAATTGAAGGTTCCATCCACTGGTTATTAACATAAAGCTTTCATCCACTCAGTCAAAATAAAGCTTTCATCCACTTAGTCAAAATAAAGGAATAATTCACTAGGTCAAAATAAAGCTTTCATTCACTCAATCAAAAAAAATCATCCATCCACTCAGTCAAAACAAATCTGTCATTCACACAGACAAAACAAAGTTTCAGTCCACTGGGTCTAAAAAAAAGTTCCATTCACTCAAAACCAAGCATTCATCCACACTGTTAAAACAAAGCTTTCATCTACTCAGTCAAAATAAAGCATTCACTCAGTTAAAAAAAAACAGCTTTCATCCACTCGGTCAAAACATAGCTTCCATACACAAAGTTAAAACAAAGCTTTCATCCACTGAGTCAAAACAAAACTGCCGTCCACTCAGCTAAAGCTTTCATTCACTCAGTCAAAACCAAACTCTTATCCAAAGCATTATAAAGCATTCACTCAGTCAAATCTCAGCTTTTTTCCAGTCAGTCAAAACATAGCTTTCATCCACTCAGTCAAAACAAAAGTTCCATCCACTTAGTCAAAACAAAGCTGCCCATTAGGCAAACATGCCTATACAAATACATTGCCACCTTTATCGCCGAAAAAAATGAAAATGAAAAATTGTGATATTTTTCTTATTTCTGCTCCAAATATAGATTGTTAGAACCGCCTATGAGTACCCACAATCTTTATTTTAGAACAGAAATAAGGAAAATAAGGTATACCCCCGGAAACCCCAGTTTAACTATATAAAAGTGGGGTTCAAGGGGGTCAAAATTATATAGGCATGTTTTCATTATGCATCCACATTCAAAACAAAGCTTTCATCCACTCAGTCAAAACAAAGCTTTCATCCACTCAGTCAAAACAAAGCTTTCATCCACTCAGTTAAAACAAAACAAAGTTTTCATCCACTCAGTGAATGACTTATTTAAAAGAAAGCTTCCATCCTTTCAGTCAAATTAAAGCTTTCAGTCACTCACTTGGAACAAATTTTCCTGCCACTCAGTCAAAACAAAGCTTTTCTTGATTGCTTGAAGAAGTTTTGGATCATAAGGCATTCTATATACTGTAATGCACAGCAAAATCTCAGCCAGTTAGTTTGGTGATTTTACTGAGCACTTTCAATGTAAAGTTTGTTTTTATGCCCCCGCATCATATGATGCCGGGGGCATATAGTTTTTCGGTTTTCCCTACATGCGTACGTGCGTACATGTGTACGTCCGTCTGTACGTGTGTACGTACGTACGTGATCCTGTAACCTCAGGTTAAAGTTTTTGTAAGAGGTAGAGCCTGAACTTTTAGAACTCATATTTTCCTAACCATTTGATGGAACTGGTTCATCTTTGGTATGATGATAGATATAGGTCCAAAGTTTTATTAAGCAATACCCCCACCCATGCCTGTGACCTCAAGGTCAAGGTCACAGACTTAGAAATTTTAAATGTTAAAGACTCAGGTTAAGGTTTTTGTAACAGGTAGACTTGAATATTTTAGAACTCATATTTTCCAAACCATTTGATGGAATTGGTTCATATTTGGTATGATTATAGATATAGGACCAAAGTTTTATTCAGCGATACCCCCACCCATGCCCATGGTGTCAAGGTCAAGGTCATGGACTTAGAAATTTCCCATGTTAAAGACTCCAGTTAAGGTATTTGTACCTGGTAGAACCTGAACTTTTATGATGGCTTTGGTTCATATGATGATAGATATAGGTACAATGTTTTATTCAACAATACCCCCACCCATGCCTAAAACCTCAAGGTCAAGGTCACAGACTTAGACAATTTTAATGTGAAAGATTTTAAATATCTCACATTTTCCAAACTATATTATGGATTTGGCTAATGTATGCTTTGATGATAGATACAGGTCCAAATGTTTATTTGGCAATACCCCCACTCATGCCTATGGCTTCAAGGTCAAGGTCACAGACTTAGAAATTTTTAATTAGATATTTTAAGAGTTGATATTTGCCAAATCGTGCGATGGATTGAGTTGATATTTGATATGATGTTAGATACCTGTCCATTTTATTCAGTGATACCCCCACCCATGCCCATGAGCTCAAGGTCAAGGTCACAGACTTAAAAAATTTTAATTATCCCCGCGCACAACATAGCTCTAGCGTCTATATTTCTTCACTGATTTTAATATAACTTCACACAAATGTTCCTTATGACAATACCTCGAACGAGTTTGACTTTCAAGGTCAAGGTCACTGTGGCTATTTTTAGAAAAACTTTGTCATCGCTCTAGCGCCTTCATTTCTTCACTTGTTTCAAAATAAATTCACACAAATGTTCCTTATGACAATTCCTCGAACGAGTTTGACTTTCAAGGTCAAGGTCACTGTGGCTGTTATTTTAGAAAAACTTTGTCATTGCTCTAGCGCTTACATTTTTTCACCAATTTCAATATTACTTCACACAAATGTTCCTTATGACAATATCTCTAGCAAGTTCCACTTTGAAGGTCAAGGTCACTGTGGCTATTTTTAGAAAAACTTTGTCATCGCTCTAGCGACTACATTTCTTCACTGATATCAATATAACTTCACACAAATGTTCCTTATGACAATACCTCGAGCGAGTTCGACTTTCAAGGTGAAGGTCACTGTGGCTATTTGTAGCAAAACTTTGTCATTACTCTAGCGCTTACATTTTTTCACCAATTTCAATATAACTTCTCACAAATGTTCCTGATGACAAGGTCACACACTTAGAAAATTTTGTTGCAACATGGATTTTCGGGGTGAGGCGGGGCCCTTGGCGGGGGCATCTGTGTCGTCTGGACACATTTCTAGTTATTCCAGGTTTCTGCATAGTCATATTTCTACTTGTCCAGCAACATGCATGTCAACTCAAATAATCACCTTTGTTCCTGATTAATGGGTGTGGATTTTTACCATTAGACAAGGGAAATAACTTTTTGACCATCTTGTTTGTTTTCCTTTAATGAGCCTCACTGGAAAAGGGATCTGCTGTTAAAGAAAAAAATTGCTCCTCAAGCCCCTCTTGAAAAGGGGTCTACTCTTAAAAAAGAATTTGCTCCTCAAGTCCCTCATGAAAACAGGTCTACTCTTAAAGGAAAGAATTTGCTCCTTGGGAGCAAATTCTTTTCTTTAAGAGTAGACAGAATTTACTCCTTGGGAGCACATTCTTTCCTTTTAGGGTAGGCACCTGTTGAAAAGGGAGACAAAATATTTTTGAAGGAGTTTCCTGCCCTAAAGTTGTGTCTGTTCCCCTTAAGTAGAAGGTCAGCAATGTTCTAACACCTTATTAGATATCCTGCCAGCAATTGGTCTCCATGTAAGGAAATAGGATTTGACATGTTTGTTTAACCAATTTTGTACTGGAAACTGCAGAACCGGGTAATTGGCAAACAGTATAAGCCCAGATAAGGTGCCGCAGAGTGCTCTGATCAGGGCCTACACTGTTTACAAAAAGTTAAGCCATTTCCAAATAAATTTTGAAGAAACCCCTAAAATTTAAATGAATTCCTGCTATATATAAGGATGCAAACTCCATTTGGTACAAAATGAATTGTTTTGTGTATAGATTTTAAAAGCCCAATCAATTCCTGAGCAGGTATTTACTTTCTAAACAGTAAGCTAATGACAACAGCACTGTAGTTGCTAACCAGCCAGAAGGATTGGTGTGGTTAGGCCAACTGACAAGCCCTTTTATACATGTATATCTATACTTTGCAGCATGATACTTTGCAGCATGGTGGGGTGAACATGATAGAAGTAGGGGTTGCAGAGGTGCTAAAAAGATCATCAAATATTCAAGATGTTGTGCTTGACCTTGGAGAAAAGGACATCACAGTTACCTGTAAACATTCCAAAAAGGTATTTATACCATTGCCACTGTTAACCCTTATCCTGCTGTTCACGACAACCCCTATCTTTGCAAACAGTGTAGATCCAGATCAGATGGGTGAATAAACCATCTGATCATGATCTACAGTGTTTGACATTCAGTTTATGAATTTGTGGGAATAAATTATACCATGTAGTCCGATTGGTTCATAGTCAGAAATGGGTTTGGCTAATTTGAATATTCAGCAGGATAAGGGTTAAATATTGGGATTTCTGAACAGCTATCTTCTACTGTGGCTGATCTGAACTAGTTAATGTGACAGGTGGATCATATGGCTTGATGGCTCAGCTAGTAGATTGTGAGAGTTCTTGTGTCCAAGTCCGAGGAGGGCCATGTTCTTTTCCCTTGCCTGTGACATTTGGTGGTCTGCTAGGCATAGGCTGCAGGTATCAAAAGGTGCTTATCACATTGGACCTGTATGGTTTTAACCCTTGTCCTGCTGAATATTCATATATGCCACACCCACTACCGATTATCAACCAATCCGATTACCTATAGCAAATTATTGCAACAAATTCACAATCTGAATGACAAACAATGTAGATCCTGATCAGATGGCTTCTTCAGAAGCCATCTGATCTGGATCTACATTGTTTCAAAGAAAAGGCATATCTGGGCTCAGCAGAACAAGGGTTAAGCTGACTTGGAGACAAATGAGACATAATGAGACCATATAGCTAGACAGTTTAATTGTTAGAATGATATAATTGTATGCAAGAAGTCCAGGGCTCAAGTCCCATTGGGTCATGCTCTGTTTCTCTGCCTGAGACTTTGGACACTTGAACCAGTGATGATAAATGAAGGGTAATATTACTTATTTCTGCATATAAACCTATGATGTGGGCATTCATTTGAACTGCCTTTTCGAGAATGAATACCAACAACACATGTTTAACCCATTGTATGCGAGAATCAATTAAAGGGGTACCTTGGCAAACAGTGCAGGCCCAGATCAGACACCTCAGACACAACATCTGATCAGGGCCTGCACTATTTGCTAACAGAATTTTCTGTCAAAAACAGAATAAAAAAGAAAAAATAGGTCTGAAATCCCTTATATGACAAATGGACTTATCCAACATATAGCAATGGAAGAGGCCACTAGCATACAATGGGTTAATATGAAGAATTGACAAGAAATATCCTTCAATCATCACCAAATTTCCTCTTTCTCCTCAACCCTCACTTTTATCTCCTCTACCATCTCATATCTGTCTCCCTTTCTCTGGGAGACAACACAAATGACCCACAAGGGTTGATGAGTTGTTAAACCCAAAACAGTCAATCAATAGACTGTGAAACGATATTTTCTCACATCAAAAACGTAACAAAAGGATTTAAATACGTTTTACAGTCAATTAGTTTCGGCCGGTTTTTTTCTAACAATGGCAAAAGGTTGGGAGACTTTGAAGGGAACAACAACATAATTGCCAATTTTCAGTGTGTTAGAATCAAAATAGATCATCTCTAGTGTGTGAATTGCTGAGTAATAGATTCACAGTTTGTTAGTCAGTTGTAAGTAGACTAATCATTCACACTATAGACACATCCAAAGTCTATGTCACACAAGGTCAAAGGTCATTAGCTTCGTTTTATCTGGTGGCCAAAAAAAACTTCCGGTTCCATACTCTACCGTTGATGTAGCACAAATTATTTTCTGTAATAACTTTGTTAAATTGTCTTTGTATCAAAACTGTTTGCCACAAACCATTTTTGACATTAAACTGATTCTTTTTCGTATAAAATTGGATAGAAAATATACATGCTTTAATCTTATTTCCATTCGTTAAATAAAGCGCATTGACTACGTTTTGCCATGATGGTGGGTAGTTTTATAACGCTGTTTAGGCAACAAAATATGTGATAAAATGTTAGAAGAGACTGGTTCTATATCATTTATTGCTTCAAAAACACAAACTGACAATGATCAGTTAATTTTGTGGAGAAGAAATGAGTTTAAACACACGATAAATATTCGAAATTCTCATTGACACTGTATGGCAGCAGTCATGTTTTGCCAACCAGATAAAAGAGTACCTCTACAGGGGAGGTAATTGGAGCATGCGCAGTGAAATGTAAACAGGGTCACGTGTCAAAACATTGGATCCGTCTATATGCTTGTGATTTGTTCTACATTGCAACTGATCTCCAAACACTGTGATATGAAAACTGCAAGTACTAATCTATTTCTTAAATGTTAACACCAGGTCATGTTTGTTCAAAGCTAATGATTGCAATAGTTTACATTTTGGTAAAACTTTGATCATTGAATATGGCAAATATACTTGCATTTTTTAGCAAAAATACCAGTTTACTGGACATTGTACTCCCTAGAAAAGTGTTTTGAGCACTAAAAAGTTTTTTTTACCCTTAAGATGCCATTTACAGCAATTTTCCATCTGGCTGTTACTTTAAAAGTTATTGATGCAAACAATCGCTCGGGCTACGTGTGAGACGCCAAGTTCTGCAAAGGAAGGTCAGGTGGTTTTTCTCCGGGTACTCCGGTTTTCGCCCACCTCTGATTAACGATCGGCTCGATATGAGTGAAATAATCTTGAAAGGGCCGTAAAACCCAAAACCAAAAAAAAAAAAAAAATTGATGCAAACAGTGTGGTCCCAGATGAGACTGCTCCTTTAGGATCAGTCTGATCAGTGTCCAACCTATTTGCCTGCATGCTAAAATATATTTTTAAGAAGTTTGCAAGTCTGCAGCTGAAAATGTTATCTGTTTATATCTGAAAATGTTATCTGTTTATATCTGAAAATGTTATCTGTTTATATTGTCTTCTGTCTCAGCAGAGGATATAAACAGACGTCATTTTCAGCTGCACTTTTTCTTAGCATATTAACCCTTTTTGTACCAAATGGAATCTTCCTCCTTATATATAGCAGGAGTCCATTTCAAAATTTAGGGGTGTCAGATTGTGTTTTCTTCGAAATTTATTTGGAAAATGACTGAACTTTTAGCAAACAGTGGAGGCCCTGATCAGACGCTGCATTCTGCAGCGTCTGATCTGGGCCTGCACTGTTTGCCTTTAGGGGTTTCTGGTACTGAATGGGTTAAGGCTTAATCTACCAATTCCTGGAAAAACTGGATCCAGCATAGTTTTACAAGAGTATGTGTTGTAGTCAGTGTTTGACTTTATTCTTGCAGATTATTTTACATCACCTGTATACTGAAGTGTCTGCCTGTGGAAGACGAACAGATAAACTTCTAAACTTCGCTTTTATAGCTGGGTATGTATATTGCCTTGGAGACACATCATGAAATATTTTCTGTGGCTGCAGGTCTAGGCAGCTCAGTAAGATGTGCGTCTGACTGGTGATCAGGAGATTGCAGGTTGGATACCTGCTCATATGGCAACATTCTTTCATGGAGATTGATCATGCTTTTGTAGAGATTGATTATGATTTTTTCTGTGGTCATTCTGTCTCTTCCCTTGATTCAAGAAGGGAAGTTGTGTCTTTCTGGCGAAAGAATGTACACTACTGGTTGACCATTTATGTATAAACCTGCCCAAGAGAAGTGTGGTTGGGTGAACTGATCAGCTCAATATGACCTAAATACAGTTGACTGGTCCATTAAACTCCAAACAAACAAAACAAACAGACATTTTCTATGGCCATTCTGTCTCTACCACTGATACAAGAAGGGCAGTTGAAAAAAGGAGCGACAGTTTTATAGTACTGTATCTACCATATGTTTTGGGACAAAAGGGCCTAAGTAAACAGTGTAGACCCAGATGAGATGCCACAGAATGTGGTGTCTCATCAAGGTCTACACTGTTGGCTACTCATCCAGATATTTTAGGCACTACATCGGGTGGTGAATTGTATTCGTTCAAATTTTAAAACAAATCATGGTAAGGATTTGATGTGTCTGAATACTTAGGGTAAATATGGTAGACACCTAATTCAGAGCGGCTCATTTTACATAAAGGAAACAGGAATGTTTGAGGTCATTTATCCCAAATACTAAGAACAGTCATGCTTTTGGACAAGATTTCATTTTAGAAAAAGCATAGGTGCAGATAAATGACATAGCAGCTACAGGATTTGTTAGAGTTATTAGCTCACCTGAGCCGAAGGCTCAGCGGTTAGGTTGTGGTATGGCAAGGGTCTTTTATCTGCCTGTCTGTCATCTATCATCCGTCTTTTCAAACATATTCTCCTCTGAAACCACTAGGCCGACTGAAGCCAAATTTAATGTGGAGCATCCATGGGATAGGGGAACAAAAATTTGTTCACAGGGACTTGAGGGTCTAGGTCACATGATCCAGATGGCTATCATGCCCATATAAGGTTAAAAAACCTTCAAAACTCTACGGGAACCACAGGGCCGTTTGTCATGAAACTTTGTATGTAGCATAGTTTGTTTAAATGGTGGCCCCTGGATAACAGTGACCTATTTTACTCCAAGGTCAAATTTGGTGGCATAGGCTTTTGTATAGAAAAAAAGTTAAAACCATTTATGTGCAGCCTGTGATCTGAAATTTTTTAGATGCAGTGAGCAAAATGAGTAAATGAAATAACATGAGGATTCAAGTTAAAGGTCATTCCTTGACCTTGGCCGAAGGTCTTTTAGATATGAAAATTAAAACTTGTTTTTCTCAGAAACCACTGGACCATTTGTAACCAGATTTAATATGAAAGCTTTTAGGAACAAGGAAATGAAAATGAATTTATATGAGTTTCATCACATGACCAATATGGCCACCATGTCTATATAAGGTAAAACTCCTTCAGAAATCTTCTCTGGAACCAGTTGGCAGATTATAATGAAATGTGGTATGTAGCATTGATGACTCTAGCCGTGAACAGTTTGTTCAAATAATGACCCCTGAGTGACCATGACCTATTTCAGGTCATGGTTAACTTTGGTTGCATAGGCTTTTGTATGAAAAACTAGAATACTGTCGATGGCGCGCCATCGCAAATCCCCACTCTTTCTACAGAGGGGCCAAGTACCAAAAAACCCTCACCCTAGTCCCTAATTTGACCCCAGGGTCAAAATATTACCTGTATTATATTCTACTAATCATGTCCTTCAATTTGATATGCCACATGACTATGTTCCAAAAAACTTAAATTTTGACACTTTGACCCCTCCCCCAGGGCCCCAATCTGACCCCTTGGTCAAAATTTTACTTGTATTGTATTCTACTAAACACCCCCTTCAATTTGATATTCCATATGACTATATACGGTAAAATTTTGACCAGATATGAATTGTTTTGCTCAGAAATCCCTAGACTATTTTGTAACCAATTTTCATAGCTTATAGAAACTTGGGTCACATGACCTATATTGCCACCACGCCCTTATAGTAATGACACTTCAAAACCCATTTTCTCCAGAACCAATGGTCAAATTACTTTTGAAACTTGGTATGTAGCATTGGGATTTGGTTTCATCATAATTTGTTCAAATGATGACTGACTTGATCTTGACCCAAATTATGTCAAGGTCAAATTTGGTTGCATGCTCTTTTATATGGGAAAATGTGGACACAGTTTGTTGTTTGGAAACTATTGTTGCTGTGAACTTAAAATTTGTATATGAAATCAGCTAAATGAGTTAATGAAGCTACATGGGTATGAAAGGTCAAGGTCAGTGCTTGTCCTTGGACCAAGGCCACTCATATACCAAAATTAACACTTAATATTTATTAAAACCTTGCTGAGTAAATTGAAGTCAAAATTCATATTAAGCTTTTTATGGGATGAAAGAAATTAAATTTTGTTCAAATGGTCCAGGTCACATTACCAAAATGGAAGTCATGACCATATATGGTAAAAAATCTTCTAAAACCTTTTTCTTTGGAAATAGTGTTCTGTTGCCTTGAAACTTGAATTCAGCCTTGGGGACTTATAATTTATTTAAATGATGGGTCTTGGGAGACCTTGATCGATCTTACACCAAGAAAATGTGAAAATTAATATTTTTTTTGTAAATTGTTATTGCCTGTAACTTTAAATGGTAAAGATAAATGGGCCCCGTCAAGCGATTTCGGTACTTATCGCCTATGCGAGCAGCGAAGGTTCAGGCGAGCCTGCGCATCCCCGCAGTCTCGCCAGAACCTTCGCTGCTCACTCATACAAGCAGTTAATCAAGAGGAACCTTCAGACAGAAAGCCAGATCCCTGGCCCCTCTGAATGGCCGGACATGCGCAGTTAAACTTTGTCATGACGGAATGCTCGAAGACCCAAATTCGCTTGGCGGGGTTCAAATGGTAAAATATGCAGTCATGTAAATGAGTAAATGAAGCTGCACGAGTGTCAAAAGTCAATGATTCTCATCTGCCTTGGTCAAGGGTCACTCAGAAATCAAAATAAAAATCTTCTTCACAGAAACCACATGGCTGCACATACACGCAGCACTCAGGTGAGCGATTTAGGACCATTGGTCCTCTTATTATACCCCCACAAATGAAATTTGGGGGGGTGGGGTATATAGGAGTGAGCTTGTCGGTCTGTCGGTCGCTCGGTCTGTTGACTTGGTTGCCAGACGATAACTCAAAAAGCGCTTCTCCGATTTTTATAATTTTTGGTACACTGATGTAACATCATAAAATACAGGTCAAGTTCGATTTCCACTACAATTCGTCAATTTTCGACATAGTTATGGCCCCTTTCAAGTGAAAAAATTGCAAAATGCCGCTATTGTACTATCAAGGCAGTTTTTGTGGGGGTATTCATCACCTTTAGTGATAGCTCTAGTTATGATTTATCTCCTTTCCAGTGAGACCTATTGTGGTTTAGCCGAGGAATTCTACTGCCATGTGTTCCAAGCTACCTCTGATGAACAGGTTTGTAGCCTTTCAATATGAGCCAGTGCAAAGTAAGGAATGTCCAACCAGCTAAGCCTCATATCAGCCTGTGCATCTGCACAGTCAGATCAGAGAATTTGCTGATTACATGAGCATTCTACAGCCTTTGGACTATCCAAAATGCTTTTAAGGGGAATAGATACACCTTCAGGGGAGGCAACACCTGCAAAAGTATTTTGGTTTTCCCATGTATATAGGGGTTAACTCTTAAAGGAAAGAATTTGCTCCTGAGGAGCAAATTCTTTCCTTTAAGAGCAGACCTCTTTTTCAGTGGGACAGGGCTTATAGAAAAGCGAACATGAAGTCAAGAAGGTTGTCTCCCTTTGAAAAATGGTGAGAAAATATGCCAGGTGTTCCCATTCCCATTAAGCAAAAGTGACTGGCTCAATATGGCCTAAAGTGTTGACTCATTCGTTAAACTCCAAACAAACTGTTTGTCAATGACCCCATATAAAATGGGTTAAAGATATGATGATATTTCATGCATGACAGAGACATTCTATGATTTCTACCAAACATAAACTTGGTATTTTCCTTTTTGCTAAGAAGAAATATTTCCTCTTGGCTGGGGAAATAAATCTCTTTAGCTGGAACTACTTTTTGTACAAGGTACAGTATACTGCTTGTGCAATGAGTGAGTGAGTGAGTTTTAGTTTTACGTCCCACCAACAGCTTAGGTTATACAGAGACGGGACCTCGGTTTAAAGACTCATCCTAAAGTCTGGAGAAGCCAGGGATCGATCTTGCGATCCCTGGTTTACAAGGCGACTAGCATAACCACTGCGCCACAGGGGCTTCTGAGTGCAATGAAAATGGTCAGATACTCAAACTTGGGAAAGTTTCAGTCACATTAACGTTATTCATCGCAGTGGCATCTGGGAAGATATGAACAGATGTGCAGAATGTGTGACGTTTGAGTCAGATGCAATGTTGAAACAAACAGAACATGGACATGACCATTGAATTGGAAGTATGTTTTGTTTTCCTTAATCTCACATGACCTCTGGTGAGCGTAGTGGCCCACAGGCCTCTTGTTATTAACTGGAGTAGTAAAAACATTGGAGATTTCTGTAATAGTTGAATAATTTGTTTTGATTTCTTGGGGATCTGATTTCAGATAAAAACCATTATTCTTATGAACATGACAACCCCTGCCTTTGCAATTGTGTAGATCCAGATCAGAGGCTTCTGAAGGAGCCATATGATCAGGATCTACACTATCATGCAGTTTGTGAATCGAACAAATACATTATATCAATTTGATTGATTGATAGAAATCGATGTGTCTAAATGAATTTATTCAGCAGAATAAAGCAAAAGAATTTCTTTTAGATGAATCCCCATTTAGAAAGGGATTAAGATAAGTCTTCTTGGTAGGGCTTGAGATGTCATCTCAGTGTTGGAAAAAAGTCCCACAAAATTGGAAGCAAAGTCTTCAAAATGTCCTCCGCTTTGTTTTCAGCTGTTTACTTTATAAGTTATTGTTGCAAACAGTTTGGATGCAGATCAGACTGCTCCTCATTGTGTACTTGCTAGAACAGTTAACAACTTGTAAAGCTAACGATTCTTTGAACAACTGGGGCAAGTTGTTCAAAACTAACGATGTCGTTAGTTAACGTATCGTTAAAATTTATATCATTAAATATGGCAAATATACTAGTATTTTTGCTGAAAAAATGTGAGCAGCTTTTGCAAATGCAAAAGCTGCTCACATTTTTTCAGCAAAAATACCAAAATTTTAGACATTGTTCTTACTAGAACAGTTAACAATATGACCACTAACGAGCTCGTTAACCTAATGATGCTTTGAACAACTGGACCCTGGTCCCTGATCTAATGCGTCTCTCCCTTTTTTTCAGGCAAAAGTGATACTGTGCACAATTGGTAAGTATCAAACTTGTCCTGACTAGCTACACCTTCAGGGGAGGCAACTGAATCAGATATATGTCTATTGTCAATTATTTTCCATCAGCGTTTACAAACAACCATATCTTTGCAGCCTGCAGTCTTTTGGTAGTGGATTGGTGGCATAGCGTTTCAGGCAAAATGCCTTAGAACTTTGGTTGCCAAGACAATCAGATTCCGAAGCTTACGAGCAATTAAGAAGCTTCAGTTTTTACCTGATCTTTTCATGCCTCTGCCATCGGCATGTTAATGGGGGCATACGGTTTTTAGCTCATTTTATTCACGATTTTTGTAACAAAAATGTCAATATTCCCCCATTAGTTAAAATGACAAGGTCATCGTACATTTAACATGACTCGGCGCATCTAACTAATTTGCATACTTAATCCACTTGTCGATTACTGTATTCATTACATGGCATTATTACATTCCCAGATGCAATGTCATATGATAAATAAAATTTTGGCACTTGCAGAAATAAGAAAATACAGTCAAACCTGTCTTAGTGGCCACCTCTATTAAGCAAGCAACCTGTCTTATGCAAGCAGGCATTCAGTTCCCGAAAAAGGAAAATGCATTAAAACTCACCTGTGTTAAGCAAGCACCTGCCTTAAGCAAGCACTTATTGAATATCCCAAAGGTGCTTGCTTAATACAGGTTGGACTGTACTGTATTCCCCTGTAAGCCACAGTTTTCTCTGTATAAAGTGGGGTTTAGTGGGGGTCTTCATTTCACTGACATGTTGACAGGATGACTGTCTGTAGGACCAATACATACTCAGAAAGCACAGTCTAGTCCGTAGCTGGAACAAAGTACACCAGAGCCTCTTTATAACACTTTTGTTGGGGTCTGAGACAGAAATTGTGTTACTTATACAAACATGTTATGTCCAAACAGAAATATTTAGCCTCTTCAGAAGAATGACAAAATAATGGTAGACAAGCCTGGAGATCTGGTGTAAGATCTGCCATGCGTGCAGCAAGCCAGCTACCTGGAAGGGGGCCCACTTATGTGGACGTTGCCCCTGTACCTGCACGTTAATCAAAAATCCGTTTATGCTGATGAATGGTCATTTTCTTAATAATCTATACATTTTTAACTGTGTTATATCCAAATCTGTGCTAAACACTGTTATAAAAAGGTTCTTGTTTACTTGTATTCCAGAACCCTTAGACAGATACCCTGTGATTCAAGTTAAGGAGAATGGATACACTTCAGGGGAGGCAACTCATGCAAAAAGTATTTCTGTCTCCAATGCTAAAAGGAGGCAACTTTTAAAGAAAAGAATAGAAAAGAATTTGAGGAGCAAATTCTTTCCTTTAAGAGTAGACCTCTTTTGCAATGAGCTTTTAGAAAAGCAAACAGGAAATCCTGAAAATTGTCTACCCTGAAAAAATGGCAGAAAAAACTGCCCGGTTTACCCCTTGCCCTTAAATGTTACAGCTGTGCAAGTTTGTTATGTGCCTCACTGATAACAGGAGTCCTAAATACCGTAATGGTCCTAAGTATAGGCCTAAGCAAACAGTGCAGACCCAGATCAGACTGCAGTCTGATCAGGGTCCACACTGTTTGCCATTCTGTCTGCAAGTTTTGGACTCATTGCTGGATCATTAAACAAATTATTTAAAATATTAGGAGCATTACAGCAAGTTCATAAGGTGTCCGAATTTTTAGGATTGTTGCATTAGGTTTTCATGCTTTACATTTTCTAATTTTAGCTCAAGGTTTTGAGAGAACACACCTGATGACATGAGAAACTTCCCAAAGATAACAGCTGGTTCTTACAGAAATGAGGACTTTATTACAGTTGCACCTTAGCTGCCCTTAAAATCTGGGCATGCTTTCTCAAAAAATGGCACCATTGAATGAAGTACACGACCCACTTTTTCACTGAGTGAATAGGAAGTACATAGTTTTGTAAAGGGAGACAATAAATTAACCGTACCATCCTGAAAATTGGGATATTAGCAAACAGTTTAGACTTAGATCAGATTCCGCTTTAAGTGGCGTTGAAGTGGCGTCTGGTTGGGGTGTAACTGTGCGCTTAATGTATAGGAACGTTTGCAAAATTTGTCAATAAAACATACCAGGTACCCCTAAAATTGAAATGGACCTGTCCATAGCTAAAAGGGTAGAAGATTCTTTGCCATACATGAAAAAATGTTTACTGGAAATAAGTGCTCAGTGTTATAATGACATGTTAAATGTTCAAATTCTTCATTTTATCAAACAGTGTAGCCCTGCATTGGATTCAGCATCAATCTGGGACTACAGTGTTTGCAGGTCTTACTGAAGCTTTTCTTGTGCAATATCTCAGATCTTTTAATGTAAACAATGTAAGCTCTGATCAGATGCTATGTCACAGGACATCTGATCTGGGTCTGGACTGTTTTCCAAGGTTCCTGGCATTAATGGATGAATTTTTTCCCATTGCAAAATTACATACCTTTCTCTGATTTGAGCCAGTGCATGACAAAACCTACAAAAAGGCTTGAGCGACCAGCAAAGACTCAGATCAGCCTGCACATTAGTCTTCGCTGATTGCATGTATCTACTATAGAATTATATCTAAGCAAGGTTACATAAGCAAAATGTCTTGCAATTGGTGCCCAGGTTGATTTGAGTCTCTGCTGGTCGCACCGGTTTTATTGTAGGTTTTGTCATGCGCCGACTCATTTATCAGCATTCGGTAACATTTTTCTAGTGTCTTTACACTTTAATAGGATATATTTTTTTTTTTTTTTTAGTTTTGGGTTTTACGGCACTTTCAAGATTATTTCACTCATATCGAGCCGATCGTTAATCAGAGGTGGGCGAAAACCGGAGTACCCGGAGAAAAACCACCTGACCTTCCGTTGCAGAACTTGGCGTCTCACACGTGGCCTTAATAGGATATTTAAAGAACAATGAGGGCATGTGTACTTTTTAATATTTAAACTATTTGCCCAAATAAACAAAGGTTATTTAGGTCATACTTAGAGATTATAGGTTTTATCAGTGAAAACTTGTGGTAAAGAACCATAACTCCAGATAAGGAGGAGTAACAAGGGTAATTAACCCTTGTCCTGCTGAATGAATTAATTTAGCCCCCCCCCCCCCCCTCTCCCTCCCCCTCCTATTTCTGATTTGCAGCCAGTCAGATTACTTTATTTACTTACATGTAATTCCTTCAAATTCACAAACCGTGTAGATACTGATCAGATGGCTTCTGTGACCATTTGTTCAAAGCCTCGTTAGCTCAATAAGCTTGTTAATGTTCAAATTGTAAACTGTTCTCATTAGTAGAATATCTAAAATTTTAGTGTTTTTGCTGAAAAAATGTGAGTAGCTTTTGCATATGCAAAAGCTACTCACATTTTTCAGCAAAAATAGTAGTATATTTGCCATAGTAAATGATCAAATTTTTAACGATTCATTAACAAATGACATCGTTAGTTTTGAACAACTGGGCCCTGATCTTTATCTACACTGTGTGCAAAGGTAGATCATATTCTGGTTCCGCATGACAAGGTGAAAAAAAATCATTTTCCTTATAACTTGTCAGAATCATGTTGTGATACTTGTTAGAATCTATCATGAAAACACGCCTATATAAGTTTGACCCCCTTGAACCCCACTTTTTTTACAGCAAAACTGGAGTTTACAGGGGTAAACTTATTTTGTCTTATTCCTGCACTAAAATACAGATTATGGGTATGAGGTGGTTCTAACGAGTACCCACAATCTATATTTTGTGCAGAAATAAGAAAAATATCACATTTTTTCATCTTAAAATTCTCCTATTTTCGGCAATAAAGGTTACAATGTAATTGTATAGGCATGTTTTCATAATGCTCCTCATTGAGGTGATTCTAACAAATACCCAAAACATATGGGCCTCTGTAGCCTAGTGGGTGAGATCACTGTAAGTTCAAGGCTCACATATGAGATGTGAAGTTAAGCAACTGAAGGTCGGGTGTTCAGTCTTCAGATACTCCAGGTGCTCAAGTTTTCACGAACTTCTAATATGTTTGAAAAGGCTCTAAAACCAGGAAAAAAAAAAAACAAGATCGTGCTTTTACAGAAAAATGTAACATATCCCCTAATAGTGACCAGTACACCTTATCTGGAGCTATGAAAATCTCTACATATTATTTCTTGGCCACACTGGCATTAACCTTAGGTTTTGATATCTGAGCATATTATTTCTTTGCCACACTTGCATCATTCTTATGCTTTGATATCTGAGCATGTTATTTCTTTGCCACACTGGCATTATTCTTATGCTTTGATATCTGAGCATGTTATTTCTTGGTCACACTGGCATTATTCTTAGGTTTTGATATCTGAGCATATTATTTCTTTGCCACACTTGCATTTTTCTTATGCTTTGATATCTGAGCATGTTATTTCTTGGCCACGCAGGCATTATCATTACGCAAACACGCCTATACAAATACATTGCCACCTTTATCGCCAAAAAAAAGAAAATTTTATGATGAAAAATTGTGATATTTTTCTTATTTCTGGTCAAAATAAAGAAATACGCAGAAATAAGAAAAATATCACAATTTTTCATCATAAAATTTTCTTTTTTTCAGCTATAAAGGTGGCAATGTATTTGTATAGGCGTGAAATAACGGGCTCAGATATCAAAACCTAAGACATCACAAAAACACGCCTATGTAATTTTGACCCCCTTGAACCCAACTTTTATATAGTAAAACTGGGATTTCCGGGGGTATACCTTATTTTTCTTATTTCTGCTCTATGGATTGTGGGTACTCGTTAGAACCGCTTCGTGTGTTTTCGTGATGTCTTAGGTTTTGATATCTGAGCCTGTTATTTCTTGGCCACGCAGGCATTATTCTTAAGTTTTGATATCTGAGCATATTATTTCTTGGCCACGCAGGCATTATTCTTAGGTTTTGATATCTGAGCATATTATTTCTTGGCCGCACTGGATAGGTTTTGATATCTGAGCATATTATCTCTTGGCCGCACTGGATAGGTTTTGATATCTGAGCATATTATCTCTTGGCGTCGCAGGCATTATTCTTAGATTTTGATATCTGAACATGTTATTTCTTGGCCACACTTGCATTATTCTTAAGTTTTGATATCTGAGCATATTATTTCTTGGCCACACTTGCATTATTCTTAGGTTTTGATATCTGAGCATATTATTTCTTGGCCGCACTGGATAGGTTTTGATATCTGAGGTGCAAATTAGCAAGCAGTCTAGATTCAGAACAGACTGCTTAGTCTGTTTTGGGTTTACACTGTTTGCTTTTGTGCTACTGCCAAAATATTTTAATTGGAATATGTATTTGATTGTTCCAAACTTGATTTAGGCATATAACTGCAAGCGTTTTTCATTACGATAACATACCCGTGCAATATAATGCATATTTCACATCTCCAAAATGGCTACTTTTTTTATGGAAATTTATATTTTTCTTGTTTATATTGCAAACCTAAGCTGTAGGTGCTTGTTAGAACTGCCTTAATGAGGCAGTTCTAACGAGTATTCACAACCTTTGTCTTGGTGCAGAAATATGAAAAATAATGTATACCTTCTCAACCCCAGTTTTCTCCATATTAAGTGGGGTTTAAAGAGGTGTTCATTTTGCAGATTTGTTCACATGATGGTTTTGGCTTGAGGTTAAATGGCCCAGTCAACACTATTTATATCAAGTCAAGTCTGTCAGTTTATCGTACCACACTTTTTCTGGGCTGACTTTTGCATAAGCATTTAACATTCTTTCAACAGAAATTGATAACTGTCAGAGAGAGGATCACTGCAGAACATATTCCGTGATCAAGTGCAAGATTAAGAAAAAATTATGTTTGAACAAAACATTACCTGTTTCATGTGTAAGAGCTCAGTCCTAACAGTAATTGATGCATCTTTTGTAGATTTTTTATGTCCCCGGTAGCGATAGCGGGGACATATTGTTTTTGCCCTGTCTGTTTGTTTGTTTGTTTGTTGGTTTGTCGGTTTGTACATGGACACCTTTAACGTTGGTTATAACTTTTGAACCGTTTGAGATAGAGCATTCATATTTGGCCTGAAGGTTCCTTGTGACAAAAGCTTCTCATTGATCTAAAAAAATTGACCTGTGACCTTGACCTACTTAAAAGAAAAAAATAACATTGGTCATAACTTTTGAACCACTTGAGATACAGCCTTCATATTTGGCATGTATGTTCCTTGTGACAAAAGCATTACATTCATGCAAAATATTTTGACCTGTGACCGTGATCTTGACTTTTGACCTACTTAAAATAAAAAAATAACATTTTGGTCACAACTTTTGAATGGTTTGAGATAGAGCCTTCATATTTTGCATGTAGGTCCCTTGTGACAAGAGCTTTACATTCACACAAAAAATTGACCTGTGACCTTGACCTTTGACCTAAATAAAAGAAGTTAATATTGGTCATAACTTTTGAACCATTTGAGATACAGCCTTCATATTTAGCATGTAGGTTCCTTGTAACAAGAGCTTTAGGTGCATGCAAAAAATGTGATCTTGACCTTTGACCTACTTAAAAAAATAAACATTTTTGGTCATAACTTTCAAATTGTATGGGATAGAGCCTTCATATTTGGTATGTAGGTTCCCTGTGATAGGAGCTTCACATTCATGCAAAATGTTTGGACCATGATCTTGACCTTTGACCTACTTAAAAGAAAAAATAAAATTGTTCATAACTTTGGAACTGTTTAAGATAGAGCCTTTATATTTGACATGTAGGTTCCTTGTGACAATAACTTTACATTCATGCAAAATTTTATGACCTGTGACCTTGACCTACTTTAAAGAAAAAAATATTATTGTTCATAGCTTTTGAACAGTTAAGATAGAGCTTTCATATTTTGCATGTAAGTTCCTTGTGTCAAGGGCCTCCCACACAAACAAAACTCTTGACCAGTGACCTTGACCTTGAACTGTGAGCAACTTTGAATAAAAAATGACCATGCCCAGGGACATGTTCGTGTTTCACAAACACATCTTGTTTTTTCAGAATTTATGCTTGATTTTATGTGGCAAGTGCAGGCAAAGCGGCATTTACAAATGCACTGATCTAGGCTTTTGTTTTATTAGTCATTAACCTATCCTTACCTGGAAACCCGTAAAATAGACATGGGCAAACCCATAACAGATCTCACATAATGAGGCGTCTGATCAGGGTCCATACTGTGTGCTGACAGGATTTTCCATCTAGAATAAAAACAAAGAAATAGACCCAACATTTCTTAAATGACTGCAATGGCAGAGTGCCCCAGCATTCAATGGGTTAAGATCTAGAACAGACACCTGTTGTTAACCCATTGTATGTGGGAAACCCCTAAAGGGGTACCTTGGCAAACAGTGCAGGCCCAGAACAGACGCCGCAGAATGTGGTGTCTCTTCTGTCGCATCTGATAGGGCCTGCACTATTTGGTAATAGAATTTTCCATCAAAAATAGAAAAAAAAAACGAAAAGATAGGCCTGACACCCCTTATATGACAAATGAACTTGTCCAACATATAGCAATGGGAGAGTCTACGAGTATACAATGGGTTAAGATCTAGGACAGACACCTGTTGTTAAGGGAGATTATAATTCTTCGAACAAGTCCTCTTTTCTAAAAGTGTATGCATTCCCCTTAAAACTATGTATAAGACAAGGGTTAAAGTTGAATCTCCTCCTGTTGACTGCCTTATTTGAGTCTTTATGTTTTCTTGTTTAATGTTTGTATTTATTATGTTACTGAAGTTATGTTTTTGGTTTATTTATGTTTCAAAGTTTATTTTTAAAGTTGATTTGGTTTATTTTGCAGACAGGTATTTTAATTAAGATCTGATTATCAAGATACTTGTACCTAAGAGCAGTAAGGATTTAATGGTTGAATCAATGACATTTCAAAATTTCATATTCCCATAAACCTTTTTAAAACAAATTTTTTAACAACATGATGGTTTAACCCATTTTGTACCAGAAACCCCAGAACTGGTACCCTTGCAAACAGTGCAGGCCCAGATCAGACACCACAGAACGCGGGGTCTGATCAGGGCCTCCATTGTTTGCTAAAAGTTCAGTCATTTTCCAAATAAATTTTGATCAAAACACAATCCCGACACCCTAAAATTTTGAAATAGACTCCTGGTATATATAAGGAGGAATATTCCATTTGGTACAAAAAGGTTTAATATATAATACAATTTTAGATATATCATGGTTTAAAAATTTGTGTCCAAAATGTATGGATTACAAAGAAAAAAGACCATCAATAGTTATTTGTCTGTATAATATATACATTTTTGTTTGGATTCTGTCATTCGGTGACTCTGTGATACCGTGACTGCAAAATTAAAATGCATTTTGCTTAATATTTTGTTTGTGGTCCAACTTTGATTAAACTTATACTGCAATTGGTCTCTAAGGTAAGGAAGGTGTAGTAGCAGAATGGTGACCAAGGGCACATAACTGTTGGAGTTATGTCCCTTGATAGATTTCCAAATTTTAGAATACATTTTGCTTAATTACTTTCATGTTTGTGATCGTGCCTCAATGAAACTTATACTGCACTTGCTCTCTAAGGTAAGGAAGGTGCAGTAGCAGAATAGTGACCTCTTGGAATTATATCCCATGTTGAGTTCCAAATTTTGCCATTCACAAGAACTTGCATACATGTATTTTTATTGTTTGTTTGTTTGATTTGATGTTTAACGTCCCCGTCAGCATTGTAAAGTTCATTTTAGAGACGTTGCTTCCAATTTTGTGGGACTTTAACCCAACGCTGGGATGGAAGGACATCTCAAGCCCTGCCGCCCATTGAAACCAATAGGGTTTTTAAGCATGGACGGGCTGAGTCAACTCATTTAATAAATACAATAATACATGAACACTCATGTAAAATCCTCTTTATTTAAAACCTTTTGCTGATCAGGCCAGCGGAGGAGGCCAGTGTGTGTCTCCCCTTCATCACAAACCCTGAAGACCTTTTTTCTAGTGACAGGGCTCATATAACGTAACCCTTATCCTGCTGACGAAACAGTTCAGCCACACCCATTTCTGACTATTAACCAGTCAAATTACTTGATATAATGTGTTCATTCAAATTTGCAAACTGAATGACGGTGGAGATCCTGATAAGTTAGCAGAAACCATCTGACCTGGAGCTACACAATTTGCAAAGGTAGGGGTTTTGGCATTCACCGGCATAACTTATGCAAAAATTGTATGTTATTATTGGTTTCCTCTGTTACAGTTTTCTTAGAAGTTTATATTTTTGTTACACAACAACTTCTTTTACCTATAACCAAAAATCCAGAGTCAAGCTGTTCAAAGCATCATTAGTTTAACAATCTTGTTGGTGGTCAAAATGGTAACGGTTCTAGCTGGTCTTATACAGTGGTACTTTTGCTGAAAAAAAAATGAGTAACTATTTATCAGCAAAGATTTTATTATAATTGCCATATTAAATGACCAAACTTTCAAGAATAAGTTAACCAAGGAGATCATTAGTTTTGAACAACTGTACCCATGGTTCTATATTGTTTTATTGATCATGAGAAACATTTATATTTATGTATATATACAGACAGAGGGTTTACTTATAGATTGTTTCATATTTATTTTTATTATTAAGAACAAATGGCTGTTGAAAACCTACATACAGTCGAACTTCAATGGCTCGAACCCCTTTGCGACTCAAGACAGCGGTAGTTCGAGCCACGGCGGCTGAGTCAACTCATTTAATAAATACAATAATACATGAACACTCGTCTAAAATCCAGGGGGTATAATGAGGATAATTGTGGAATGATAATTGTGGGATATCTTTTCCGTGTTCAATCGTATAAATGTATGTTGTGTGTACTCCTAGGCGATTCTAATGAGTACAGACAGCCTACATTTGCAAGATAAAAGAAGAAATCTTAGTAAATTATTCCTATTCACCTTATACCTGTTTTTCCAATATTGACAATGTGCAAGCTGGGAGCCAGCAAATAATGTAAATATGGTGAATATCATATTTGGGGGAATTCCCAACGGACTCCTGCACAGTTTACACTTGTCCATGGTAAATGAACCATTGGGGTTCGAGCCATTGAAGTTCTACTGGAGATGTAATTTTGGATTATTGTATTGATTATTACATGTTTAGTTGTATGTTAAATTTTTTAAATGACATTTGTCAAAGCGAAAGTCAGATTGAGCTAAAACTTTAACTAGATTGAAGGCATCCGGGTGACATGAAGATTCATAATTGCTAAAATAGTTCCTTTCCAATATTCGGGCGCCCGCCCATAGGGGCTTGAAGAAATATATGGGCTGCATGATGCTTCCACGCAGAGCTGAATCCGGCCCGCACACTAGTGCTGGTAAACCGCTTAGAGGATCTAAGCCTGTCCAGGAACCGCGGTGCGAGGGGGACCGTCCATGCTAATAAACCCTATTGGTTTCATTGGGCGACAGGGCTTGAGATGTCATTTCATCTCAATGCCGGGTAAAAGTCCCACAAAATTGGAAGCAACATCTCCAAAATGATCTTAACAGTGTTGACGGGGACGTTAAACCTCAAATTAACCATCGAACCAACCTTTCCAATATTCAAGATGGCTGTATTGAAATTCATCAAATGTAATCACCTCCCGCATTGAGAGTTGGGTTGAACTGAAACTTAGTGGGAAGCATTGGGGTAGCATTAAGATTACGAATTGCTAAATTTATTCTGTTAATGTATTCAAAAAGGCCACCATGCCATCTCGAAATTCTTAAAACATCATCTCCTTCAGTGAAAGTGGGATTTAGCTGAATGTTGATGACATGGATATTCATGACTTGACATCTTAACTTATCTCAGGGTCTGCCCTTTTTGTCACTCAACGAGACATTTTAGACACAATATTGGTTAGCCCATTCAGTACCTGAACCCCCAAAACGGGTACCCGGGCAAACAGTGCAGGCCCAGACCAGATGTCATGTACGCCGCAGAACACGGCGTCTGATCAGGGCCTACACTGTTTGCAAAAAGTTCAGCCATTTTCCTAATTAATTTTGAAGAAAACACAACCTGACACCCCTAAATTTTGAAATGGACTCCTGCTATATGTAAGGAGGAATATTCCATTTGGTACAAAAAGGGTTAATAAACTATACCTATTTAAGTTTTAGAGCAAGTCTGGTATTGAGCTGAGGTGTCTGAATCATTAGGGGTAACAATAGGTTAATCCCAGTTTTACAACATATCAGATCACCTTACAGTGCAGCATGATCAGAGCCATCGATGTCTGCGTGAAAACATTATCCTTAGAGAAACTATTGATATATGTTAACCCTTTAGGTGCTGCAGAAACTTTCAGAGTAGATGTCAGTTTTATTTAGTGATTTCAATTACTTTTCAGAGAAAATAAGGCTTGACATTTCATGTGAATAGTTGCCCAGCAGGCCCCCACCCATAGGGGCTTGAAGAAATATATGGGCTGCATGATGCTTCCATGCAGAGCTGAATCTGGTCCGCATACTAGTACTCGTAAACTGCTTAGAGGATCTAAGCCTGTCCAGGAACCGCGGTGCGAGGTGGACCGTCCATGCTAATAAACCCTATTGGTTTGATTGGGCGGCAGGGCTTGAGATGTTATTTCATCTCAATGTCGGGTAAAAGTCCCACAAAATTGGAAGCAACGTCTCCGAAATGACCTCAACAGTGTTGATTGGGACGTTAAACCTCAAATCAACCTCGATAGCGCAGTGGTTAGCGCGTTCGACTCATGATCGAGAGGTTGTGCGTTCGAATCCGCCACCGGTATCGAGGTGTGTCCTTGGGCAAGACACGTAATGACACTGCCCCACTCCACCCAGGTGTAAATGGGTAGCAGTGGTGTAAAAGCCACTGCCTCTCTTTCTCGCGCACGTGAAAACACCCGGAATGAGTGTTCGCGAGCGATTCAATAAGCTTAAAGCTTTCATCTCAATCGAACTAAAATAAATTAGTATAAACTAAACTAAATCAAACAAACAAACAAACGGTGGTGACATTGAAATTCAGATTTGCTAAAATCGTTCAGTTCCGATATTCAAAATGGCTGCCAAGGTGGCCATCTTGAAATTCTTCAAATGATATCTGGTATGGAACCAAAGGTCAGATTGAGCTGAAATTCAATTGGAGGCAACAGGGCGACATGGAGATTCAGATTTGTTAAATTATTTCATTCCTATATTCAAGAAGCCCGCCATGGTGGCCATCTTGAAATTCTTCAAACTGCATCTCTGCAAGAACCAAAGGGTGGATCTGGGTAACATGGAGATTTAGAATTGCTGTAAGTTTTCTGTTCTGTCATCCAAAATAGCTGTCATGGTGGCTATCTTGAAAAGATTCAAATCACATCAAGTCGAATTGAGCCAGAATTTGATGGGAGGCATTGGGGCCACATGGAGATTCAAACTTATTAGAACCATACTGTTCTGTGTCCCAGATGGCCGCTATGATGACCATCTTGGAAAATCTTCAAACCACATCTGCTCCCAAATGGTCAGTCACATCAAGTAGAAATTTGGTGGGAAGCATTTGGGTGGCATGGAGATACAGACTTGCTAAAATTGTTGCATTCCGATATATAGCAGCAGATCAGATTTGCTGAGTCCATAAGAAGATTCAGTAGAGTGCCTTTTGCATGTGTTTTAAAAATGGCCATGTACACTATAGCTTTGTTTGTATTGCAGTTGAATTCACATGATCAGGTGACCTGGTTGGCTCTTTCATTTATAGAGTATTCCAAAGGCAGGTGCAAATTATACATCACGATAAAAAGTCTGTGAAACGAAGACCCCTCTAAACCCCACTTTATATAGAGAAAACTGGGGTATACGGGGGTAAACAATGTTTTTCTTATTTCTGCTCCAAGACATAGGTTGTGGGTACTCGTTAGAACCGCCTCAATGAGGCGGTTCTAACGAGCACCCACAACCTATGTTTGCAGTGTTTACAAGAAAAATATCATCGATTTTTGTCAGAAAAGTAGCCATTTTGGAGATGTAAAAATTGCACTTTATCGCACGGATGTGTTATCATAATGGCTCCAACCTGCCAAATTATACATGTCTTTCACTGCATCAACATCATCCCAATCAAATTGAGCTGTTCAGAAACTGTAATTAGAGGCATCAAGGCCAAGTGCAGATTCAGAATTGTTAAAGGTAATGTGCTCTGATAGACAAGATGGCCACCAAGGCACAATGTAATAATATAGCATGATCAGCCTCATCCAGGTGAGCGATTTCCTAGCCTACTTTCGCCTCTAGTTTGAAAATTAGGCTTGATATTTCATGTGAATCATGTAACATTAAGCCTTATTTTCTCTGGGAAAAAAAAGAGAAAAAATGAAAATGATATATGCAAATGTCATGATTGGTGTTTTAGGGTTCCATTACGAAAACATGCCTATACAAATATATTGTAACCTTTATCGGCGAAAAAATGAAAATTTTAAGATAAAAAAACTGTGATATTTTTATGCCCCCGCATCGGAAGATGCCGGGGGCATAGAGTTTTTCGGTTTTCGGTATGTGCGTCCGTGGGTACGTGCATACGGTTTCCGAATGTACGTCCTTCTGTACGAAAGTGTGTACGTAATCCTGTTAGACTCAGGTTAAGGTTTTTGGTCAGGGTAGAACTTGAGCTCATATTTTCCAAACCATACAATAGATTTGGTTTATATTTAGTATGATGATAGATATAGGTCCAAAGTTTTATTCAGCAATACCCCCACCCCTACCTATGGTCTCAAGGTCAAGGTCACGGACTTAGAAATTTTTAATGTTTAAGACTCAGGTTAAGGTTTTTGGTCAGGGTAGAACTTGAGCTCATATTTTTCAAACCATGCAATGGATGTGGTTTATATTAAGTATGATGATAGATATGGGTTCAAAGTTTTAGCCAGCAATACCCCCACACCTACCCATGGTCTCAAGGTCAAGGTCACGGACTTAGAAATTTTTAATGTTTAACACTCAGGTTAAGGTATTTGTACCACATTGAACTTTAACTTTTATGATTCATTTGGTTCATATTTGGTTTAATGATAGATGCAGGTCCAAAGATTTATTCAGCAATACCCCCACCCATGCCTATGACTTCAAGGGCAAGGTCGCAGACATGGAAATTTTGAAAATTAAGTATGTTAATAGCTTATATTTTCCAAACTCTATAATGGATTTGCTTCATTATTGGTATGACAATAGTTGCAGGTCCAAAGTTTCATTGAGCCATACCCCCCCACTCCCTTAACTGAAGGTCAAGGTCACAGACATAGAAATTTTTTATATTATATTTTTTTGAGAGCTCATATTTCTTGAACCATTTGATGGATTTGCTACATATTTGGAATGATGATAGATACATGTCAAAAGTTTCATTCAGCCATAACCCCGCCCCTGTTGCATGACCTTAAGGTGATGGGGGGTGGGGGAGGTAGGTCCTGGGCGGGGGCATTTGTGTTGTATTGACACATTTCTAGTTCTTATTTCTGCTAAAAATATGGATTGTGGGTACTCATTAGAGATGAGGCGGTTCTAACTAGTACCCACAATTATCCCCTGACCAAATAGGTTCGGGGGATATAGCGATCAGCCTGGGGTCCGTTCGTCTGTCCATAGAAGCAACCTTTTGATGGCCATAACTTCTATACCATTTGAGATTCATTGATGGTTCTTGGCACAATTGTTAACAAGGCTGAGACGGTGTGTCATGCGCAAGAACCAGAACTCTGGATGCCATACTTTTTTAGTTATCTCCCCTTCTAATAAAATAGAATGACTACTTTGTGATGGCCATAACTCCAATACCCTTTGAGATATATTGATGGTACTTGGCACAGTTGTACACAAGGCCAAGACGGCATGTTATGCACAAGAACCACAACTCTTGTTACCATGGTTTTTTAGTTATCTCCCCTTCCAATAAAATAGAGTGACTACCTTGTGATGGCCATAACTCCAATACCCTTTAAGATATATTGATGATACCTGGCACAGTTGTTCACAAGGCCAAGATGATGTGTCATGCACAAGAACCACAACTCTGGGTGCCATGCCATCTCCCATTCCAATAAAATAGAATCACTACCTTATGATGGCAACTTGTCCAACACTCTTTGAGATATATTGATGGTACTTGGTAAAGTGGTACATGAGGTTAAGTAGGTGTGTCACGTGCAAGAACCACGACTCTGGGTGCCCTGTTTTTTTTAATTATCTCCCCTGACAATATAACCTTGTGATGGCCATAACTCCAATACCCTTTGAGATATATTGATGGTACTTGGCACAATTGTATACAAGGTTGAGACAGCACTTGATGCCTAAGAACCACAACTCTGGGCGCTATGGTATTTGAGTTATCTCCCCTTCCAATATAACAGTTTGACCACCTTGTGATCACCCTACCTCCAATACCCTTTGAGACATATTGGTGGTACTTGATGCAGATGTAGATGAGGTTAAGCAGGTTTGTCATTGTCAAGAATTACAACTCTGGGTGCTCTGGTTTTTTAGTTATCTCCCCTGAAAATATAACCTTGTGATGGCCATAACTCCAACACCCTTTGAGATATATTGAAAGAAATTGGTGCAATTGTATACAAGGTACAGAAGGGGTGTCATGTGCAAGAACCACAAATGTTGGTGTTGTGGTATTTGAGTTATCTACCCTTCCAATATAACACTATGACCAACTTGTGATCACCATATCTCCAATATCCTTTGAGGCATATTTTGATGGTAATTCGTACAGAAATACATGAGCTTAAGCAGGCATGTCATGTGCAAGAACCACAATTCTGAGTGCCCTGGTTTTTGAGTATAATCTTGTGATGGCCATAACTTCAAAACTTTTGTGATATATTGCTTGTTTAATTCTGGTGCACTTTCTATTGGTGAACAATCTTCTGAAGGCCATATTGGCTTTTGGTCAGGGGATTTGCCATCTCTTTCGATGTCTATTTTCTATAGTTTAAAGAAGAAATAAGAAAAATAAGGTTTACCCCTGCAAACCCCAGTTTTACTATATAAAAATGGGGTTCAGGGGGTCATAAGTATATAGGCACATTTTCAAAATGTCAGTGAAGGCTTGGATCATATTCTGTGTGGCACAGAATCGTTTATTTACATGTTTTAACCTGTATGGGCTTCCTTACTTTTCTTTTCAATTCTCTTCTTTGTAAGCAATTAAGAGAACATTTGTTACAGTATATGTATGGAAAGAGTTTATTTATAGAATTTATTCGTTATTGTTTATTCTTGATATCCATGTTGGTTGACCCTTCAAATACTAAGGAAGATTCAGAACAGATGGCAGTGTAAGCTTTTAGCTCAACAGAGCTGAAGGCTCCAGGGGAGCTTAAAGTACAGGTAGTGGTCTGTTGTCTGCATCGTCATCAACATTTTTAAACAACATCTCTGAAACCACTGGAAAAGTTGAAACAAAATTACATGCAAAACCTCCCTGGGTTGGGGGATTTAAAGTTTGTTCATGGGCTGTTGGCCACATGTCCAAGATGGCCACCATGCCCATACATGGTAAAAACCTTTAAAAATCTTCATGTCAAGTGGGAAAATGGCCAAAGACTTTCAGACTTAGGGCCTACTACATTTGTTCATGACCTTTAGACATGCAAACGAGCTTACACTGTCATCTACACATTGTTGTATACTGACACCATGGACGTGCATTCACCGAGAGATGCATTGCTAGCCAGATATAGAACTGAGCTTTACCTTAATTAATTGACTGGAAGAGACGAATAGGCATTAATGTGGGGCAATTTTTATGCTTCTTATCATGTAATTAAATATGTTTATATTATCATATGACTGTTGTTTTTGAGTTGAATACTCCATCCCTGACATTAGAAGCCTTCGTGGTGTAATCATGCTACTCACCTGATAAACTAGGGATTGCAGGAGCGATCCCAGGCTTCTCCAGACTTTCGGATGAGTCTTTAAACAAAGGTTCCGTCTCCATATGACCTTAGCTGTTGGTGGGACGTAAAACTGAAACACACACACCCACCACCATACCCGACATGTCATGAAATATACCATCGTCTTATAATATTTGCATGCTTTGGGTCTGGTTAAGCCTGTAACTCTTATCAAAGATTAGCTGGTAAGTCTAGCTGGATTTTCCTGATTCTGTTGCCTGAATGATTTTTTGGACACATTGTTCAAATCCTCTTTAGCTTAAGAAACTTAACAAACTAATTGTGGAGATTGATCATGAAATCTTTTCTACAGTCATTCTCTCCCTTCCTGATTTTCCTGATTCTGTTGCCTGAATGATTTTTTGGACACATTGTTCAAATCCTCTTTAGCTTAAGAAACTTAACAAACTAATTGTGGAGATTGATCATGAAATCTTTTCTACAGTCATTCTCTCCCTTCCGCTGAACCAAGAAGGGCAGTTGTCAGTTTCTGTCGTAAGAATGTGCACTGTACTGGTTAACCGCTAACGTATAAGCCTGCCCAGGAAAAGTGTGGATAGGTAAACTGATAGGCTCAAAAATTACCTAAAATAGTGTTGACTGGGCCATTAAACTCCGTTACAAACTTATTAATTACTTGTCAAAATATTTACTTTTCTGACAAGCACATCTTATTCAAGTCTATTTTGGCTGGAATAATATGAGTAGCTTTTGAACTGCATCTTTCAGAACATTATGAGCAATATTCACTAGGGCTGATTCTGCCTAACATGAAGTAGGATAAAGTTTCATTCAGCTTCAAGCATCTAGTCAAGACTTCTTAGTACGCACGGCTCTACACATCACATGTACAAGTCGGTGAAATGAACAACCCCATAAACCCCACTTCATATAGAGAAATGGCATGTGCGGGGGTATACAGTATTTTTTAGCTCACCTGTCACGTAGTTACAAGGTGAGCTTTTGTGATCACATTTTGTCCGTCCGTTGTGCGTGCTTCCTTGTGTCCGTAAACAATTTCAAATAAATATATCTCTAATACCCCGTGGCCAATCTTGATCAAATTTCATGTGAAGCATCATCAGGGAGGGGGAAAGGCTGCATAAGGTTTTTGGGCTGATCAGATTGGAATTCTGGTTGCCATGGCAAGATATAGCTCCCTTAGACTTATAATGGGAACAATTTAAAAAATCTTCTTCTCTGAAACCACAGGGCCCAGAGCTTAGATAATTAGCTTATAACAATGTTAAGTGGTCACCTACATAAATCCTGCCAATCATGCCCCTTGGGTCCAAATTGGCCACCCTAGGGGCCCCTTAGCTCCTATGGACTCGTAATGGAAAAAAAAAAAGCTTCAAAAATCAACTTCTCTGAAAGCACAGGGCCCAGAGCTTAGATATTTAGCATGTAGCAACAGCAAGTGGTCACCTACAAAATTCCTGCCAATCATGCCCCTGGGTTCCAAATGGGCCATGCCCCGGGGCCCCTTCACTCCCATAGACTTGTTATGGAAAAAAACTTCAAAAATCTTCTTCTCTGAAACCACAGGGCCCAGAGCTTAGGTATTTAGCATGTAGCAACAGCAAGTGGTCACCTACATAATTCCTGCCAATCATGCCCCTGGGGTCCAAATTGGCAACACCCCGGGGCCCCTTAGCTCCTATAGACTCATAATGGAAAAACGCTTAAAAAATCTTGTTCTCTGAAACCACAGGGCCCCCCAGAGCTTAGATATTTAGCATGTAGCAACGGCAAGTGGTCAGCCAATCATGCCCATGGGTTCCAAATGGGCCACGCCTCTGGGCCCCTTCGCTCCCATAGACTCATAATGGAAAAAAGCTTCAAAAATCTTCTTCTCTGAAACCACAGGGCCCAGAGCTGAGATATTTAGCATGTAGCAAGGGCAAGTGGTCACCTACATAATTCCTGCCAATCATGCCCCTAGGGTCCAAACGGGCCACACACCGGGGCCCCTTAGCTTCTATAGGTTCGTAATGGAAAAAAAACTTCAAAAAGCTTCTCTGAAACCACAGGGCCCAGAGCTGAGATATTTAGCATGTTGCAATGGCAAGTGGTAACCTACATTAATCGTTGCCAATCATGCCCCTGGGGTCCAAATGGGCCATGCCCCGGGGCCCCTTAGCTCCATAGACTCATAATGGAAAAAAAAAATTCAAAAATCTTCTTCTCTGAAAGCACAGTGCCCAGAGCTTAGATATTTAGCATGTAGCAATGGCAAGTGGTCACCTACATAATTCCTGCCAATCATGCCCCCGGGGTCCAAACAGGCCATGCCCCGGGGCCCCTTAGCTCCTATAGACTCGTAATGGAAAAAAGCTTCATAAATCTTCTCTGAAACCACAGGGCCCAGAGCTTAGATATTTAGCATGTAGCAATGGCAAGTGATCACCTACATAAATCCTGCCAATCATGCCCCTGGGGTCCAAATGGGCCACGCCCCGGGCCCCTTAGCTCCCATAGACTCATAATGGAAAAAAGCTTCAAAAGTCTTCTTCTCTGTAACCACAGGGCCCAGAGCTTAGATATATAGCATATGGCAATGACAAGTGGTCACCTTCATAAATCCTGCCAATCATGCCCCTGGGGTCCAAAAGGGCCACACCCTGGGTCCCCCTTAGCTCCCATAGACTCATAATGGAAAAAAGCTTCACTTGCATTGCAGGTCCATTGACATATTAGAATACATTTTCTCTAAGACCACTGGGCCAATTTCATTTAAATTTTATATGCAGCCTTGGAACACTGTGGAAACAAAAATTCATAATGACAAACAGTGTGGATCCTGATCAGACTGTCCAATCAGGATCTTTCCTGTTTGCCTGCATGCAAAGAAAATTGAGAAGTTTGCAAGAAAATGCAACAGACAAGATAAACAGACGGCATCATGCAAATTGACTTAGTGTCCAAAGGGCTAAAATAATACTTTGGAATTCATGCCTTTAGGTACCAAGAATGTGCATCCAAGATGTTTCCTTTAAAGTCTTTTCCAATTAATTGAAACTTTCTCAATCGGCGTAAATAAAAAATCTTGAATAGTATGCCCAGGAGAATTGAAATGTTCTGAAACATTGGTCAACACATCAGGAAAATGCACAATATCAAATGTATGATTATCCATGCGATTGGCACATTTCTGATGAGTCTGTCCAACATATTGAGCTTTACATTTCTTATATGTTATCAAATCAGTAGAAGAGCATGAAAGGTTCTGCTTTATTTTATACACACATGATGTAGTAGTACTTGTAAAACAGTCAGATTCGTGAATAGTTGAACAGTGAGAACAACGGCGTCTGTCACATTAGGTTACATTGTAAGAACAGATATACCTATTAGGTGTCGCTTTAATGGCAAGCTTTTCCATCTCAGAAGATTGCAAGCCAAATCCAATGTACAGAAAGAGGTGTTAGAGGAGTTCCTCTTTGCTGATGACATGGTAAAAGGTGCTCCAACAGAAGAGAGGTTGCAAAAAGGTATAGATCAAGTATCTGACTCCTGTGATAACTATTACCTCACAATCAGCATCATAAAGATTGAGGTAGTCTATCAACCAGCACCTGGTAAGCCTTACAATGGGCCCACCATTACCATGAAAGGTCAAAGATTGCAAGTGGTAGACAAGTTCATCTACTTTGGTAGCACACTGTCAAGAGCCGTGCACATTGATGATGGAATCAATGCCAGGATTGCCAAAGCTAGTGCAGCATTTAGCCGGCAACATGGTTGTGTTTGAGACCGAAGTGGAATCAGACATGACACGAAACTGAAAGTCTACATAACTGTGGTGCTGCCAACACTATCGTATGCATGTGAAACCTGGACAGTTTACCAACGGCACGTCAAAAAGACTGAATTAGGTCCATACAAGATGTCATAGAAAATTTTTAAAGATTAAGTGGCAGGACAGAATTCCAGGCATGGACGTCCTGAAAAGGGCGAGCGTGCAAAATGTACATACTCTTCTGAAACCAGTATGGTTGAGATGGATGGGTCATGTTACCCGAATGCCTGAGGACCGTTTGCCAAAGAAAATTGTCTAAAGAGAACTAGAAATTGGAAAACGCTCCTATGGCGGTAAAAAGAAGCGCTTCAAGAGAACTCTCAAAGCCTCCCTCAAGGACTTCAGCATACTAACAGAGTCGTGGGAACAAATTGCACAGGACAGAGCAAAGTGGCAGGATTGCTAGTGAATATGAGGCAAAACGAATCAGCGAAGCTGAGCAGAAACGCGCACAACGCAAAGCCAGAGCTAATGCATCACCAAGAGAGCTGTTTTCCTATAACATCTGTTGCTTTATCTGCAACAGACAGTTCAGAGCTAGAATTGGTCTCGTCAGCCATCTTAGAACACACAGACACCAACACTTCTCGAAGATGGTTAAGATTGGTCATTGTCAGCTCGAACCCATCGATACCGGTATTGATGGGTCCGAGTTGTCAGTAGTGACAGACGAACTATTATTATTATTACCATTATTGTTATATTTATCAGTAGAAGGAATCTAAGCCTGCCCAGGCAAAGCGGTGCGAGTCGGTCCGTCCATGCTTATAAACCCTATTGGTTTCATTGGACGACAGGGCTTCAGATGTCATTTCATCTGAATGTTAGGTAAAAGTCCCACAAAATTGAAAGCAAAGTCTCCAAAATGACCTATATAGTGTTGGCGGAGACGTTAAACATCAATTCTTGCATAAAAAACTATGCGCATGGCTGTTTGAAGCCGTTGCCAAATGGACCGAAAGCCGTTCTTAAACAGCAAAAGCATGTTCAAATCATGAAATTCGCATGCTGTTTGAACATGGATTTTGAACTTTTGATATAACAAGACTGGCCTTGCTTTGTTAACGTTACGTTGAGAGACGTAACGTTATCGCCCTGGGCGTAGCGTTTTAGGGTTCTGTGACGTCACTGCATGACAACGTGATTGTAAACAACATTCTGAACTGGCCGCCATTTTGGTTTGCCTGTCGCATTTGAAGAGTTTATATGGAGCTTTTTGGCGTTTTTATCAAAATTTGCTGTCGGATTCGTAAGTTATGCAGGAACAACGATCATCCATGGTTATTTCATTGCATTAACATTTGCCGGATTCCTCGGAAGATATTTGAACATTCGGCCTAGCGGCCTCATGTTCAAACAGCTTCCTCGGGATCCGGCAAATGTTAATGCATGAAAAACCATGGTTGATCCCTATAATCAAACAAACAAAATCATACTTGAGAAACGCGTACCAACATGTAGAACATAATATTTCATTTTCAGTGAAGCGTAAAATAGAAGTGGAGGCAATGATCTTCTTTTTGACAAAAGTCAAAATTCCAAATACAGAGGAATATCAGTATGCTAGTTTTTGAGCGAGAGGATATTATTATTATTGAATTCAGGCACACCAACACAAATGAAACATAATGGAGCATTGTACATAACAGGTGCTTAACTAAACTGCAAAGTAACACAACCATTTCACATTACGATAACACAGCCCAGTGATATTATGTGTGTGTATGAATTAAGAAATAGATCAGCTCTAACTGTGATTTGTTGTGTAATAAATCACAGTTTGGAGGTCAGTTGTAAAGTAGACAAATCACGAGCGCGTAGCGCGCGTGATTTGTCTACTTACAACGGACCGACAAACTGTGATTTATTACACAACAAATCACTGGCTAGAGCTGATCTATTTCGATTCTAACACGCTGAAAATCGGCAATAATGTTGTTGTTTCCTTCAAAATCTCACAACTTTTCGCCATTGTTAGAAGAAATCCCGCTTAAATTATCGACTGAAACACATGCATTTATATCCTTTTCTAACGTTTTCGATGCGAGAAAATGACGTTACACCGTCTAACGACAAGTAAATCGACTAGTGACGTCATAAATTTGAAGTTTTTAATGACGTCACACGTCACGCTCTTCCGAGCTGTGATTTGTTGCAGAATAAAACACAGTTATTTTGCATTGCCTATATAGGCGCGCTGTGTTAGAATTCGGGTTTAACCTCGCTTTCAACAATTTTTTAGTCATATCACGACGGTGTCTGGTTGCGACAGGGAGCGTGTGATATAATGCAATCCTCCATATCTCCAAAAGTTTATGTTCTGGTGAAAGTTTGTGACATTTTTCTTATCTGTACTCCTTATACAGTAGAACTTCGATGGCTCGAACACTGATGGCTCGTGTACCATGGATGTGTCGAACCCATTCTTGAGCCCCTAGCGAAATCCTCTACATGTGTATAGTGGGGGTAATTAAGGAGATTTTAGTCTTTTATATTACAAATGTATGCTGTGTGTACTCATTAGAATCGCCTCGATGAGGTTATTCTAATGAGTACACACAGCATACATTTCCATTATAGAGCACCGAAAATGTCTAAAAGTATCTTGCTATGCCTCCTGACAGTAACCTCAGTGGCTCGAACTACCCCTGTCTCGAACAGATTTTCGAGATCCCAAAGGTGTTCGAGCCATCGAAGTTCGACTGTATATGTTGAGGTTGCTCACAAGAACAGCTTCATTGAGGCGGTTATGAGGAGAACCCACAACCTATGGCTTTAAACAGAAATGAGAAAATATTGTATACCCCTGTTGGGACTTGAAGAAATAAATGGGCTGCATGATGCTTCCACGCAAAGCTGAATCCGACCGCTCATGAGGACTGGTAAACCACATAGAGTATCTAAATATGTTCTGTAAAAGGGCTATCCTTTGGAAGCAAGGTCTGCCCAGTCTGCCCAGGCAAAGTGTGCCGAGGCAAAGCGTTGCGAGTCGGACCGTCCATGCTTATAAACCCTATCGGTTTCATTGGGCGACAGGGTTTAAGATGTTATTTCATCTCAATGTCGGGTAAAAATCCCACGACATTGGAAACAACTTCTCCAAAATGACCTATATAGTGTTGACTGGGACGTTAAACGTCAAATCAAACAAACAAAACCCCTGTTAGGGGGTGAAACGATTCACTGAAATCGTATCGTGATACTTTTGCTTACGATACGCATATCGTATCGTTGGGCAAATATCGCGATATCTGATGATGCGCCCAAAACAAAATTTCCAAAGAATAAGACAACCTTAACATGTTTCAAGACCAGTTTAATAACAAATTACAAATATCTTAATTGCTACTGAGATACATTGATCACTTCTATGACAAATACGGGCATCTAACAGAGGCTTTGTTACACAAAATATAACTCTGAGATGGTTTTTAAATTGACCCAGTTTTCAAAGAGTTTTAATTTTTTTTAGTTGTGATTTAAGCATGAAAGTAGTGTCGTGATATGTATCGTATCATGGGGTATCGTTACAGCCCTAACAACCCCTGTAAACCCAAATTTTCTCTATATAACCTGGGTTGTGCAGTAAGAGAACAACACACCCATGCATGGCGTTTGGTGTTTAAAAAAACTTTATAGGTACAACCAGATATTCGCACGAACTTCAGATGTTTACTTTCACTATCAAATTCCTGCTAATTACAACACAGAAATCGCTGTTCGAGGGAGCTTACCACTAAATATTTTCCATAGGCGACAATAGTAACCTTTTACATGCTCCCACAAAAACTACACATACAAAACTTTTTAAAACTTACTTATTTATAGAGCCATCCTAGCTCAACAAGTTGATGAGAAAAAATCCACATGTTGCGCGTCTCCTTTTCAAGTTATGATCCGCCATGTTTGTTTACATGCAGACTCGCAGTGAATACAACCCGGCTTTTTAACAGAGGGGTGACAATATAAAATCAGCCACAAATTCTTTGAGCTTGCAGATATAATTATAAAACACACATAATTTTATTTCCTAATAACTATCCTTTTCTCACATTGAAATGAAACATGGGATATTTATCCAATGGAAAGTAGAAGTTAAACAAAGATCAGGAATTGATACAATTAACTTACTCCACCCATAAAAGACACCAAAGGGAAAGAAATACAAACATTAAGCGACCAGACCATAATGGAAACCTAAACAAAGGAAGGCCATAAGGACAGTTACTTTCCCACAAAATGGCCATATGGCCATCCAAAACCAAAAGACACAAGTGATACACACAGTAAGTAACAAACAACAACATAAATAAATCGCCACAGAAGAGCCGCCTTGGAACGGTCAGTGGAAGATTTCCACTGGGGGGCTTAAATCGATTTTACGTGGCCACAATCCTCGCCCTTACTTCCGTCGCGATTTAGACAAATAATTTGTTCAGTCCGCATGAAGGCCTCCTAACTCATCAGTGCAACATCTCCGTGAACACAAAAATCAAAGAACCACAGAGGTGAGACAACGGTGAGGACTCGACAGCAAGAAACCACTGAAATGCTGAAGCAAAAGAAAACCAACAGTTAGACTCCGATGAGCCCGACCAGAGACAGAGCATCAGGCACCAACCAACATTATCTCTCTAATTTTCAATAAGCCTTTACGTTGGAGCCGTCATAGAATCTGAGGCCTGACCCACCGGCGTGCAATTAAAGAGGGAAGCAAAGTTGCCAACCGTGATTGGGTTAACTACCATGCATGCAGTCTGTCGTATAATATCCAAGTTGTACCCAATATTTTTATATCGAAGAATGATTTTACGAAATTGGGTGCTGAAGTCATCGCGGTTATATATATTTCTGAATTCATATACTAAGTCACCATAAAATTCGGGTTCCGATAGACCTTGTTGCAGAAGAGATTTAAGTCCAATATTGAATTTTGAAATTAAATCAGAATGGCGTCTATAAAATTTTGAAAAGGCTTTGCGTAGTTTATGGTACCGGTAACCCTGATTAAGGAGTTTAGCCATTAATAATTTATTACGAGTGTTGAAATCAGTTACATGACTACACACACTAGCAAATCGAATTAATTGCGAAATATAAACGCCATAGGATGGCGCACGAGGAACATCACCATCCAAAAAAGGAAAATTTACAATCTCAAAATCAAAGTCATCGCGTTTATCATAAATTTTGCACGAAACAAATCCATCTACAATAGATAGATGTAAATCCAAAAACGGGGCCTCGGTATCAGAAGAATTTGCTTTATTTAACTGAAGTTCTAGGGGGTAAATCTGACTGATCAAACCATCAAAATAGGTATTATCAATATTTAATAAATCATCTAAATATCTAGAAGTAGAGCTAAAAGCTTCAATAATTTCAGATTGGTTATCAATGGAAAGCGACAAAAATGAAGTCTCTTTCATAACAATACAAGAACAGATCAGCCACAAGAGGTGCGCAATTAGTACCCATCGGAATACCCACAATTTGTCTAAATAACTTAGTACCGAATCTAATATAAATATTGTCAAGTAGAAAGGTGAGGGCATCACACACTTTCTGACATGACCAAAGTGTATAATTCTTATGCTCTTTAGAAGTGAAAAATGCATTTCTGACATTACATGCAAGATAGAGAGAATCTTCTCTGTGAAAAGCCCATTCAATTAAATCATTAATCTTTTCTTTTATACGATTATGAGGAAGTGTAGTGTAAAGAGTGGAAAAATCGTAGGTAGACAGACTAGAAGCACGAAAATGTCTAGATTTCAATTTATTTAAAACCTCATTCGAATTTTTTATAGACCAAAACAGATTTCTTCCTGATCTTTCAAAGACTTTATCACAATATTTAATTACATGCGTTTTAATAGCAGTAAGACAGGAAGTTAATAATTTAGAAAGTTCAGTGGTAGTGCAAGAGCTAGAATTTGCAATAAACCATGCTTTGTAAGGTTTTTTATGAAGTTTTGGTAACCAGTATAGCGTAGGAAGTTTGTCTTGGCCTTCGTTAACACACACAGCAAACTTGGTGGCTGAAAGACAAACATGTTTATCTACTATAGCTCTCTCTTCAGCTAAAGGCTGAAGTTCATAGGCCTTAGTACCACCAAGCTCCTGCTTAAGCGTGTTAACATAGTGGAGCCGTCACACAACGACGGCGTTGTTAGCGGCCTTGTCTGCAGGGGCCAAAACAAACTTCTTATGAAATTCTTGAATACCTAGTTTAAGATGACGTAAAGACGTCTTGGGCTTAGGAGGTAATAAGTTAGTATTTTGAGAATAGAAAGAAATGCGTTTATTCACTAGTTTTAAAATGCTAAGTTTCCAGTCCTTAAGGGCTTTATGCTCAACATACTCTCGCTTACACCATCGATTACCGAATTCATTCAAGGAAGCAGCGATTTCATCTCTACATTTACTGAAATCAATTTTAGAAGGAAACCGATATTTCGGTCCTTTAGAAATTATATTCCTTATCCTAGAATCAGGAGTAATTTTCAAATTGCCAGTAATTACATGACCAGCAGCAGGATAGCAATACCAGAAGCCTGTCTGGTATTTAGACTGCAACTAAAAGCTGTCCCAAAGTGATAAAACCCAGTACCTCCAGTATTTAGTGCAAAGCTACCTCGAGTAAATCACAGCCCCTCCATCTGAGTCTCAAGCTAGGAAAGAAAAAGTATACTCTGGAAAAAAGATCAAAGCACTGACAGTGCTGATGGGGCAATGGTTTGTAATCTTTGGATAGAATTAGGCAAATTTTGCATCTGGTAAGTAGTTTTTAAAAATCAGGCTTAAAATATAGTAGTTTAAACGGGGCTAGAATATATTAGGGGTCACTGATGAGGCCTAATTTGATGAAACTAGCTAATATGAACCAGAAAAGGACGGATTACAGTTTTCTATTGCAAAGTGCCTACTGAAAGAGCTAATTCTTGAAGTCAACAAAATTTGATCAAAACACACTCATAAGGTGTCCAAATATCTATAGTTTATTGAAAACTGTTTTATTTTGTCATCTGCATGCGTTTTCGTCATAAAATTTCCGGTTGAATACATGCACTGCCGGTCATGTGCAACATTGTGCCTATGGACAAACTGAAGACCCTTGTGGTGTTCAACGGAAACTTGCATGGTCGTCCACATTGTTAACCGGAGAAAACTACACACCACTTTATTTTAGAAACAAGAATCCTTTTAAAAATGCTGATGTTTTGGCGGTTAACGATGTGGAGGTTGTTGAAAAATAAACTTTTATCGATAAAATAAGGTGAGAAAATTAATGTAATCAAAGTACAGTACATACTCGCAAAGGAAAAAACTCAATATACTACATATACAGAAGAACAATGGCTCGTCATCTATATGAGCATGACCATGATTCCATGCTGGACAAAAGAGAATGCTTTTCATTAATCCCCCGCCGCGAAGCGGAGTGGGGATTATAGGAATGGCCTTTGTCTGTCCATCTGTCCGTCTGTCTATAACACATTCTTGTCCGCTCCGAATCTCCTTAACCCTTAGATAGAATTTCTCTAAACTTTGGTCAAATATTCTTCTCAGTGAGACAAAGTGTCGCGCGCAAGACCCAGGTCTGTACCTCAAAGGTAAAGGTCATACTTAAGAGGTCAAATGACCAAAAAGGTATTTTTATTGTGTCCGATCAAATACTTTCTTATTCCTGGATGCATTTAAAAATTACTTTGCAGAAATGTTAACTATAATGTGAAAGTGCGTCGCGCGCAGGGCCCAGGACCGTATCTCAAAGGTCAAGGTCATACTTAAGAGGTCAAATGTCCAAAAAGGTCTTTTTATTGTGTCCGATCAATTACTTTCTTATTCCTGGATGCATTTAAAAATTACTTTGCAGAAATGTAAACTATAATGTGATGGTGCGTCGCGCGCAAGGCCCAGGACCGTACCTCAAAGGTCAAGATCATACTTAAGAGGTCAAATGTCCAAAAAGTTCTTTTTATTGTGTCCGATCAAATACTTTCTTATTCCTTGATGCATTTAAAAATTACTTTGCAGAAATGTTAACTTTAATGTGAAAGTGCGTCGCGCGCAAGACCCATGTCCGTACCTCAAAGGTCAAGGTCATACTTAAGAGGTAACACGTCCAAAAAGGTCTTTTTATCATGTCCGATCAATCGATTAATTACTTTCCTTATCCTGGATGCATTTACACATTACTTTGCAGAAATGTTAACTATATTGTGATAGTGTGGCGCGCGCAAGACCCAGGTCCGTTCCTCAAAGGTCAAGGTCATACTTAAGAGGCCAAAGGTCCAAAAAGGTCTTTTTATCATGTCCAATCAATTACTTTCTTATTCCTGGATGTATTTAAAAATTAATTTGCAGAAATGTTAACCATAATGTGAGAGCGCAAGACCCAGGTCAGTACCTTAACGGTCAAGGTCATACTTAGAGGCCAAATGTCAAAAAGGGTCTTTTTGTCGTCAATAACTTTCTTATTCCTATATGGATTTTAAAAAGAATACTTGGCAGAAATGTAAACAACAAAGTGGCAGGGTGTGGCGTTCAATATCCAGGTCGGTTCCATAAAAATCAAGGTCATACTTAGAGGTCAAATTAAAAAAAAAGTTATTTTTTGTGCTCGATTAATAGCTTTCTTACTTCTGGATAGTTTAACAATTACTTGGCAGAAATGATAACCATAATGTGACAGTGTATCGTATGCAAGACCCAGGTCGGTTCCTCAAAGGTCAATGTCATATTTAGAGGTCATAGAAAGGCACTTTTCTTTCGTGTCTGTTCAATCACGTTCTTTGTCCTGGATTGATTTTAAAATAACTTTTCATAAATGTTAATTATCATGAGACGATGTTCCGTGGGTGACACCCAGGTTGGTTTCTAAACGATCAAGGTCATACTTAGAGGTCAAAGGTCAAAAAGGGTATTTTGGGGGGAGTTTTGTCAATAGCTTTCTTACTCCTGGATGGATTTTAAAATTACTTAGCAGAAATGTTAACCACCATAAGATTACCAATTCAATGTCAAAGTCACAGCTTAAGATCACAAGGTTGAGCTTTGTTACTGAAGGCGGCGGGAGATTTGAATGTCCCTCATACTGCTTTCTTGTTGATGAATTAAAGACGTATCATGTTACACACAAGAGCACCTGTCTGAAGATATTAAATGCGAGTTCAGTATTTACAAAGATGACAGCCTAATAAGTGTTAGGATTCAATCTCGTCACACAACATCAAAGGCATATTTCTATGGCTTTCTTATCAATCTGGTGCTGAGAGTATAACCGTTCAGTATTGTCTGTGAAAAGCTGGTGCAAGACAATTTGGCTGTAACTGTAGCTTCGGTACTAAGGTGCCTTGGCTTTCAGTGCCACAGTTCAGCTGCACTAGCTCCTGTTAGTGATCCAAAAGAGCATTTTGAAATGCTGCTGATGAAGACTGGGAGTCTATGGATGGTAAGAAGAGTAGGGAGTAGGTCATGCCTCTCAAATAATCATCTTGTATTTTAGAAACACATCTTTAGTATTATTTTCAAAATATCAAACAGTTTTGTCTATTTTCCTATTTATATGCAAAAAAGTTTAAACGTCTTATTATATATTTGATTATAATTTTAAAAGAATGTTTTAGTCATATCCTTAAAAAGGTGATATTGTATTTTAATGCCTTATTTTTAAGTTTTATTCTTTTAATCACAGCATACTTATTATTTATACGGAATTTCCAATCTAACTGTGATGTACTTAGTTTCTTTTTAAGTGGAGTATACTGGAATATTTACTCTGTTCTAGTCTTTCTGCCACAATTTAAGTATATATTACGGAATAGAAATAATATTCCGTAGTATTAAGCAATTCTAACATATTATATATTAATACATAAATGTTAACATGGTTAAACAAAATAGAAAAGTTTTATGCACATTCTGTACAAAAAAAATTGTGTCACGTGATACAAGACACATAGATTATGATATGTACATGTAGATCAGCAACAGACGCGAATTATATGGAATGTAAGCACGCTTTGGTGCGGTTTATTATTTAAAAATGTCATATTACTTTGGTATATCACCAAACACTGGCAATTACCCCACTTGTAGAAAAACGGAAGTCACGTGACTGCATATGTCATGGCTAATTAAATATTGTCGTCAAATGAACGTGCACATATTGGACTGTGTTGCATATATGTTTAATCAAGATCCATCGTAGGCACAAATATGGCTAAACTGTAACTCGTCCTTTGTACACTTGACGGTTTTCATGTCTTTGATCCAAAGCAGAAATCTTAACAGAAGACATTAACTACAGCTCTGGTACTGAGGGACTGTTTGGTCACCAAAAATGTTTTCATTGTTGTTGTGGTTGTTATTAATTTCTATTTTAGAAAAAAAGTTTATTTTTCTGTCTTTATCATATCTTGCAAGTATTTAAACTGTATAAATTTATAATGATATATCCGGGTTTACAAGAACACAAGAAACAAAACAATCAGAATCTGTTGCAAATAGTTTCTAAAGTGGAATCTTTCACGTATCCCCTGTATTAATAAAGTATCAATAAAATGGTTGCCACTTGATTCTCCACTACCTATCCCCACTTAGAAAAACTAGGTAGGATAATTGCGGGATAGGAACGATTGCATACCAGGACAAATCGTCCCGCTTTGTGACAGTTTGGGACAAAACGTCTCCCGCAGGAAACGTCCTATTACCACGGTAGTCACCAGTTTTATCCTCAACAGCTGTTATTAGATTGGTCTCTCCTTAAAATCCTACTCTTTGTCCTAAAAAGCACTAGCCAGTTATATGTCGTTAAAGAAATGCAATAAGATATTTTCTATAACAAAACTTCTTTATTGACCAGAAACACCCCAAAAATGACATATGTGTATGCTTAACCAGGGCGAAAATAATTGAACTCTGCTATACTTTCTAATACACATTCATACTAAATGGAATCTGCTACCTAAGTAAGCGAAAGATCATTTCAAAATTTAGGTATGTCAGGTTGTGTTTTCTCCAAAATCTATTTGGGAAATAGCTAAACTGTTTACAAAAAGCGTAGTCCCCAATCATACACAGAAGGCGGTATTTGATCTGGACCTGCACTGTTTTACCATCACCCGCTGTTTTTAGATTGGTGTCTCCTTAAAATCCTACCTGTTCGGTTGTGCATGCCCTCAAAGGACCAGCCAGTTTTTGTCATTTTAACCAGAAAGAATATAATTGAACTCTGCTATATTTCCTTTGACCCATTTTGTGCTGAATAGAATCTAATGCCTTATATGAGCACAGATCATATCAAAATTTCGGGATGCCAGGTTGTGTTTTCTTCAAATTTATTTTGAAAATAGTAAATTGTTTGCAAACAACGTTGGCCCAGATCACACGCCGCAGTAGGCGGCATTTGATCTGGATCTGCACTGTTTGCCAATTACCCGTTTTTGGGTTTCCTGTACACAAAATAGGCATTTTGCAGTAAGACGAACTTCACTCTCTTCTTATCGCTCTGGGGCCATCGCCCCAAAAATTAAACAAATAACGTCCCAGATGTTTGAGTGTTGACAGGAAATCATTCAAATGTAAATATTTACATTTCCAATGTAAAGTCTAATGTAAACCTATAGAAAACAATTCGCCCATGAACGCATCGAATCACATGATTTTCAGTGACGTTATGTGACGTCATTCTAAACCATTGTTCTCTACGGGCGTTGATGACGTCAACGCTGCTCCGCTCTTTGTAGAAAAACAGCGTGTAAATGTTTTTTCAGCTTGAAGAAATATATGGGCTGCATGATGCTTCGACGCAGAGCTGAATCCGGCCCGCACACTAGTACCGGTAAACCGCTTAGAGGATCTAAGCCTGTCCAGGAACCGCGGTGCGAGGCGGGACCGCCCATGCTAATAAACCCTATTGGTTTCATTGGGCGACAGGGCTTGAGATGTCATTTCATCTCAATGTCGGGTAAAAGTCCCACAAAGTTTGAAGCAACGTCTCCAAAATGACCTTTACAGTGTTGACGGGGACGTTAAACCTCAAATCAAACAAAACAAGCATTTTTTCGCCCATTGATGAGGGGCAAATAATGTAAATATAAAAAATAAACTTAATTTTTCTGCTTTTCATGAAAGTATGAACGGCAGTGGGTCGCGAGCAAAGTTTACATGAACCCCATGAACCCCTTCGGGGTTCATATACTTTACACGCCACCCACTGCGTTCATACTTCCATGAACTGCAGAAAAATAAATTTCATTTCTTAAATGATTATATCGCAGTCTCTATGTTACTGTATGGCAGCGTTATTACGAGTAATGTCCTGGAGCTAGCATGAAATAGTTTCCACCGAAGTTGCCGGTGTACAGGCATCCAGAATAAGATTTTCTTGAAGATGTAACCGAAATTCGGATCTGTCATGAATGTTAGCCTTTGAAATCTCTGATCTGTGTTTGTGGACAGTAAATAAAAATAATCTGTTGTTACAGACAGCATTTTTCTTGACAACTGGACTCTTTATGGGGCGTAGTTTGTTTATTTAACCGATTTGGAATAATTGTAGTTTTAGTGTGAGCAAGTGAATGTAACAGATTTTGTTCCGTCGACGTGCACTTGACGTCGAAAACAATTTTTTTATGCGATTTTCTTTAAAAATATCTTTCAATGAACTGGAGAAGCCTTATCTGGTTTAGAAATATAGTCAGAATGTTGCTGCGGTATATCCAAGCATTTGGTTTCTTCTCCATTAGCAGCGAAAGTCAACAAATTGCCTTCTCGATAAAAAAAAAACTTCACCTACCCTTTCTTCGTCACCTTTACTGTGTTCTGTCTTCGAGGTAGTAATATGTCTTCAAAATATCCGGTTGTACTTATTTTGAAACAAACGGGGCAAAGAATACAAAAATAATAGCTATACGCAGGCAAGGAACGTGATCCTATTTACCCTGTCAAGTATCAAAGCAACGAAGTTGTGGTGCTGCATAACTTTTTCACATTTTGTAGGCTTACATTGTTATAATGTTTTATTAGCCAGAACTGCGTAGTATGACCCATCTTCTTTCTTATGAATGTTTTCATTGCTCTTAAAGGAACTCATTTTTGATTTTTATTTGCCTTCACTGCAGCTGGTGTTGTGCCGTGTGACGGCCGTAAAACGTCTCCCCGTACATCAATCATAGTGCAGTTTATATTTTACTTTTGGTCCTTTGAGATCAGCGTGAATATTCTGAGCAATCGGAAATAAAATTATTGGTTTAGACTCATATTCTAGACAGGTTTTTAATTATTTGGACCCCATTTTGATTTATATCAGTCTTTGAATCGACTGCCTATTCGAAATTAGCAAAATTGCAGTTTGTGTCCTCTGGCTTTCGTTGTCGGATCATTACAGGGTCACTGTTGAGGCTTTATTAGCCGAAACTGCGTAGTATGACCCATCTTCTTTCTTATGAATGTTTTCATTGCTCTTAAAGGAACTCATTTTTTATTTTTATTTGCCTTCACTGCAGCTGGTGTTGTGCCGTGTGGCGGCCGTAAAACGTCTCCCCGTACATCAATCATAGTGCAGTTTATATTTTACTTTTGGTCCTTTGAGATCAGCGTGAATATTCTGAGCAATCGGAAATAAAATTATTGGTTTAGACTCATATTCTAGACAGGTTTTTAATTATTTGGACCCCATTTTGATTTATATCAGTCTTTGAATCGACTGCCTATTCGAAATTAGCAAAATTGCAGTTTGTGTCCTCTGGCTTTCGTTGTCGGATCATTACAGGGTCACTGATGAGGCTTTATTAGCCGAAACTGCGTAGTATGACCCATCTTCTTTCTTATGAATGTTTTCATTGCTCTTAAAGGAACTCATTTTTGATTTTTATTTGCCTTCACTGCAGCTCACCGTCTATCATCTACACCGGAAATAGAATCCCGGTGAATCGAAAGTAATAGCTGCAGGTGAAGGAGTGCCTCTTGAAAATGGATTATTTTACTGCTTGTAGGCATTAGGTTAAGATTACTGTTATCAAATATCAGTAGTGGACATAATTTGCTGCTGCCATGAGAAGTGCTTTCTTAAAAAACGCACAATTGTGCAATTACAGACCGAATATTCGACAGCTGGTACCGTAAACAAAATGGATTTGGCAAGTTCGTTGTTGTTTTGTTTAATGTTTATGCCTTTCTACTGAAGTTTTTCACTTAATCAGAAAGAACAATGATGGAGAAAATAATTTGCAAAAGAAACTCGCCTCAAATTGTACTTTCAACACAAATGTTTGCCTAAACGTAAATTACCTGTTGTACGGCGAATAGTAGTGTGGTGTACGGCTTGTTGCAAATTAGCGTAAACGAAAGTGTACGGCGAATAGTTCCATGTTTATAGCTGATGACATTTTAAAAGTATACCGACCGGCCTTCCGATGCTTCTCTCACATCCACGAGTACTGTACTGCTCTGCATGTATGTCCTGTCAAAGTCAGGTGCTATATTTTGTCGAACATGCTGCTTCGAAATGTAAACAATGGCCGACAAGAACTGGGGCTTAATCAATAGATTCACCTGCCTGTCACAACATCTTTATCCAGTGTCATCAGAATTTTATAAACACACTTCAACAATTTTCACCCATTCTCTTGTCGTATTAGCAAGAACCCATCACAATATAGTAATGCTAGTTAGAAACTAATGACTATGTATAGTTTTAAGACCATATTTTGGCACAGAAGCGTTATTGTGGGTTAAAAAGAAGTGCGAATTATGAAATCACGGCTGAGCAAATATACGCGCGTGGAAGACTCGTAAGGGGTAGATGACGGTTATGCACTTAAAATACTTAAGGGAACTTTTGGCCATGACTTACGAGTGATTACACTATATAACGAGACTTAAAGTGTCAACATTTTGAGATGAAATGACATCTAAAAACGTTTCGCTATATGAATACAACAGAATAAAGATGCATGGCCAGTCCCACTCGCACTACTTTCTCTAGGTTCTGCGGTTCGATTAGTTGCAGCGGTAATAAAGTTACGGTGTCCAAACATGCTACACTGGTATCATTTGCCGGGATAAATGCCCCAAACTGCACCGTCTATCAGATCGAGATGTTAACTGAAGCCCTCTACCCCCGTGCAGGGAGAATCATCTTCTATGCAAGTTAGAGATATTTGCGTAATTACATGATGAGTTTAAACAATAGTTTATTAGTTAACTATATACGGTCACTAATAAACCATTGTTTAAACTAATCATGTAATGTAATCTCTCAGATCCATTTCCTGTGACAAATGGAGTCAAGCAAGGTTGTGTGATAGCCCCGACACTGTTCCTCATTGGGGGTGACATGGCAAAAGGTGCATTATTACTGTGTATGCTTTCATCCTGCAACTCTGGAGTATGTGTAATGTACACCTGAGAGTAATGGTCAAATGTGTCCGATCGCAGCAGTTGTTTTTAGGGCAGTTCAACGGCCCAGTCAACACTATTTAGGTCATTTTCTTCCGAACAGTTTACCTATCCACACTTTTACCGTGCAGGCTTATATGTAAGCGGTTACTCTTCTTGAATCAACGGAAGGGTGACAATGAGGGAGAGAATGGCCGTAGAAAAGATTTCATGATCAATCTCCACAACAGAGTGTTGCAGACCCCGGCACGTATCAAATCCACGTCCTCCTGGTCACCAGTCAGACGCACATCCGACTGAGCTCCCGAGGCCGGCCAATCGCAGTAGATAGATAGATAGATAGATAGATAGATAGATAGATAGATAGATAGATAGATAGATAGATAGATAGATAGATAGATAGATAGATAGATAGATAGATATCTTCATGATCCGTTGGTCGGGGAAAGCATATATACCCTTAAAAGTGGGGGGGAATGAAGTTGTCCATCATTGGCGTTTAGCAATAAAGAATAAAATAAATGCTTTTCCTCTTTCGCAGAAGAAATACGATTCATGCACATGCAAAAAACACGGGAAGTGGTAAACTCCGGACAAAATTCAAAGAGGTTCTTCTGTCGCGGTTATTTTTGTTATGGTTTGTCTTTGGGTGTTTGTGTCGCTTATATTATTTTATTGGGGTGGCTGTCATTTTGGCTTTCCGCTATTGGTGTTTCCGTTGGGGTCTGTTGTTTCATGTTTGTGGTTGTTTCTCTTTGGTGTTTCTGATTGGAACTAAGGGTTGATAATCATTGTATCGATACCGGATCATTGCCTCCACCTCTATTTTCTATATATATATATATATATATATATATATATATATATATATATATATATATATATATATATATATATATATATATATATATATATATATATATATATATATATATATAGTCAGAAGAAAGACAGACAAGGTATCCCGCCCCTTAATAAAAGTGGAGGGAACGGGGTTACTGAATCAGACTCTGAAAGGTCAGGGGAACTAGTTGGTCAATTCAAGGATGCGTTTAATAAAACTGAGTTCACGGAGGTTCCATTGACAAGAAGATCGGCCCCATTTATGGATACTATTGTTGTGTCATCGGCAGGAGTGATCAAGTTACTAAAAAGGCTTAAACCCCACTAACGCTTTAGAACCTGATGAGCTACATCCTAGATTCCTGAAGGAACTAGCAAAAGAGTTAGATCCAGTTTTTGTCCACCTTTTTAACAGTCTCTTGATATGGGTGAAATCCCCAAAGAATGACACAAAGCGAACATTTGCCCACTCTTCAAAAAAGGAGATAGGGCTCTTAATCATAATTATCACCCTTTGTCTCTGTCTTGTGTTCTGTGTAAATTGTTTGAACATATAGTCTGCTCAAACATCATGGCCCACTTGAATTAACATAAACTTTTATCATTTTATCAGAAAGATAACATGCATTAAGGAAAAGGCATAGTTGCGAAACTCAGTTGAAAACAACTGTTAATGATTGGGCAAAAATCTTGGAGAAAGGTGGACAGATAGACACATTTATTCTGGACTTCGAGAAAGCTCTTGACACCACACCACATGAACTACTTAAATCTAAGTTATTTGGTTATCGCATTGAGGGAAATACTCTCATATGGATAGATTCCATTCTTTGCTACAGAAAACCGCGTTGTTGTTAATGGCGAATCTTCAAAGTGGGCACCAGTTTTGTCTTGAGTCCCACAAGGGACTGTTTTTGGTCCACTGTTATTCTCCCTGTACATCAGTGTTGTTTCCACTGACCCTGACTTTGCAATAAGACTGTTCGCAGACGATTGTGTTTGCTACCAGGAAATTAGAGATCCAGATGGTTCACTGAAACTTCAGAATGATATAGATAGATCAGGATGTTGGGCCCGAAAATGGGACATGAGATTTCAGCCCGTTAAATGTAATCATCATTCATTCGCATAGAGTTTCAGACACTTACTGCAAAAAACTGACATTTATAAAGAATCATACTTCCCCCGAACTATTACAGATTGGAATGCCAATCCCGATTCGATTATTTCAGCAGCTGAAGATGCTGAGGATTGTGTATCTAAGTTTACCTCTTTAATGAGAGCTAGGGACTAACTTCCAATCACAGGTTCCCTTCTTTGCTACAGAAAACAGAGGGTTGTTGTAAATGGTGAATCTTCAGAGTGGGCTCCAGTTTTGTCTGGAGTCCCGCAAGGGACCGTTCTTGGTCCACTTTTGTTTTCCCTGTACATCAATGATATTTCCACTGACATTGACTCAGAAATAAGACTGTTCGCAAATGATTGTGTTTGTTACCGGGAAATTAGAGATACAGATGACTCATTGAAACTTCAGGCTGACATAGATAGATTAGGATGTTGGGCCCGAAAATGGGGCATGAGATTTCAACCAGTTAAATGCAATATTATGCAGATAAGTGAAAGAGATCTAATAAAGTTGAGGCTTCTTACACCTTAGAGGGAACGGTCCTCGAGAATGTGGACTCCATTAAATACCTTGGAGTGACAATCTCACACAACTTGAGATGGAATACTCATACAAGCAACATGTGTACTAAGGTAAATAGAACGCTTGATTTCCTGAGGCGAAATCTTCATCAATGCCCTCAGGATGTAAAAGGGGCAGCATATAAAGCTCTTGTTCGCCCAATCTTGGAATATGGTAGTTGTATCTGGGACCCCAGTGGAGTGGTCCTTAACGATGAAATTGAGAAAGTTCAGAATAGAGCTGCTAGATTTGTAAGAGGCAATTAATGCTTTGAAACTGGGAGCATGACTGGAATACTTGGAAAATTAAAATGGGAGTCTCTCAAGAACAGGAGAAAAGACAGTAGGCTAATCCTTTTATACAAACAGATTCCAACAGATGACCTTGTTCCCCCAGCTAGACACACCATTCGTTGGCGTTTCAGACCCTTACTGCAAGAACTGACATTTATAAAGAGTCGTTCTTCCCCAGAACCATTAGAGAATGGAATGCCCTTATAGATTCGATAATTTCGATAGCTGAAGGTGCTAAATTTACCTCTTTGGTTTGAGCTAGGGACTAACTACCCACATCACAGGTCCTGGTGTATGAATGTCATTTGACGTATCACCAGTAACAATCCTGATTCTGATTCAGGTCCTGGTGTATGAATATCATTTGACGTGTCACCAGTAACATTTCTGATTCTGAATAAAGGATTAGCCATTCCTATTCGCCGTACACTTTTTTGACTATATTCCGTACAGCTATCTGGTTGTAAACAACTAAACGCCGTACACATGGATTTTTAGTTTAAATACGCTTAGTGCATGATAAAATCATGACCATGCACTGAAAGTTTTTATTTACTACCCATTATAAACTGAAACAGGTAAAAGAAAGTTTAAGCGGAAATAAATCAAGAAATTATAAAATCTGAAACCGATTTTCGACAATGCTGGTCTTCACTCAGTACCAAGCATCGATAAACTTGTGTTCTTGACTTTAAATTGAAACATACAGCTTCGAAAAACGCATCAAATGTTGCAGAAATCCCTCTGTTATTTCAAGGAAATCAATTTACTCTGCACTTGCAGAAAATAGATCAGGAATAAAGGCTACACTCACCGTGCTCCATGCCTACTTTCGCTTTGTATCGATTCACCGGGATTCTATTTCCGGTGTCGATGATAGACGGTACAGCTGGTGTTGTGCCGTGTGGCGGCCGTAAAACGTCTCCGCGTACATCAATCATAGTGCAGTTTATATTTTACTTTTGGTCCTTTGAGATCAGCGTGAATATTCTGAGCAATCGGAAATAAATTATTGGTTTAGACTCATATTCTAGACAGGTTTTTAATTATTTGGACCCCATTTTGATTTATATCAGTCTTTGAATCGACTGCCTATTCAAAATTAGCAAAATTGCAGTTTGTGTCCTCTGGCTTTCGTTGTCGGATCATTACAGGGTCACTGATGAGGCTTTATTAGGCGAAACTGCGTAGTATGACCCATCTTCTTTCTTATGAATGTTTTCATTGCTCTTAAAGGAACTCATTTTTGATTTTTATTTCCATGCGGACGTCGTGAGAAGTTGCGTTATCGCTTCGCGCAAGCACGCCTATATAGTTTTGACCCCCTTGAACCCCACTTTTATACAGTAAACTGGGGTTTACAGGGGTAAACCTTATTTTTCTTATTTCTGCTCTAAACTATGATTGTGGGTATTTGTTAGAACCGCCTCATCGAGGCGGTTCTAACGAATACCCACAATCTATATTTTGAGCAGAAATAAGAAAAATATCACAATTTTTCATCTTTAGAAAAGTCTACAGTGTAATTGCCATCACGTCAACAAGTCCGTGAAATAAAGACCCCACTAAACCCCACTTTATATAGAGAAAACTGGAGTTTACGGGGGTAAACATTATTTTTCTTATTTCTGCTCCAAGACATAGGATGTGGATACTCGTTAGAACCGCCGCAATGAGGCGGTTCTAACGAGCACCCAAAACCTATTTTTGGAGTATAAATAAGGAAAATATCACAAATTTTTATCAGAAAAATTACCATTTTTGAGGTTTGAAAAATGCACTATATCACACGGATGTTTTATCGTAATGACAGGCGTGTTTTCGTAATGGAAAGCGCCCGACGGCACGCATTAGGTTGATCAAGGTGCTCTGCAGGAAAACGATTAGAGAGTTTTATAATGGAAAACAATGACATAAGTACCGAACGAATTGACAACAAACGATTTTATTTATTGACTTATTTGTTGGTAATTATTGCGGGGCATGAAATTATTTTGCTTTTAATACTCATCAACTCTGAGATGAATATTGGCGATATATATTTCCCTTCAGTTTTCTCCAAACAAAAAAATCAGGAGCTATGTTTTAGCAAGGTTAAGAAATATATTGTAGGTCTAAACCCGTGGAAATTCCAGCATTTCTTATAAAATGTGGGGTTTATATTTTGCGGTATTATTCTCGCAGATGTGCGCAGCTATGACTGTGGATACAACGCAAAATGAAGTTTTTTTGTGTTTTTTTTTTTCATTTTAAACGTTTTATTTCATTTTCATTTGGCTTAGTCGATGGGAAATGAAATAAAATGCAGTTTTTACTTCATTATGTGTCGATACGAAGAGGTTTGATCAAAATGAAAAAAAAAATAATTTTGCGATGATAGGTGGCATACTTAACTGTCGACAGTGTGAGATCTGTTCTACATGTATTTTGCTTTGAAAGAAACATGGCACATCTTTTCAATTATCACGGAAACAAAAGTAACCCACTTTTTAAAGGCTAAATCATGCATGTGGAGACTTTCACGACTAGAATGATGATGCATAATCAACAGAAAAGGAGTGATGAAGGTAAAAAAAACATCCCGTTTTATGTTCTGGTGAGAAGTTCAATATCAAATCAATATATAAAGTATGCAGTTCAAATAGGCAGTCGTTATCACGTGGGCCTGCCGAACATCTCATCACGAAAACACGCCTATACAATTTTGACCCCCTTGAACCCGACTTTTATATAGTAAAACTGGGGTTTACAGGGGTAACCCTTATTTTTCTTATTTCTACTCTGAAATATAGATTGTGGGTACTCGATGAGGCGGTTCTAATGAGTACCCATAATCTATATTTTGAGCAGAAATAAGAAAAATATCACAATTTTTCATCTTTAAATTTTCATTTTTTCGGCGATAAAGGTTTCACTGTATTTGTATAGGCATGTTTTCGTAATGTAAGTAGCGGTAGAAGTGTTTTTTGTTTCCTTGAATTGAGGTTTAAAGTCCCCGCCAACACTATTTAGGTTCCCAGTTTTGTGCGAATTTTATCCGACATTGAGATGAAAAGACATCTCAAGCCCTGTCGTCCAATAAAACCAAAAAGTTTATATGCATTGAATGGTCTGACTCACACTACTTTGCCTGGGCAGGCTTAGTCCTTCTAAGCGGTTTACCAGTACTCGTATTTTGTCAGTTTCATCTCTGCGTTGAAGCACCATGCAGCCCAACCTTTTTCTCCAAGCCCCAACCGCTTGCTATCAGTCTTTCGGATAACCAGTACAATAAACGTTCTTTCAGACAGTATGCTACAGACAGTATGCTACAGTATGCTAATACTGTATAACAAAGTGCAAGCAATCAAACAGATGACCATGTTCCCCCCAGCTAGAAGGTGAAGAAATCACCATTCAATGGTTTTCAAGAAAATCAATTCTTCCCTCTGGCCATTAGAGAGTGGAATGCTCTTCCCGATCCGAAAATGTCAACGGCTCAAGGTGGTGGGAAAAGCGAGCTCAGTTTACCTCTGTCTTGAAAATGCCTGTATCAGGGGTCTTATATATAGTGTATGAAGATCCATTGGTCTTAGTATCACCATTATGACTCTGTTAGATCGCCCCCGCCCATAGGGGCTTGAAGAAATATATGGGCTGCATGATGCTTCCACGCAGAGCTGAATCTGGCCCGCACACTAGTACTGGTAAACAGCTTAGAGGATCTAAGCCTGTCCAGGAACCGCGGTGCGAGGCGGACCGTCCATGCTAATAAACCCTATTGGTTTCATTGGGCGACAGGGCTTGAGATGTCATTTCACCTCATTGTCGGGTAAAAGTCCCACAAAATTGGAAGCAACGTCTCCAAAATGACCTTTACAGTGTTGACGGGGACGTTAAACCTCAAATCAAACAAACAAACAATGACTCTGTTAGCAATATTTACCGTTTCTCTGTACATACGTGTTCAGTCAAGTTATCAACATAGGATCTATCAAGGCTATAACTACGTCTCCAACCAAAGCAGCAGGAAACATGCAGGCAGTGATAATCGCAGCTGATCGCACAAAGGAAAAACGAAGCTAGCAGCTAATCGTACAGTCGCTAACAGAATAGGCCCTGAACAAAGAGGTTATTATTTTTATGGTAGGACTATAGAACTAGCAAACGGGTATTGAGATATGCTGGTTTATAACCGTATTTGGCTTTCACTAATTTAATACATGTGTAAACTGACCACATGGCAGACAAAATGTAAAATAGTAACGATCGCTGCAAGCGAGGATGAGATAAATCACTGATGCAGCACCAAAATCGTGTTCTTGTGAACAACGGGGCACATTATGATTGCAAATCGAAGCAAATTTGAAAAGAAACACCTCTTACCTTCAAAAACATGTGTTCGATTAACGTGTCATTAATGAATTTTATTGATTTTTTTGTGTTTTTTATAGATATCGTGTAAAGCAGCTAACGATTTTTGAGCGTACAGTATCAGCAGCTTCCGATTTCAGATACTGTACGATGGTCAACTGCGGGGCGGGTCGTGGTGAAAATGGTGAGACGTAGAACAGAAAAACACTCAAACTCCTTATAAGACGCATAGATGGACAGACCGGGCCACGAACATGTCCAAGCCAATCTGAAGCCCCGCCCCCAACTTCTGTTTGCACTACACTTGTTTGTTTGAGCCTTAATTCACAAATGAGGGAAAAACACCAGGCATGAGACCAAAATGTTAAAGACGTTCAGTTTTAATCCTACTGACATTATCCAATGTTGCTTCCTAAGCTTTTGGTTTCCTTTCGAAGACAGCTATGGTATTCTATCATTATTTCATTTTGCGTCAATATGAAGCATATCGATGTAAAATGAAAAAAAAATATTTCATTTTGCGACGACTATGCAAACCCATAACGAAAAAAAAAAAAAAAAATCAAAATGAAAAAAAAAATATATTTCATTACTTCATTTTGCGTTGTATCAGACGTTGCTTGCTGCTTGTCAAGTCTTCTGCTTTATCCGAAACCCCCAAACGGGTACCCTGGCAAACAGTGCTGGCCCAGATCAGACGCCGCTGTTTGCAAAATGTTCAGCTATTTTCCAAATAAATTTGGAAGAAATCACAACCTGACACCCAAAATTTTGGAATGGACTCCTGCTGTTTATCAGGAGGAAGATTCCATTTGGTACAAAAAGGGTTATCGTCCGTGTAACGAATGCCCTTGCTAACCTCATTTTATATTGGGGAAAAGAAGGGTTTACAGAGATATACATTAGTAGCTCACATGAGCACGAATCAACTATTGCTATCGGTCAATATCCGTCGTCCGTCGTGCAAAGTCCATCGTGTGGCGTCCTTTAAATAACTACGTCTCCTAAACTCTTGGGCCAATTGCTTTCAAACTTTACAGTAATGTAGCTAAGGTGGCCCTCTACCAAAATAGCAAAAATATTTCTGCTCCCATGAAGAAGATGGCCACAAGAGCTAAAATAGAAATAAAAAACATTTAAAACAAGTACAGTCGAACTTCAATGGCTCGAACACCTTTGGGACCTCGAAAATCTGTTCGAGACAGGGGTAGTTCGAGCCACAGAGGCTTACTGCCAGGAGGCATAACGAGGTTCCTTTTGACATATTTTCGGTGTCCTGTAATGAATATGTATGCTGTGTGTACTCATTAGAATCGCCTGATCGAGGCTATTCTAATGAGTACACACAGCATACATTTGCAAGATAAAATACTAAAATCTCCTTAATTATCCCCCACTATTTCTTATGTAGAGGACTTCCCTAGGGGCCCAAGAATGTGTTCGACTCAGCCATGGTAAACGAGCCATCGGTGTTCGAGGCATCGAAGTTCTACTTTACTCCTCCCATATTCTACGACCAATGTCATTCAAAACTTCACGAGATTGTTGTTTTGATTCTATCACGCAAAATAGCTTCAACAGTTCCGCTGCAATGAATAGGATGGCCGCCGGAGCTAAAATAGATAAAACTATTCCCATAAAGCCAGTTCCATTCATTCTTCACAGGAGTGTTGCCTGTGTAACCCTCTGCTAAAGCAGGAAAATTGGTTGCGCTCCAATGAACAAGATGGCCACTAGAGCTAAAAATAGAAAATTCTTAGAATAGGACAACTCTTCCGATATCATTGGGCCAATTTCATTCAAACTTTACAGGGATGTTACCCAGGTGGCCTTCTACCAAAATAGCTAAAATGGTGCCAGTCTATAGAACAAGCTGGGACCAGAGCTAAACATAAAATAAATAAATAAATAAAGTAAAACAAAACAACAACAACAAAAACATTACTTTAAATGACTCCCCTTGTACCCTTTGGCTAATTTCATTCAACCTTCACAGAAATGTTGCCTAGATAACACCTTTCACCCCCCATCCCCCACACCCCAAAAAAGAGAGAAAAAAAACCCGGTTCGGTCCCAGTGAACAGAGCTAACTAAAATGTTAGCTAACAGTCGACAGAGCTAACTAAAATGGTGTTGTAAAACACTATGCCCCCAACCATATGCTTGCCTCTAAATGACAATTTTTCCTGTGCCAAAAAACCGGAGACCCCAAAGGAGACTAATTAAAATTATACCAAAATTTAATCAGGTCATCTTTCATTTAGTTTCAAACTGCCTCCAAAATTTCAAGAGCCTATAGGCCATGCGGTTCTTGAAATATTTTGCTTACAATTTTTTTTCCCTGTTTTAAAATCCCTATATATTGTCCAAAAATGGGCAATATTTGATCACATATTCATAAAATCATACCAAAATTTAATATGGCCCCCGCCCGTTGGGGCTTGAAGAAATAAATGAGACGAATGATGCTTCCACGCAGAGCTGAAATCTACCGCACACGAGTGCTGGTAAACCTCTTAGAGGATCTAAGCCTTCCCAGGTAAAGCGGTGCGAGTTGGACCGTCCATGCTTATAAACCCTATTGGTTTCATTGGGCGACAGGGCTTGAGATGTCATTTCATCTCAATGACGGGTAAAAGTCCCACAAAATTGGAAGCAGCGTCTCCAAAATGACCTATACAGTGTTGACGGGGACGTTAAACCTCAAATCAAACAAACAAACAAAACAAAATTTAATCAGGTCATCAACACATTGGTTCCAAACAGCCTGCAAAATTTCAAGGGTCTAGCCCAGTATGTTCTTTAAATAGATTGCTTACAAGCTTTTCCTGTGCCAGAATACCAAAGTCCATAAAGGGGCATAATTTGGTCAAATTTTCATAAAATTAACATTGGTTCCAAACAGCTTACACAATTTCAAGAGCCTAGCCCATGTGGTTCTTGAGATATTTTGCTTATAAGCTTTTCCTATTGCAAAATGTCTATGCCCACAAAGGGGAATAATTTAGACATTTTTTTTTATAAAATTATACTAAAAATTTAATCAGATCATCTTAACATTAGTTACAAACAGCCTGCAAAATTCCAAGAGCCTAGCCCAAGCGTGAGCTGTTTTGCTTTCAAGCTTTTCCTATGCCAAAATGCCTAAGTCTACAAAGGGGCATACATTTTGCATAAAATTATACTAAAATTTAACCAGGTCATCTCACATTGGTTCCAAACAGCCTGCAAAATTTCAAGAGCTCACCCCAAGCGGTGCTTGAGATATTTTGTTTACAAGCTTTTCCTATGCCAAAATGCCTATGTCTGTAAAGGGACATAATTTGATCAAATTTCATAAGATTATACCAAAATGTAATCAGTTCATCTTCACATTGGTTCCAAAAGCTTGCAAAGTTTCAAGAACCTAGCCCAAGCGGATCTTGAGATATTTTGCTTACAAGCTTTTCCCATGCCAAAATGCCTAAGTCCATAAAGGGGCATAATTTCGTCAAATGTCTATAAAATTTTACCTTAATCTAATAAGATTATCTTCACATTGGCTTTAAAAAGCCTGCAAATTTCAAGAGCCTAGCCCTAGCGGTTCTTCAGCTATTTTGTTTACAAGCTTTTCCATTGTCAAAATGTCTATAAAGAGCCATAACTCTGCAACCATACGTCTGGTTGAAAAGAAAAAAATAGGGTTCTGCTATTTTTTTCGATAAGAAATTCACATGACATTTCAGAACCCTAGGATACTCGTATATGATTCCTGAGATATGATACAGCCTATATTTCATGACGGCCGGAATGACAGACGGATGGACGAACAAAGCAACAGCAATATGCCCCACAACTTCTTTGAAGTTGGGTGTGTGTGTGGGAGTGGGGGGGGGGGGGGGACATAAAATACAAAATTATTTAAATATGACAACTGGACCTATTTTATTCAAGCTTCACCGGAAATTACCAAGGTGGTACTTCCTTATGCCATAGCACATCTGGACTTCAAGTGAGCAATTCAGGGCAATCTTGTTTTCCTTATTTTTGCTCAGATTGTTTGTATTCGTTAGAATCGCCTCAATCAGAAGGTTCTCACGAGAAACGAAAGTTCATGTTTCTAAGCAAATATAAGTTGCATAACACTAAGTTCAGTCACTTAGGGGATAACTTTATTCAAAATTGTCATCTTGGGAGGTAAATCATTTGGGGTTTACCTCCCTAAATGATAATTTTGCCATACATATATTCCCATTCTAACGCACTTATTCCGTTGTTTAGATAAAAACTGTGGGCCTACTATTTCGCACAAAAAGGCAAACGCTGTGAGTTGCGTAAAACCAAATCCAAACCAATGAAAAGCGACGTTACGTCATTACGCAAACACGTCTATACAAATACATTGCCAAGCCCCCGCCCATAGGGGCTTGAAGAAATATATTGGCTGCATGATGCTTCCACGCAGAGCTGAATCCGGCCCGTACACTAGTACTGGTGTCCAGGAACCGCGGTGCGAGGCGGTCCATGCTAATAAACCCTATTGGTTTCATTGGGCGACAGGGCTTGAGATGTCATTTCATCTCAATGTTGGGTAAAAGTGTGATATTTTCCTTATTTCTGCTCAAAATAAAGACTGTGGGCACTCGTTTGAACCGCCTCATCGAGGCGGTTCTAACGAGTACCCACAATCTATACTTTAGAGCAGAAATAAGAAAAATACGGTATACCCCCGGAAACCCCAGTTTTTCTATATAAAAGTGAGGTTCAAGGGGGTCAAAGGTCAAAATTATATAGGCGTGTTTTCGTGATGAATGACGTCGGGTTTCCGACAGTATATCGCGGAATATACAGTCACAAATTTTTGACGTTATCCAATCAGTCGTTGCAGAAAAGCAGAAATATTAAGTTTATTTTTATATTTACATTTTTTGCCTTTCATCAATGGGCGAAAAATGCTTGTAGGGCAACTTTTAAAGCTGAACAACATTTACACGCTGTTTTTCCACAAAAAGCGGAGCAGCGTTGACGTCACCAACGGCCGTAGAGAACAATAGTTTAGAATGGTGTCCCTTAACGTCACTGAAAATCATTCATGCATTCATGAAAGTATGAACGCAATTGTTTTCTATATGTTTACATTATACATTAGTCTTTATACTGAAAATGTAATATTCCTTCATGAGATCCATGTGAAGTTGAGCAACCTTATAAGCATATGGTGCTTGTTACATACTTTAGCAACAAAGACTCACGTGCAGTCTCGTCAGAGCCTATCATTACGATATCACATCCGGGCAACATACTGCATTTCAGAAATAAGAAAAATAATGTATACCCACGTAAACCCCAATTTTCTCCATATAAAGTGGGGTTTAAGTGGGTGTTAATTTCACGGACTTGTTAACATGAAAGCTGTTTGCATACATGTATAGGAGACATGCACCTAGCCCTGGGTTCGAGGTTATAAGCTGTAGTGGTAAAGCATCGGACTGCAGTTCGAAAGGCAGCAGGTTCAATTTCAGCGGGCGCCAAGTTTGTGTTCTTAAGCAAAGCACTTTATCCACATTACTTAGTATTGGTTTCTACCGAGAAAAAAAAAGAGGGCCTCATGGAAGATTAGTTCTAGTACTAAATGTGTTTCCCTAAAAAAATAAAGTCGATTCATTGGTTTACTATGTCTCCCCCTTTTCGGGGAGACATTCCCCACCCCCCCCCCCCCCCGGGCGTCTGTCCATCTGTCTGTCACAAAATCATGTCCGCTCTATAACTTGAAAATCGTTTCAAGTTATCTTCACGAAACTTCATATAAATATCAATCAACATTAGACGACATGCAGAGCGCAAGAACCATAACGCTCGCATTTATACTATTTGAGTTATCTCCCTTGGAAGTTTGTCACAAAATCGTGTATGTATGTATGGGCAAATCGTGTTCGGTCAATAACTTTCTTATTTTTAGATGGATTTCGAAATTAGTTGGCAGAAATGTTAATCACCACGAGACAATGTGTCCCGCGCCTGACCCAGGTCGGTACCTCAACGGTCAAGGTAATACCTAGAGGTCAAAGGTAAAAAAGGGGCCTGTTTTCGTGTTCGGTCAATAACTTTCTTATTTTTAGATGGTTTTGAAATTACTTGGCAGAAATGTTGACCACCATGAGACGATGTGGCGCGCGCATGATCCAGGTTGGTCCCCCCAAGGTCAAGTTCATACTTAGAGGTCAAATGTCAAAAAGGGCCTTTTTTCGTGTCCAGTCAATAACTTTTTTATTTCTGGATGGAATTTTTAAAGTAACCTGGCAGAAATGTTCACCTTCATTAGACGATGTGTCGTGTGCAAGACCAAGGTCTGTACCTCCAATGTCAAGGTCATACTTAGAGGTCAAAGGTAAAAAAGAGGCCATTATTTCGTGTACGGTCAATAACTATCTTATTCTTTGATGGATTATGAAATTACTTGGCAGAAATGTTAACCATCATGAGACGGTGTGTTGCACCCAAAATCTAAGGGACCTCAAAGGTCGTCATACTTAGAGGTCAAACGTAAAAACGGTTCTTTTTTTCGTGTATGGTCAATAACTTTCTTATTTCTTGATGGACGTTTTAAAGTTACTTTGCAGAAATGATGATGTGTTGCACACAAGACCCAGGTCAATACATCCAATGTCAAGGTCATACTTTGTCTGTGTTGTTGTAGAAAAAATCAAATTCTAGTTATTCGGTTGTTTTTATTCCATCACGTCCATACAATTTTGACCCCTAAACCCCTCATTTATATAGTAAAACTGGGGTTTACAGGGGTAAACCTTAATTTTCTTATTTCTGCTCTAAAATATAGATTGTGGGTACTCGTTAGAACTGCCTCGATGAGGCGGTTCTAACGAGTACCCACAATCTATAGTTTGAGCAGAAATAAGAAAGATATAACAATTTTTCATCATAAAATTTTTGTTTTCGGCAGTCAAGTTTACAATGTATTTGTATAGACATGTTTTCGTATTGCGGTTGGTTTTATTCTCAACTCACTAGAGCATGAAATGAATCGGCTCATAAATTTATAAACAACAACATCTCCTGCTCACTAATTATAAAATGCGACATTTGTTAACATTTTAAAATTTATTATCTGGATAAATAGTTCAAGTATTATGGGCTGATCTGAGCAGAAATAATTATTTTGTATTTTAATAGTTATATGAGCTAAACTCGGGAATTGTTATTAGCTGGTCACGCGAATTCGACAAAAATGGGAGAGCGGTAGGGCCCCCTTCTCGTGTGCCGGCTCAATTACATATTGAACTGATAACTTACACCCCCCCCCCCCCCAAAAAAAAAAAAAATACATACATAAATAAATAAAATAGAATAAAATGAACGAAATGTTTTCATATTGCTTTAGTAACATGCTCGACAAAGCTTTGCATGAGACTGCATAACCTGAAAACTCGCCTTAACCCATTCACTACCAGAAACCCCTAAACGAGTACCCTGGCAAACAGTGCAGGCCCAGATCAGACATCGCAGAACGCCGCGTCTGATCAGGGCCTACACTGTTTGCTAAAAGTTCAGTCATTTTCCAAATAATTTTTTGTTGAAAACACAACCTGACACACCTAAATTTTGAAATGGATTCATGCTATATATAAGGAGCAAGATTCCATTTGGTACAAAAAGGGTTAAATGTCCTTGTCTCAGTCACAACGATTTTCTTAATCGCACAAGGATTCCCCTCCGCGGCCTGAAGGAGAATAAATCAGCTAAGCTCCTTTAAGATATTGCAGAATTGCAAGTTCATGTTGCAACCAATTGCAACATACGCTCGCTGACAGGCATTTTGGGTATGGTGGGTGACTTCTAAAGTATTGTATGTGCTCTGATTGAGCCTCAGAGGCCCATGCTCAAAATGAAAGCATAAAGAACAACAATGTACTTATGACGTAAACTGCTTTATTCTTCATATAAAGTGTGATTTATCAGGGTACTCTCTGGTGGAACTTTCCAACATGATATTGATAACAGCTAACACATCCGTGTCACAGAGTTTTTCCCTGTGCGGCTCGGAAATATTTTCCTGTAATAATTTGTAATTTTTTTTTTGCCTTGTTCATGATCTAAACATAGACTGCTGGTGCTCGTTAGAAACGAGGGGGTTGCAACGAGCACCCATAATCTACATATTCTATGTTTTTGAACAGAAACTGGGAAACTGATGTACATTTGTGTAAAACCCATCTCTCTCTCTCTCTCTCTCTCTCTCTCTCTCTCTCTCTCTCTCTCTCTCTCTCTGTATATATACTCACCGGAAATAGAAACTATACATTCATTTTTAAATTGTAACTGGCAAAATATTTTAATGAAATTTGAATTCCAATTATATTAATTATCCTCAGTAGCATGTCTGATTTGTCGAATAAAATGTTTAATGATAGCTACAATTTAACGGGTAAAGCCACAGGTTCAAATTAAGGGTCCAAATCTTGCTGTTCAAGTTTCCATTGAGTCAAACATTTTGTGTCGCGAATGTGATTCCCATTTTTTTACCAGTTATTACTCATCATCTAACGTTGGGAATATTGTTTACAAAATGAAAATTTTCACAATGGTTGACATGTTATCGACCTTTAAATATTGGAACAAACCACAGGAAGTGAGCGAAAACTATGGCAGTTCCGGGTTTTGTTTTAATCAATATTTAAGACATAGCTGAAGATGCTAAAACGACTGAAGGCACTTTTGGGTCGACATTTGGCTTGAAACATTATTTTGAAAAGTTCGCTGAAAAACAGCGGTTTTTGAGATTTCAATAAAATGTTTGTTTCTCGATAATTTTTTGATGTTATTTTTTTTATTCCTTGCTTTTCACATATTACCTATACGCAAAAATGTTGAAGTCAAAATTTGATTACAAACAGATTTTGTGAAAAATGCATTTTTTTTACATTTTACCAAAAAACTTTTATTTTGAACACTAGAGTTTCTTTAAATTGTTACAGGATTCATGTCTATAGTTAGTCAAATCCTTAATCAGTAATTTTTAACTGAATTATCCACTTGTTTTGTCAGGCGAGACAATTTAAAAATGTATAGTTTCTATTTTCGGTCAGTATATATGTAGTAAACCATTTCTCTATATAAACTGGGTTAACAATGGTATCCATATCACTGACCTTACATTTAGCATGTTTTGATCGAGAATAAAGAAAAAAATGTCTCTGTAAATCACATTTTTGTCTGAAAATAACTAGTGTTGTTTATAGGAACGTTCATTTGTGGGGTGTGTGACCTAAGCCCTGTGCCATATCATCATCGCCGATGAGTTAGGATAGGTGTACCACCAAGTAATAGTGTCAAGAAGATTCCTGGTTTCCGGTGCATATAGACCATTTAGATTGAAAAGATAGCAAAAATTAGAGAACCATCCCGCCGATGTGTAATCGAGTGGGCAGTTGATATCAACATTGACTCTGTCTTTAGTTGAGAACTTCGAGCCATTCGATAATCTCATGCCATCCTCTGTAAAAAAGGAAAGCGCATCATTATGAAAACTCGCCTATTCAAATACATTGACAATTTTACCAGCAAAAAAAACACTAACATTCATCATGAACAGTGTATGAACCCATCTATTTTTTCTCTTTAAAATGTTTGGATAGATTTGTTTGTTTGATTTAGGTTTAACGTCCCCGTCAACACTGTAAAGGTCATTTTGGAGACGTAAACAAACTTGAATATGTTGCTAATGTATGTACTCAATAACATGGTTTTTTTTGTTTATTTTTTTATTATTATTATTATTATTTTTTTTTTTAGGGGGGGGGGGGGAGCGGCGGGTTGTTATCACACAAATACCTATGCTAAGCTTTGTATGATAAGGTGGCAATAAATAGACCGTAACACTTATCTAGCAATCAAAAAATATTTACCGGTTTCTGATTTTTTTTTAATTTGGAATGTAGGGGATGTGTGTGGCCTATTTTATATGAAATATCTTGGGGTTGGATGGATGGATGATTTGAGGTTTAACGTCCCCGTCAACACTGTAAAGGTCATTTTGGAGACGTTGCTTCCAATTTTGTGAGACTTTTACCCGACATTGAGATGAAATGGCATCTCAAGCCCTGTCGCCCAATGAAACCAATAGGGTTTATTAGCATGGACGGTCCGCCTCGCACCGCAGTTCCTGGACAGGCTTAGATCCTCTAAGCGGTTTACCAGTACTAGTGTGCGGGCCGGATTCAGCTCTGCGTGGAAGCATCATGCAGCCCATATATTTCTTCAAGCCCCTATGGGCGGGGGCCAAAATATCTTGGGGTGACAAGATCAGTAACACATCTAATACTTATGATGAAGACATCACGAATACACGCCTATATAATTCTGACCCCCTTGAACCCCACTTTTATACAGTAAAACTCGGGTTTTGAGGGGTAAACCTTATTTTTCTTATTTCTACTCAAAATATAGATTATAGCTACACGTTAGAACCGCCTCATCGAGGCGGTTCTAGCGTGTACCTACAATCTTTATTTTGAGCAGAAATAAGAAAAATATCACAATTTTTTCGTCTTAAAATTTTCGGCCTAAAATTTACAATGTATTTGTATAGGCGTGTTTTCGTAATGCTTGTTTTTTTATAAATTTTCATGAAAAATTGAAGAATGATTATGTTAATAAATTTATCAGAAAAATTTAAAGACATAGACATATTTGCGCTTTTCATATTTGATTAATCCTTATAGAGTTCTGTTGCCAATCAAAGCAACACAATTTGTAAATAAATCAAACCTGTTGATTTTAGAATGAAATGTTCACAGGTGTGTCTGACCTCTACAGGGGATTACCTCAGGGAGCTCTCCTGAGACATATAGCAATATAAAGAAAAATAAAAAACACCACAACAAGTTACATTTTGTTTTATTCCTCAAGCGCTTTCAGTAGTGCAACATTATCAAGAGGTTTTGAGATAATATGGCGACGTTGTCAAGGGAAACAACGTAACGTCATTATAAGTATGTGTGTGTGTGTGTGAATTCGGGTTTAACGTCGCTTTCAACAATTTTTCAGTCATATCACGACGGTGTCTGGTTGCGACAGGGAGCTCAATGCTCACGTTTATAGTGCTGCCTCACTGAAGTATCATGTCCCAGACACATTACATGATACCACACCCAGTCACATTATCCTGACACTGGATCGACCAGTACTAGCTCTACCCCGTAAATCTGAGTGCCGAGCGAGGAGCAGCTAGTACCATTTTTAACGACTTTGGTATGTCGCGGCCCGGGATCGAACCCGAGACCTCCCGTTCCCCGGAGCGGACACTCTACCAACTGAGCTATCGGGGCCGGTATCATTATAAGTAATGATTAACGGTACGTCATTATAAGTACTAATTAACGGTACGTTCTGCGTTGAGTTCCGGTCTTAGAGTCCTTATGTAAAAAGACTCCCTTTGTTTTCTACTTACAATGCTATTTGTTTGCATTTTAATGAAAGGAAAAATATGATATTTTGGAGTCTTCGCCTGGGCACAGTTGTCTATATGCGTGCTACCTTGTACCATCCTTGTGGTAATGTCTCTTATCTGTTGATTATGGATTGTCACTCTTTTTCGCAGGTCCCCGGTTTCGCCTTTATATTCTTTACCACACCCCGCGCAGACAATCACGTAAATAACATTTTTAACATCGCATGAAACATTAGTTATTACTTTAATAGTTCTACCACATTTAAATTGGAATTCCTCGCCTTCAATTAAATGAATGCAAAGTCCGCAATTTGACTTACGACAACGTGATACTTTTGGAATATCTTGATTTTCTGTAAATATAGCCCTTGTCAACAACTTCTTTAAGTTCTTTGGTTGACGTTTGCTTTTTATGATTGTATATGGTTCCAAAACTTCTTTCATATGTTGATCTCTCGTTAGAACCTGTAAATCATTCCAAATATCGCAAAAGATCTCTCTTTGTTTGGGATTGTGCTAACTAACATAAGTAATTAAATCTTGTTCGTTTTTAGTGTTCACCGTTCGAACAGTTTTTAGGTCTAAAGCTTTTGCTTTTTCAATGCCAGCTGTAATCAAATTTTCCGGGTACTTTTGCCGGATCAAAAACGATTTCAGTTCAATAAATCGCTCATTTAAGACCCTTTCGTTGGACACAATGCAGCGTAAACGCCTTGCCAAAGAGAAAGGTATGCTTGTTTTTATGTGTTTAGGATGACAAGAATTAAATAAAAGGTATGACTTGCTGTCAGTAGGTTTATAAAATATGTCCGTTTCAGCTTGTCCATCCATAGATTTTACCAACACATCTAAAAATGGTAGTTCAGTTTTACTAGTTTCTATTGTAAAGTTAATATCTTCATGTAAGTTATTCAACATCAAATGCAGTTTTGGAGGTCCTCTTCAGACCTGGACCATAGAATAAAACAGTCATATATAATTGATAGACCTCATGCAAACAACAACTGAAGTTGATAGACCTCATGTAAACAACAACTGAAGTTTCAAGAAAATCTGTGCGTGGGCAGATTTGGAACGCCCCTTTTATTGTTTTTGTTTATTTATTTTATTTATTTATTTATTTTATTTTTTTGCTGGTAAAATAAATATCGAGGCGGTTCTAACGAGTAACCACAACCTATGTCTTGGAGCAAAAATAAGAAAAATAATGCATACCCTCGAAAACCCCAGTTTTCTCTATATAAATGGGGTTTAGGGGGGTCTTCATTTCACGGACTTGTTAACGTGATGTACTTATTTTTGTTATTGTCATTTTCTTCTTTGTTGCCGAATTGGTAGAACTGGTCATTTTTGGCTACCATACACTGAATTTAACAAGAGGGCCATAATGGCCCTGGATCACTCACCTGACACATAGAGAAACAAGTGGGCCCCGGGGAGGGCCATCATTGACCCCAGGGCTATAATGTGCATATTGTTGAGGGAGGTCTTAAAAGGTTAAGCTTCATACCAAGTATCAACAAAGGCTATAATTATAACAATCTTGGCAAAGGTCCACTAGATGGAGCTACACATCAAATATCAAAGACCTGGGCCTTGCGGTTTCAGAGAAGAAGATTTTTTTAAAGATATTCCCTACATAAGCCTATGTAAAACCAAATGGCCCCAGAGGGGGGTAGCATTTTTGGCCTCAGGGCTATAATTTAAACAATCTTGATAGATGTCCACTAGATGAAGCTTCACACCAAATATCAAAGACCTGGGCCTTGCTGTTTCAGAGAAGAAGATTTTCAAAGATTATCCCTATATAATTCTATGTAAAACCAAAGGGCCCCGGGACGGGGGCGTTTGTGGCCCGGGGGCTATAATGTGAACAATCTTGGTAGAGGTCCACTAGATGAAGCTCCATACCAAATATCAAAGACATGGGCCTTGCAGTTTCGGAGAAGACTTTTAAAGATTTCCCTATATAAGTCTATGTAAAACCAAACGGTCTCGGGGCGGGGGCATTTCTGACCCCAGGGCTATAATTTTAACAATCTTGATAGAGGTCCAGTAGATGAAATTTCACACCAAATATCAAAGACCTAGGCCTTGTGGTTTCACAGAAGAAGATTTTTTAAAGATTTTCCCTATATAAGTCAATGTAAAACCAAAGGGCCCCGAGAAGGGGGCATTTTTGGTCCGAGCACTATAATTTGAACGATCTTGGTAGGGGTCCACTAAATGAAGCACATACCAGATATCGAAGACCTGGGCCTTGCGGTTTCAGAGAGAAAGATTTTTAAAGATTTTCCCTATATAAGCCCATGTAAAATCAAAGGGCCCCGGAGCGGGGGCATTTTTAGCCCCAGGGCTATAATTTGAACACTCTTGGTAGCGGTTCACTAGATGAAGCTACAGCTACATACCAAATATCAAAGGCCTGGGCCTTGCGGTTTCAGAGAAGAAGATTTTTAAAGATTTTCCCTATACAAGCCCATGTAAAATCAAAGGGCCCCGGGGCGGGGGCATTTTTGGCCCGAGCACTTTAATTTGAACAATCTTGGTAGCGATCCACTAGATGAAGCTTCATACCAAATAACAAAGACCTGGGCCTTGCGGTTTCAGAGAAGAAGATTTTTAAAGATTTTCCCTATAGAAGCCCATGTAAAATCAAAGGGCCCCGGGGCGGGTGCATTTTTGGTCCGAGCACTATAATTTAAACAATATTGGTAGGGGCCCACTAAATGAAGCACATACCAAATATCAAAGACCTGGGCCTTGCGGTTTCAGAGAAGAAGATTTTTAAAGATTTTCCCTAAATAAGCCCATGTAAAACCAAAGGGCCCCGGGGCGGGACATTTTTGGCCCCAGCACTATAATATGAACAATCTTGGTAGGGGTCCACTAGATGAAGCTTCATACCAAATATCAAAGACCTGGGCCTTGTGGTTTCAGAGAAGAAGATTTTTAAATTTTCGGTGAAAAAATCTATTTTTGGCTCCTGTGACCCAGATGTGCAACGGACCGAAACCATTTGAACAACTTTGAAAGGGGACCACCTAAGGATCATTCCTGATAAGTTTGGTCAGTGGTTTAGGAGGAGATGTCGTTTGAAGAAATTGTTTACGCACACACGCACGCACGCACTGACGTGACAGGTGAGCTAAAATAGTGCCAGGTGAAAAAATTACATTTTTTGTTTGTGTGTGTGTGTGTGTGTGTGGGGGGGGGGGGTTGGGTCATTACTTTTCATTACTATTTAGGTATTTTACTTGAAATTCCACTGTTGCAGTACATAAAGGCAACCTTGAGCCACATTTATATGATTGTATTTTACACGTTGTGGTTCTCTGGATTAAAATATCATTTTTTTTGGGCAAAACCAAGGAAAAATGCAATTAATTACTAAAATGGTGACTTTCTAATAAAAATCTTTTGCTTTCATATTCTTACATTTACATGGACTACCATCTGATGAAAAATCTGTTTGGGTAACTATTTGCAAATATGATTTTCTCAGTACCTCAAATGTAGTGAAATAATTGTATTGAGGAACCTAAAATCACCTTCTTTAAAGTAGCTTTTTGTTGTCTGTGTCGTTACTTAACCCTACAAATGCGAAATAGATAGAATATATAAAATTAAAAATGCAACATGTGTGCACGTGATGGCCGATTTCGAAAATAAAAACATTACAGAAGACCATCATGAAAGCATGCCTATGCAGTTTTGACCCTCTTAAACTCCACTTTAAAATAGTAAAATGGGGTTTGTAGGGGTGTACATTATTTTTCGCATTTCTAGCCAAAACATAGATTTTTGGTACTCGCCAGAAACCGCCTCGACGAGACGGTTCTAACAAGTACCCAAAATCTGTGTTTTGAGCTGAAACATGAAAAATAGCAGAATCTTTTATCTGAACATTTTCATTTTTTGGTGGAAAAATGTTCAATATATTTGAATAGGTATGTTTTCGTAATGCCAAAATAAATAAATAAAAATAATAAAAATAATAATAATGGCAGCATTCATAATTTTAAGAAACTGGAGTATACGAGGACCTTCGTTTGAATAAACTCTCGTCAAAGTAATAAACACCTCTAAAACATAAAATAACGTTTATTCTAGTTGTAACTTTCACAAGAACGAAGTAGAAACTATTTCAGCTCACTGACAAAGAAACTTTATTTTCATAAAGAAAAAAAAAACAACAGAAAAACTTCCCATCACGAAAGGAAAGTTCCTTTCGTTGATTAGACTAATTAGACAGACTAACTTCCTAAGTATTTTCAGTAATGAAACAAAGCGAAAGGAACGACTAAGAATTCTCCAAAGGAAATATGGCCCTGGAGTAGATTTCACATCTCCATCTGTTTCATACAAAAATAGATTAATTTACGATCAGCACTAGCATTATAATCGACCCCTATGTGATAAAACCAAACATGATAATAATAACGGCCTTTCCTTCCCAACGATGTCAAAATGGTGTCAGTAGGTTTTACCAACCTCCCTATTTTCATTTCCAAGATGCACGTGCACACAGTAAGATAGCGGATGTGAACGGAAAATTGCGATTGAACAAGATTGGTTTGTTTGTAGGGGTCAACACATATTCTAGTTTAGGTCTAACTAGTGACTTGTATGCTGTTGCCTTGATGTCCTTTGGGCATGCAGAGAGATTTCTGCGTAGTAAAGCTACAGTCTGATAGGAAAGCAACTGTCCGACTTGCTGTCGTGGATAGCATGTTATAGTCTAGCTACTAGACCTTGATGTCATATTATGCAATGACCAACCTTCATGTGTGTTATCATCAAATATGAAACCTTGTTAGACTTTACTCTTGTCTCAGACACCAAGGTCTAGTACAATGCGAATTTTACCTCGCAAGGTTCTTCTTGGTAAATGTTGATTACAGTTGCAGTCATGAAATGTTTATTGCTTTTCTGTATCCCTTACTGAACACCAACTGATTAGGCAAACAGGCATTTTAGTCAGGAGTGTATCTTCCCAAGATCAAATAAGGGGTAGAAGAATATTACTTAATATTTACATTTCCAGTGTAAAGTCTAATGTAAACCTATTGAAAACAATTGCGTTCATACGCCCATGAACGCATCGAATCACATGATTTTCAGTGACGTTAAGTGACGTCATTCTAAACCATTGTTCTCTACGGGCGTTGATGACGTCAACGCTGCTCCGCTCTTTGTAGAAAAACACCGTGTAAATCTTTTTCAGCTTTAAAATTTTGCCCTACAAGCATTTTTTCGCCCATTGATGAGGGGCAAATAATGTAAATATAAAAAATAAACTTAATTTTTCTGCTTTTCATGAAAGTATGAACGACAGTGGGTCGCGAGCAAAGTTTACATGAACCCCTTTGGGGTACATTTACTTTGCACGCGACCCACTGCGTTCATACTTCCATGAACTGCAGAAAAATAAATTTCATTTCTTAATTAACTTTAAAATATGATATCCGACTAGAAGCTAGTCTAAGCATGTCAGTGTGACTTTTTCACACCAGTGTCCTGTCTATAGCCAGGGTTTTTGCTTTAGTTCTGGCAATGGATGTTGTTTGATGACTCTAGTATCTTGTTTTTGTTGCCGATTCTGATGTACTCAGACTAAGTCTTGTCTGGGTGAAAACGCATCTGCCAGTCTCTCTCCCATGCTTGTACATGATTCAGGTCCTCTTGAGCGACAGCAATTCGGTACAACAGGCAGTGATCAGCGAATAGGGGAGACACGTGTAGGGGCTGTAGGGGAGACGCGTGGTGGCAAGTCGTTGATGTATATGAGGAAGAGGAGAGTGCCGAGCACTGTACTCTGTGGAACACCAGAAGTAACGGAAGCAGTTGAAAAAATCATCAATTACGACTTCTGGTATCCATCAGCAATGGAATTCTTGATCCACGACTTTGTCTTGCTTGGTATCCCGTAACAGCAGAGCTTGACTGCACGTCGTTGTGTCAAAGGCCTTGCTGAAATCCAGTAGGATGACATTTATGCGCTGTCTGTTGTTCATTCCGCCGGCTTGCTATCAGCTGGTACTCATATGAACCCCCCCCCCCCCCCCCCCCCCCCCCGAGCAGTGAGAAGGACCCAATGTACAGCGAAAGAGCCGATTACTGGGCAGAGTTTCATCCTGCAAACCTGGATATTATGTGATAAACTGAGTATGATAGTTTATTATTTCATTTCTGAATATGTTCTATAAAAGGGTTATCCTTTGGAAACAAGGAATACACCACAGAAGTGAAAAATATGGAGTGTACATGTTTTCTGGGCCAGACTAGCTAGTTTCGGCCAATTAGGCCTCGTCAGTGACCCTCAGATATTTTCAAAATTCCACAATGGAATCAATGATCCCAAAGGACAAGAAAATATAATCTACACTATGATGTAGGGCAGGGAGACGTTTTACCGAAGCCCGATAGCTCAATAATGCACCTTTAAAATAAAAACAGCAGTCAATAATTTGCCAACTGTGAAGGCACAGACTGATTTTCTGTTTTGTTTTGTTTTTGTTGTTGTTGTTTTCTTATGACTGCTCAGTCCATGTATTCGTAATTTTTTCTTACATCATTTGGTCAAAGAGACTCACACTCTGCTCCACCACCATCATGAACTATATATAATTATATATGCAAACAAGATGACTTATATCTTGTGCGTACAAGATATTATGTTGTGCAAACGAGACCTTAAGTTGTGCGCACAAGATATTATGTTTATGTTGTCCGCACACGATAGTATCTTGTGCGCACAATATAATATCTTGTTCGCACAACATATTAAAATAAATGCATGTCCCTTCCAGGGTTCCTTACTACGGAATTATCAGGCAAGTGCTATGGAATACATATATAGAATTTAATGGACACAACAACTGCCCGATTCTTAAGATATTCTTTTTGTTTTGTTTAGTTTGTTTGTTTGTTTTGGAGTTTAACGGCCCAGTCAACACTATTTAGGTCATTTTTGAGCCGGCCACACTTTTCCTGGGCAGTACAGTGTACATTTTTTCGCCAGAAGCTGATAACCGCCCCTCTTGGAACAGCGGAAGGGAGAGAATGACCGTCGAAAAGATTTCATGATCAATCTCCACGAAAAAAAAATGTTGCCGACCCCGGCAGGTATCGAACTGCGTTCTACTGATCACTAGTCAAACGCCCGGTTCTAACGTGTGTCATACTTTGTTTTTGTGTAGATACGGTAAAACCTCAATTCACTATTAGCCTTAACTTCTTAGCTGCTCAATATGTCATTCCTTACGTCATCAAGCGAACTAGTCCGTGAAATGAACGCAACCCAAAACCTCACTTTGTGTAGAGGAAACAGGACAAGCCATAGGTTGTGGGTACTGGTAAGAACCGCCAGAGGCACCCACGAGCACCCACAACCTATGTTTGCAGTATAAATAAGAAAAATATCACGAATTTCCATTAGAAAAGCAGCCATTTTGGAAGTATCAAATATGAACTGTGTCGCACGGGTGTGTTATCCTAATGTTGTCGACAGATTCATAACTGGCGTGTGGTCGTGATGGTGAAAAAAGGCAGTTCAGCCAGTCGCCATTAACTTTTGTTATACAGGCTTTTGATTGGATAGCGCAATGGCAATTATTTTCCGTATTCCCCGTGGGCAAAGTTTACTTGAGATCCGATGTGGTTTATACTTGTACTTCAACGAACGCTAAACAGAGTATTCCCTGAAGGCACGTTTCACTAATTTTGTTTGTTTAAATTTAGGTTTACGTCAGCGTCAACACAATTTAGGTCATTTTGCTTCCAATTTTGTGGGACTTTTACCCGACACTGAGATGAAATGACATCTCAAGCCCTGTCGCCGAATGAAACCAATAGGGTTTATAAACATGGACGGTCCTACTCGCACCGCTTTGCCTGGACAGGCTTAGATCCATGTTCATACTTGTACTTCAACGAACGATAAACAGAGTATTCCCTGAAGGTACATATCACTTAATACGAGCCAGTTTTTTGTTTGTTTAAATTGAGGTTTAACGTCCGCGTCAACACAATTTAGGTCATTTTGGAGACGTTGCTTCCAATTGTGTGGGACTTTTACCCAACATTGAAATGAAATGACATTCCAAGCCCCTTTGCCCAATGAAACCAAAAGGGTTTATATGCACCGACGGTCCGAATCGCATGACTTTTCCTGGACAGGCTAACACCATCTAAGCGGTTTGCCAGTACTAGTGTGTGCCACTGCGCGATCGGTTTCAGCTCTGCGTAGAAGCGGCATGCAGCCCAATCTATTTCTCCTAGCCCCGATGGGTAGGTGACTGTTGCGACCAAGTTATTATTGCGATATGACAATAATGATTAAACATTATCAAACATAGTACCTGCTGTACAGTTTTGTCCATAAATGTTGTTGTATCCATCAATTGAAAGCCTATACCCATCAGTTTCATTGCCTACTTTGAACGTTGTATAAGTGGCAAATGTCGAGTTGCCATCCAAATACGTAAGGGAAACTTTCATTGCGTAAGCCCGTCGAGACGTGATGCAGTGTAAAGCCTCATTGCCTACGAAAAAATAGGGATTTAAATATACATATAGTACACACATATAATCATAGTATCTGTCATATTAACCCAATATTACATCACGTGAACAAGTCCGTTAAATGAAGATCCCCCTATACCCCACTTTATATAGAGAAAACTTGGGTTTACGGGGGTATACATTATTTTTCTAATTTTTGCTCCAAGACATAGGTTGTGCCCCTATACCCCTCTTTATATAGAGAAAACTGAGGTTTACGGGGTATACATTATTTTTCTTATTTTTGCTCCAAGACATAGGTTGTGGGTACTCAATAGAACCGCCTCAATTAGGCGGTTCTAACGAGCATCCACAACCTATGTTTACAGTATTTATAAGAAAAATATCACGGATTTTAAACAGAAAAATGGCCATTTTGGAGGTGTAAAAATGCACTATGTCGCAGGGGTGTGTTATCGTAATGGATGCGTTACTACATCCCAGCAGGCACTTAACGTTGAACTAACGTTGAAACAACGTTGAAAACGTTGTTTCAACGTTAGTTCAACGTCAAGTCAACGTTTTGTGCCTGCAGGGATAATCACCCTGATTACTTATATGCTACAGTCCCATTTTATGAACAGTGACAGACAGTGTAGATCAGATTTGTTTGCATTGGAGTTTAACGGCCCAGTCAACACTATTTTAGGTCATTTTGAGCCGGTCAGTTTACCTGTCCACACTTTTCCTGGGCAAGCTTATACGTAAGCGGTTAACCAATACAGTGCACATTCTTTCGCCAGAAACTAACAACTGACCTTCTTGTATCAGCGGGAGGGAAAAAATGACCGTAGAAAAGATTTCGTGATCAATCTTCACGAAATAATGTTGCTGACCGTGTAGATCAGATGCCACATCAGGGCCCAGTTATTCAAAGCATCGTTAGCTTAACGAGCTCGTTAGTGGTCGAATTGTTAACTGTTCTAGCTAGCAAAATATCTGATATAGTGTTTTATTTTTGCTGAAAATGTGTTTCTGATGGGAGCTGTGGGTTAATTGTATCGATTCCTGATCATTGCCTCCACTTCTACTTTATATGGGGAAAACCTTTGAAATGTTCTTGTCTGAAACCAGACGGCTAAGCTATCTGATATTTGGTATGAAGTATTATCTAGTGGACCTCCACCAAAATTGTTCAACTTATAGCCCTGTGGCCAAAATTGGGCCCACCCCGAGGCCCACATATTTACATAGACTTATATTGGGATCTGAAAATCTTCTTGTCTGGAACCAGACGGCCAAGGTCTTTGATATTTGGTATGAAGCTTTGTCTTGTGGATTTCTACCAAACTGATTATAATTTTAGCCCTGGTGCCAAAAATTACCCCGCCCCGGGACCTACAGGTTTTATATGGACTTATATAAGGTAAAATAGAAATGGAGGCAATGATCAGGAATCGATACAATTGACCCACAGCTCCCATCAGAAACACCAAAGGAAAAGAAACACAAACACGAAGCAACAGACCCCAACGGAAACACCAACAGCGGAAAGCCAAATGGACAGTTAATTTTTTCGCAAAATGGTCAATAGGCTATCCAAAATAAAATAATATAAGCGACACAAACACCCAAAGATAAACATAACAAAAATAAACCGCGACAGAAGGCTCCGGTCTTTGATATTTGGTATGAAGCTTCACCTTTTAGACCTCTCTCAAGATTATGCAAATTATAGCCCTGGGGCCAATAATGGCCCTTCCCGGGGCCCACTTGTTACACTATGGATCAGGTGTGCAATTCAGGGCCATCATGGCCCTCTTGTTATGATTAGAGATTACTGTATGGTTTTCCTGAGAATCTTTTCCTTCTGTTTTGAAGAATGGTTTTGTTGTGGCAGAGTACCCTTTAAATATTCACCTACCAATCTTTATCATCCTAGAACTACAGTTAATACAAGTGAGATTCTGTGAGCTCCTAGTATCATTTAACTTTTCGACTGGCGTAGGGTCCTTCCCTTCCTCTCTTCACCCACCACTAAAACCGGGTATTGGTTTAAGTATTATTGGATTCGGATTCGCTTGCTGGTGGCAAGATAGACAGACTGATAATTACTTAAACCCATAGAGAAATGAAATTCGACAAGACTTAACCCTTATCTTGCTGTTCACGACAACCCCTATCTTTGCAAACAGTGTAGATCCAGATCAGATGGCTTCTGAAGAAGCCATCTGATCAGGATCTGCACTGTTTGACATTCAGTTTATGAATATGTAGGAATAAATTACTTCAAATAATCTGATTGGTTCAAATCAGAAATGGGTGTGGCTTAATTGAATATTCAGCAAGATAAGGGTTAATAAGAGCAGCTATTTCATCTGCAATACATACCTAGCCAGTATTCGCCACTTGCATCACCAAAGCCATTCTTGTATTCTGTCCAGTTTCGGTAGAAGTCTTCTGAACCATCAAATCGTCTTTGAAACACCTGACAAGAGTGAACAATATATACCATCAGATTTTTCGGCTAGTTTTCAAAGGGAGATAACTTTCGGGACTTCATGTTTGCTTTTCTATAAGCCCTGTCCCACTGAAAACGGGGTCTACCCTTAAAAGAAAGAATTTGCTCCTCAAGCGAAATGTTTTCATATTGCTTTAGTCACATGCTCGGCAGAGCTTTGCATGAGACTGCATAACCTGAAAACTCGCCTTAACCCATCCAGTACCAGAAACCCCTAAACGGGTACCCTGACAAACAGTACAGGCCCAGATCAGACGCCGCAGAACGCCGCGTCTGATCAGGGCATCCACTGTTTGCTAAAACTTCAGCCATTTTCCAAATAAATTTTGAAGAAAACAAAACCTGACACCCCTAAATTTTGAAATGAACTCCTGCTCTGTATAAGGAGGAAGATTCCATTTAGCACAAAAAGGGTAAGGGTATAATTTGTTGCGTTTTTCATTTCTGCTCAAGCGACTGGTATTGGAGCTGAAAAGGAATTTTATGAAAAGGAATGTATCTAAAATTACCAGTTCTACATATATGAACGACGCCATTGCAGCACACACTCAGGAAATATCATAATTAAATATCACGTATATCTGTAGGAATCTGAAAACCAAAAAGTGACATAATGTAAGTAACAAACACCTAAAACACTTATTGAACAACAATGCGTGAACAAGTGTTTGTATGTTTGGACCCATATCTGACTTTGAACCAATCAGATTACTTGATGTAATTTATTCCTGCAAATTCATAAACTGAATGCCAAACAGTGTAGATCCTGATCAACAAGTACAGTGCACATTCTTTCGCCAGAACCCGACAACTGTCCTTTTTGAATCAGCGGAAGGGAGAGAATGACCGTAGAAAAGTTTTCATGATCAATCTCTACGAAAGAATGTTGCCGACCCCGGCAGGTATCGAAACCGCGTCCTCCTGATCACCAGTTAGACGCGTATCCGACTGAGCTACCGAGGCCGGCAACAAATGAACGGTCATCAATTAACTCTATGCATGCTAATTCAAACAGAGGCGAACTCATAATTTTCTTACTTTTCCATGTCGTCGACAAAGTGCTAAGCATTTAGGTCAAGAATACGTAACTGGGCTCTCCCATAGAATTTCTAAAACTTTTGCATGCGAGCAAATTTCCGCATTCTGCATCGAAATGGGTAATGTAAAGTAGGTTACCGAGTTCGTTTAGGCGCCAGGACTGCGCAAAATTCAGAATAATTTTGTATAGAAAGCGATGGTATTTGTGTCAAAACCATAGAGCATATATTAGTTAGCAACATCAACAATCAACTAGCCTCTGAAAGCATTCTTGCTGACTGTCAACACGGTTTCCGAAGCCGAAGGTCTTGTGAAAATCTACTGGAACAGTTCTTCCATGCCATAAACAGCAATCTGGATGGGGCCATTAATCGTGGCCACAGACAGACTGGCCTAATTATCATGGATTTTGCCAAGGCCTTCGACAGGGTACCACACATGAAGCTATTGTATAAACTGGATTATTATGGTGTTCGAGGATCCACACTAAAGTGGATTAGCTCATGGCTCTCTGGGCGCTCACAAAAAGTTGTACTCGATCGCCATGCGTCGGATACAGCCCCTGTTTTGTCTGGTGTCCCTAAAGGTTCGGTACTTGGACCGGTCTTTTTTTTGGTATTTATTAATGATCTTCCGGATAACATCAGGTCATCAGTTCGTTTGTTTTCTGATGATTGTGTTTTGTGTAGGAATTTATATTCTCCTTCTGACAACCTTATCTTACAAGTTGACCTGGATAGCCTAGCACGTTGGGATGCCGGTGAAGTTGGCATATGATGTTCAATGTGGCCAAAGGTCATTCAATGCGAGTGTCACGGCACCCTCCAGACAAGCAGGTTAAATTCGATTACTCCTTACATCAGAATACATTGGAGCGTGCCCAATCCGCAAAATATCTTGGCATCACCATAACTTGGGATCAACTACATCCAAGGCAACTCTAGGGACTTAGCGGTTATTAGACGCAATTTGGCTTTTGCTACTAGGCAGACAAAGGATGCTGCATACAAAACATTGGTTCGACCTCAACTCCAGTATGCATCACCTGTTTGGCACCCCTGTGTTAAAACTCAAATTCAACAGGAGGACTGTTGCCCGATTGACCTGCAGGCGATGGCGGAACAGAAGTAGTGTTGGCGATATGCTTGATGAGCTGGAATGGCCGTCGTTGGCAGTCCTCTTTAACCTTCTTTTATAAGATACACTGTTAATAAAGATAAATACTTGACACCTGTGACTACTTCAACTCAAACAAGGGCATCAAAATTAAACAACAGTCAACAGTCGTGAACGAGTAGAGAACATTCTACACAGTGAATTAGGAATGTCGAAGGTTTCCGCCAGATGGGTGCCACGGCTTTTGACGCCTGACCATAAGTTGACCAGACTGAACCTGTCACAAGCCAACTTGGCTATTTTTGAAGCAGACCAAGATGGTTTTCTTGACCGTTTTGTCACTCAGGATGAGTGTTGGGTTCATCACTTTGAGCCAGAGACCAAAAGACAATCCATGAAATGGAAGCACCCGGGCTCACCACCTCCAAAGAAGGCAAAGGTCGTCTCCTCTGCAGGGAAGGTGATGGTATCAGTGTTCTGGGATGCCAAGGGTATAATATTCATAGATTACCTTCAAAAGGGCAGAACAATTAATGGGAAGTATTATGCAGATCTGCTAAAACAATTTCGAAAAGCAATTAAGGCTAAACGACCCGGAAAATTGTCAAAAGGGGTCTTGTTCCATCAGTAAAATGCGCCTGCTCATAAATCGGTTGTCGCAATGGCTGCTGTGCATGACTGTGGCTTCACACTTGTCGATCACCCTCCGTATTCACCTGATCTAGCTGCATCAGATTATTTCCTGTTTCCAAACATGAAAAAGCACTTGGCTGGGCAGCATTATCGGTCAGACGAGGAGGTGAAAGCTGCTGTGGAGGAGTTTTTCAGGGACCAAGATGAGACCTTCTATACCACTGGGATCCAAGGACTGCAGCATCGCTGAAGGAAGTGTGTGGATAGGAAGGGAGACTATGTTGAAAAATAAAGGCACTTTCAGCATGGACAAACCATTGGATCTTGGTCAGGCTCAGAACTTTTCAGCCTACCCTCGTATGTGTACTATGGCGAATAGAACGCTTGACTTCCTGATCTTCATCAGTGTCCTCGGGATGTGAAGGAGGCATCATATAAGGGATTTGTTCGCACAATCTTTGAATATGGTAGTTGCATCTGGGACCTAAGTGCAGTGCATTAACGAAGAAATTGAAAAAGTTCAGAATAGAGCTGTTAGATTTGTAACAAGATATAAATTACTGCTTTGAAACTAGGATCATGACTGGAATGCTAGACAAAACTAAGATGGGAGTCGTTCAAGAAAAGAAGAGACAGTAGGCTCATACTTTTATACAAAGGCCTAAAGGGTGCTGCCAGCATTCCAAAAGTTGATATTGTTCCCCCTAGCTAGGCACTGTAGAAATCATCATTCACTGGCGTTTCAGACCCCTACTGCAAAAACCGACATCTATAAAGAATCGTTCTTCCCCAATAGAGATTGGATGCCCTTCCCGATTCGGTCATATCCACTGCTGATGGTGCAGAGGATAGTGTAGCTAAGTTTTTTTTCTCTTTGGTGACAGCTAAGGACCATATCACAAGACCTGGTGTATGAATGTCATTTGACGTGTCACCAGTAACAATTCTGATTCTGATTCTGATAGACCGTTTGGATTAAACATATTTTATTGTATCATTTCATTCAAAGGGAAGAGATACAAGTTATATCAACATTAGGTAGCCCTCGCCCTATACATATAACTAGTAACTGCTGATGATAGAACAGTATAAAAATGTGAAATCACTATTATTCAACTTTCCGTATGTTCTCCCAACCAACGATAGCACACGACATCACATCGCCCCGCACGGCCAGACCATGTTGCCCATGTACAATTTACGTACCTTAAAATTTTTCAACACTGCAATTTTTATCTTAATATTAGCGTCGGTGTCTAATTCAAAGATTCCACATGTTAACATGACAATATTAAGATTAGCCACAAAGCTTAGAGAAGCCGTAAGGCTGTTTCCTTTATCTGTATAACGCGGACAAGCAAAGAAATTTTGTTGGGGGTCTTTGATTTCCGAACCACAGCTGCATTATGGGCTTGTCGCTATGTTAATTAATACGATATAGGTCTCCGTTAAGATTACTACAATTGTGTCTAAGATGAGTCAACATAACCTCTAGTGTTCTATGTTTGCTCGTTAAAAATGCATGGGTTTTTATTAGTCTAAGAGTTCTTTTAAATTGAGAAAGAGTTGGTATATTTCTGGTCGTTTCGCCTAAACTGTTCCAAAGTCTCAAAGTGGACGGGAAAAATGATGATTCGAAAGAGCACAATCTTGTAACAGGAATTTCGAAGTTTTCTCTATTTCGTAAGTTGTAATTGCTCGCTGATTCAACGCGTCTGGGAAATAAATCGAGCAAGTTAGAAGGCGCTTCGATATTAACAATTTTATATATTAATGATAGTCTTTTTTGTATACGCCGTTCTGTCAGGGTTTCCGAACCTGTTTCTAAATACAACGAAGACAGGAAGGCCGGTAACGATTCTTGCAGCCGTTAGTTGGACTTGTTCTAGTCGGTTAGCATCTGTTTGGGTGCAACCGTCCCAGACTTCACTAGCGTATTCGAGCAGCGGGCGTATATATGAACAGTAAAGTTTATCGAATATCTCACCAGATAATCTGTATTTTACTTAACCCATTTGGCACCGGAAACTCCAAGAGGGGTACCCTGGCAAACAGCGCAGGCCAAGATCAGACGTCGCAGAACGCGGCGTCTGCTCAGGGCCTACACTGTTTGCAAAAATTGCAAAAAGTTCTGCCATTTTCCAAATTAATTTTGAAGAAAGCACATCTGACACCCCTTAATTTTGATATGGAATCCTGCTATATATTAGTTGGAAGATTCCATTTGGTACAAAAACGGTTAACGTAGGTTTTGTTTGTTCGATTTGAGGTTTAATGTCCCCGTCAACACTGTAAAGGTCATTTTGGAGAGGTTGCTTCCATTTTTGTGGGACTTTTACCCGACATTGAGATGAAATGACATCTCAAACCCTGTCGCCCAATGAAACCAATAGGGTTTATTAGCATGGACGCACCGCGGTTCCTGGACAGGCTTAGATCCTCTAAGCGGTTTACCAGTACTAGTGTGCGGGCCGGATTCAGCTCTGCGTGGAAGCATCGTGCAGCCCATATATTTCTTCAAGCCCCTATGGGCGGGGGTGGCGTTAACGTTGGTATGACAGCTGTCTAGATACTGAGAATAATAGAGTCTATGTTTTTCGTAATTTGTTGTTGGATGACAGAGTAATTCCTTACTGTTTATGTAAATCAACTATTTGCAAAAGTGTGTTATCCATAACTGCCTGTAGATTAAAGTCTGTAAATGTGTTAGAGACTACCATTACTTCGGTTTTAATTGGATTGAATGTAATTAACCATTAACGCGCCCAGAGATGCAGTCTTTTTTTTCAAATCTTCATTTAGTTTGACTTGGAGATACCGAATATCAACCGCCGAAAAACTAATAGATGTGTCAGCAGCAACCGTTTCTGTATAGCGAGGTATGGCAGCCATTGCCAGCGTGAGTTCGAACTCTGCCACCGCCCAGTGCGTACTTTCTCATTTCTTCACTAAATTGTATGTATATTAGGATTTTCGGAGCATGTATAAAAAACGTATCTCGCACTGCAACTTAAGACCAAGAGACATTCAATCGGTAAGTTAAAAAACGTTCCTTAGGAGGAATTTTTCTGTTTTCCCCACACCCTCCAAACAGATTCATATTGGCATAATATCTCACATATGGATTTGGGTTTTGTAATAACGTTCATTCATACCGTCCAGTGACCATCTGTGTCGAACCGACAGTAGACCATCCGGCGATCAGCTTCAGCACCGCAGGGATAGATAGAATATGTCCCATTTTTGGAGTAATTCCCATTAACTATATTTAGATAAGAACAGTCATCAACTGAAAATAAGATCAGTAATCAGTAAATAAGATCCTCACAACTATGGAACGTGCAGTAGGTTGCATTTTATCCTCTCACATTACAACAGCATATGAGCCCCGCCAAGCGAATTTGTGTCTTCGAGTATTCCGTCATGACCAATTTTAACTGCGCATGCCCAGCCATTCAGAGGGGCCAGGGATATGGCTTTCTGTCTGAAAGTTCCTCTCGATTCACTGCTTGTATGAGCGAGCAGTGAAGGTTCTGGTGAGACTGCGCGGATGCACAGGCTCGCCTGAATCTTCGCTGCTCGCCTAGGCGATAAGTACCAAAACCAGTGCTTCAGCTGAGGTGCACGACCCGCCGGATGCTTTTAGCTTTATGAGTGTTACCATATATGGGTATGGCGGCCATTTTGGTCATGTGACCTGGACCTAAACGGTTCCCCCAATAAATGCGCCTTATCGTAAGGAGCAAAAATATATCTTATACTTTAGTACTGTATTCTGAATCGTTTGCAGGATAAAATGCATTCTTACTTTTCCAATAAAAAAGCATATGTGTCAAAGTTTGACCTAGGCACAAAGAATGGCAAGGTCAACCCAGGGTCACCATTTTAGCACTTTATGATGGGCCTACGTCCCAGATGCTATTTATCAAGTTTCGTGGAAATCTGCCTAGTGATTTTGGAGAAGACTATTTTTGAAGGGTTTTTACCATTAATGGCTTGGCGGCCATTTTGGTCATGTGACATGGACCCCATGAGCAAATTTTGGTTTTACCCATCCCATAGAGGCTCCATATGAAATTTGACTTCAATCGGCCCAACGGTTTCCGAGGAGAAGCAGTTCGAAAATGTTCACATTTTTCGCCTCGGCGAGGCTATACTAAATGGAATGTAATATTTGGCAAGTTCATTGGTTAGATTTCATTGATATCTATCAGGATGCCAAAAATTATTTAAATATTCAAATCGGTTAAGTCACTATCACCAATTTTCACAAACGGGTTACGGACGGACAGACAGACTGACAGAATGACACGCTGATTTTAAGGCACTCTTAGAAAATCAACCGACTTCAGTCGGTCGCTTTTTCTGCGGGTCGTACAATCGCTTGATGGGGCCCATATAATATATGTACGAGTAATATGTAACGCCAACGGTGTCTTCCATTGGTATCGGGTGACAATTAAAGAAATGAATTTTATTTTTCTGCTATTCATGAAAGTATGAACGCATTGGGTGGCCTGCAAAATAAATAAACCCCAAAGGGGTTCGCGTAAACTTTGCTAGCGATCCGCTGCCGTTAATTCTTTCATAAACAGCAGAAAATTTAAGTTTATTTCTTATATTTACATTTTCCTTACGGTGCAAAAAAATGCTTACAGGGCAAAGTTTTATAGCTGAAAAACATTTACAAATTTACAAGCTGTTTTTCTACAAAAAGCGGGATAGCGATTGCGTCACTAACGCCCAATCAGATCGTGGAGAACCGTGGTTTAGAATGACGTCACTTGACGACTGAAAATTACGTGACTCGATGCGTTCATGGAAGTATGAACTACATTGTTTTCTAGGTTCACTTTAGGCTTAACACTGGAAATGTAAATATAATACGTATGTTCCCAATTTCTTGTGTGTGTGTGTGTGTGGGGGGGGGGGGGGTGTAGTACAGGCGGTTCTAAAGTCTATCCACAACTGGCGAGTACCCACAATCTATGTTTTTAGCAAGAATATAAGGGAAATAATATAAACCCTTTGCCTAAATAAAGTTGGACTGGCAAGGGTAGTCATCTTATGGTCTTGTTAACGTCATCACGAAAACACGCCTATATAATTTTGACCCCCTTCAACTCCGCTTTTACATAGTGAAACTGGGGTTTACAGGGCTACACCTTATTTTTCTTATTTCTGCTCTAAAATATAGATTGTGGGTACTTGTTAGAACCGCCTCGATGATGCGGTTCTAACTTGTACCCACACTCTATTTTTTGAGCAGAAATAAGAAAAAAAATAGTTTTTCATCTTAAATTTTTCATTTTTTTTTCGGCGATAAAGATTACAATGTATTTGTATAGGCGTGTTTTCGTAATGTGGTGAAACTGGGAGACATTTTAACTCATTGTCAGCCTCGACAGCCAAGACACGTCATGATACTGCCCCACTCCACCAAGGTGTAAATGGGTAGTAGTGGTGTAAAAGCCACTGCCTCTCTTTCGCGAGCGCGTGAAAACACCCGGAATGAGTGTTCGAGAGCGATTCAATAAACTTGAAGCTTTCAACGCAATCGAACTAAAATAAATTAGTACAAACTAACTCATTGTCTGCCATTTTATCTGTTGGACAAGTCCATTTGTCATATAAAGGTCGGCTGGTCTATATTTCGTTTTTAGCTCACCTGAGCACGAAGTGCTCAAGGTGAGCTTTTGTGATTGGTCTTTGTCTGTCGTCCGTTGTCAACTTTTGCTGTAAACGACTTCTCCAAAACTGCTGGACAGATTTTGAAATAATTTCCCAGGAATGTTCCTTGGGTGACCCTCTACAAAAATTGCTCAAACTGTTCCGCTCGGATGAACAGGATGGCCGCCAGAGCTAAATTTAGAAAAACCTTTAAACGACTTCTTCTCCTTAACGAGTGGATGGATTTTGAAAATATTTCACAGGTATGTTCCTTTGGTGACCCTCTACCAAAATTGTTCAAACCGTTCCGCTCGGGTGAACAAAATTGCCACCAGAGCTCAAAATAGAAAAAAAATTAAAACGACTTCTCCTTAACCAGTGGATGGATTTTGAAATTATTTCACAGAAATGTTCCTTAGGTGACCCTCTTCCAAAATTGCTCAAAACGTTCCGCTCGGTTGAACAAGATGACTGTCAGAGCTAAAAATAGGAAAAATCCTTCAAACGCTTTCTCCTCCTTAATGAGTGTATTGATTTTGCAAATATTTCACAGGAATGTTCCTTGGGTGATCCTCTACCAAAATTGCTCAGACTAGCTGTTCAGCTCGGGTGAATAAGATGGCCACCAGAGCAAAAAATAGAAAAAAAAAAAAAACATTTCAACGACTTGTTCTCCGTAACCAGTGGATGGATTTTGAAATTATTTTACAGGAATGAGGTTTGAGATTTTTACTTCTGGTGGCCATCATGCTCAGTTAAGCAAAATATTTTGAGCAATTCTGTTAGAGGGTTACCCGTGGAACATTCCTATGAAATTGCTTCCTTTTAGAGACAGACGTCTTTTGAAAGTTTTGGCCCCCACCCATCAGGGCTTGGCTGCAAGGTGCTTCTACAGGAGTATTGGTAAACCACTTTGAAGGTCTTAGCCTGCCCAGGCAAAGTGGTGAGAGTGGAACCGTCTATGCATTTAAACCCTATAGGTTTCTTTTGGTGGCAGGGCTTGAGATGCCATTTCATCAAAAATAATTTATACTTCTCAAAATGACTTCTACTTCTAAACACCCAGACTGATTTTGAATTTATTTCATAGAAATGTTCCTTGGGCCAACCAAAATTGCTCAAACCCTCAACTCCACCATATATTACCTACAATTTCGTTTGTATAATATGGATCAGGTAAGCGATCCAGGGCCATGATGTCCCTCTTGTTATTCTATTTTTGACGGCTAATTCTGTCAGCAAATAGTACAGGCCCTGATCAGACGCAGCGTTCTGCGGCATCTGATCTGGACCTGGACTGTTTGCCAAGGTAAACTTTAGGGGTTTCCCGCCTACAATGGGTTAAATCAGATTGCTATTCACCATTAACAAATACATGTGGTCAGCCATCACTCATCCGCTTAGCCTTACTTTATCATGTTTATAAAGATGAGTAAGGTTTACACAGCTAAAAGTAATGATGATTTATTCAGCAGAAGGTAGTTAGTTAGGTAACTTAGCAATACTACTAGCCGTTCACTGCTGTTATCTACCTGTTTATCACTGACCAATGATCCGCGCGCAAATTAAAGATTTTTGTACTATTTGAAGCGCAATAAAAACAAAGGACCCAGAAGGACCGAAAAGTGTTTTTTTATTTTTCAACATTGAAGTTTTGACCACATATGCCGAGATTGACAAACCGTGTAGATACATATCAAACGCCGCGTTTGCTAAAATTACAAGAACTTAAAGGTTACGGGAATCACTCTAAGTTCGGATCAAGCCCATTTTTAACAACATACCCAGCGGGCAATAATCGGTTGATTCAACGTTGAGTCAACGTTGAAGGCAAACGTTGAATAAACGTTGATTTTGGGTTGAATATGAAATTTGAATCAACGTTGCACAGTCAACGTTGACTCAAAGTTGACAATCCAACAGTGAATAAACGTTGATATTTCAGTGTTGATTCAACGTTAAGATATTAATGTTGAATAAACGTTGATATTCGGTTGAATATGAATGTTGAATCAACGTTGAGCAGTCATCTTTGAACCATAGCTTAATTTTCAACCTTGCATCAACGTTGAAATATCAACCATTAAATCAAACTGATATAACTACAGAAACAGCGTTTTAAGAAACCATGATTTATTAAAGAAACGAAACTAACATATAAATTTGCAAACTGTAAATATTTCATACGCATGCAAGGGCGCCCACTTTTTCAGTTAAATTTTCTTTTAAGATATTACGAGCCACAAACACTGTTTTTTTGTTCGCCTGTTCTGTAAGCTGTCTATTTTAGTCGGACGCTAATTTCTTTTCTTTTCTTTTTTAATTCTGTCGGGGTCAAGGGTGGTCCTATTCATAACATTATCTGAAAAACAAGAAAGGCAATTCTTCAAATTACACCACAGATGTATTTTCTCCTATAGATGCATGTTTAGTTTCTGGAAGGAATTATTGTGTATTGTGTAGAAAATCCGTACACTTTAGAAATGCATTTTATCTTTCTGCTGTTTATGTAAATATGAAAGCAGTGGGTCGCATGCAAATTGAATAAACCCCGAAGGGGTTCCCGTAAACTTTGACCGCGATCCGCTGTCGTTCAAGTTTTCTGGAAAAGTATGTATGTGTAAGTGCTGTATGCTCTGAAGTATCAATACCACCTCGCATTAGGATCGTTTTCTAAAAAGCCACCTCTCCTCGACAGACTGGTGTGAGGATCGATCGAAAATTGAAAAAGCATGAGCATAGAGAAGTTTAAATTCTTAGTATTTCCTTACTTCATGTGCTAATTACGTAAATAATGAAACCATGCTTGTAAACCGAAAGTATGTATGTGTAAGTGCTGTATGCTTTGAAGTATCGATACCACCTCACCGTGAATGCAGGGCATGAGGATCGTTTTCTAAAAAGCCACCTCTCCTCAACAGACTGGTATGAGGATCGATCGAAAATTGAAAAAAAAAACATGCGCATAGAGAAGTTTAAATTCTGAATGACCATGACCACAGAGAAGTTTACATTCTGAATTAGGGTTTCCTTACTTCATGTGCTAATTACGTAAATAATGAAATCATGCCTGTGAACCGAAAATATGTATGTGTGTGTAAGTGCTGTATGCTTTGAAATATCGATACCACCTCACCATGAATGCAAGGCATGAGGATCGTTTTCTAAAAAGCCACCTCTCCTCAACAGACTGGTATGAGGATCGATCGAAAATTGAAAAAAAAAACATGCGCATAGAGAAGTTTAAATTCTGAATTAGCATTGCCTTACCTCATGTGCTAATTACGTAAATAATGAAATCATGCTTGTAAACCGAAGGTATGTATGTGTAAGTGTTGTATTCTTTGAAGTATCGATACCACCTCACCATGAATGCAAGGCATGAGGATCGTTTTCTAAAAAGCCACCTCTCCTCAACAGACCGGTATGAGGATCGATCGAAGATTGAAAAAAAAAACATGAGCGTCGAGAAGTTTAAATTCTGAATTAGATATGTATTGTGTTTAATTCCTTACTTTATGTGCTACTTAAATAGTGAAATCATGAGTGTTGTATGCTTTGCAGTATCGATACCACCTCACCATAACTGCTAGGTATGAGGATCGTTTTCTATGTTGTAAGCCACCTCGCCACAACAGACTGGTTTGAGGATCGACCGATAATATAAATATATATGCAGCAAGAGTTTTAATTATGAATTAGTAATTTAAATCGCACATCAGGATAAGTTCTTATTTATGAACAATTTACACTGGATCCTCAATTTTACACGAAAAATGCGGAAAATAACGTTTAATCTTCAAAATGCCATAACCAAAAATAGGATTGAACTAAAAATCTGAGTTAAGTAACTTTACAATGACCAAACATTTTTTTTTTCGGTTTTACTTATCGTGGTAGACTGCAATCAGTCCAAATGTTCACTCTAATTCACTCTAGACCTATAAATGTCTCTCTGATTACCTACCATATCCCTCTCCGAAACCTGTTCCTTCATTTTCAAAAAAAATCATTCATTAAAGAAGTCATTATTTATTAGAGGAGAGAAAGATAAATATGCTTATGAACAAAGCAGCTAAATAAATGTGGCTGCATGCAGGTAGTGTTTGTTAATGCCATACGCTTTGCTGCGTCTATACCACCTGACCATGAATGCTGAATATACTGTTATTGCCATTTTGTATGACACTGCATCGGAATTGGGGGCGATGGTGACAATTTCGTAAACTCCGGATTTGAAACCCAATTAGTAGTTTTACTACTGGCGGTCACATCATGTTAACAAGTCCATGCAGTGATTACCCTTTTAAACACTACTTTATATAGAGAAAGGTGGGGTTTACATTATTTTACTTATTTCTGCTCCAAAACATAAATGCGCTGGGGTGCAGTGGTAAAGCATCGGGTTTGAGATCGAGAGGTCGATTATTATAATTATTAATAATTGTGGATACGCGTTAGAACCTGCTCTAACGAGCATCTACAATCTATGTTTGGAGCAGAAATAAGAACAAATCACCAATTATCATCACTGGATACATAAAATATTGTCCTGCATTACATAGGCATGTTGTCGTAATGATTCCGTTGCAGTTTCTGGTTTTGTACTGATGGTGCACGCACATTTCGATTGTGTATGTGACGTGTCGTCTCATCATATCTAACTGTTATTTTGGTGGTGGCTGTGGTCTTTGATTGTGGCTTTTCCTGAGTAACCTTTTCTTACTAAATAAAATTAACGTCTAGCATGTTCCATGCATACGTACCCGTAGCTTGTTGTTGCTTGTTGGAACCGCCTTCTAACGGGTACCCACGACCTATGTTTTGAGAAGAATAAGAAAAGTATAATAATAATAATAATAATAATAATAATAATGCAGGGGTAGGCCTATGCTTCTGTTTATTTCACTATTAAAGTTATTTTCTAGATAAAGTGTTATGATTTTAGTTTTGTTTTATTTGAGGTTTAACGTCCCCGTCAACACTGTATAAGTCATTTTGGAGTCGTTGCTTCCAATTTTGTGGGACTTTTTCCCGACATGGAGATGAAATGACATCTCAAGCCCTGTCGCCCAATGAAACCATTAATAGGGTTTATAAGCGCGGACAGTCCAACTCGCACCGCTTTACCTGGGCAGGCTTAGATTCTCTGAGTGGTTTACCAGTACTCATGTGCGGTCGGTTTCAGCTCTGCGTTGAAGCATCATGCAGCCCATTTATTTCTGTCAGCCCCAATGGGCGGGGGCCGCACATATCTTGTAACAAACGTTTAAATATGCATTTTTATTCTAAAGCCTGTTGGATTACATTTGCACATTATAATGCCTATATAGGGTACAATGGATGAGATTTGGGTAAATAGTGTAGACCCACGTACTACGTACACCCAGGGCATCTTACACTATTTGCATAAAAATACATGTATAATAACAGTAACATATAATAGGGAACGGAATCGTCCAAACTAACCATGTACAGGCATAAAACATATGGGCTCCTTGGCCTAGTGGATAAGAGCGCTGACTCTCAATCATTAGATCCCTCACCGCTGTTGTTCGAGCCTGGCTCGGGTCACACGTGAGACGCCAAGTTCTGCAAGGGAAGGTTAGGTATTTTTTTCTCCGGTTACTCCGGTTTTCGCCCACCTCTGATAAACGATCGGCTCGATATCAGTGAAATAATCTTGAAAGGGCCGTATAATCCATCATGTGAACTCGTCCATGAAATTAACACCTCCTAAACCCCACTTTATATAGAGAAAACTAGGGTTTACGGGGTATATATCATTTTTCTTATTTCTACATTTCTGCTTCAAAACATAGGTTATGGGTACTTGTTAGAACCGCCTCAATGAGGCAGTTCTTACGGGCACCCACAACATATGTTTGAAGTAAAAGTAACAAAAATATCACACATTTTCATCAGAAAAGAAGCCATTTTTGAGATGTGAAAAATGCACTATGTCGCACGAGTGTGTTATCGTAAAAAAGGCATAAAACTTGTGGCATAAGCTGGGAATCATAAACACCAGACGCTCTAATATTACACGCCTATAATGTGGAAAAACTGATAAGCACAGTTATGTATACACAAAGGAGTAAAGCCAGAGCATAACAAAATTTTAAGTAGTTGGCTGGAAATCACATATTTTCTAAAAAGGTTCCCAGTGACTTAAACTAAGCATTACATGGCCCAGAAGCTTGATTTTACTGTTAAGTAATAGAAATAGAATCGTGCATTTTACCGGGAATTTTAATTTATATATTTTCCTTTGACTGGCCAATTATAGATTCATCATTGCACTTCGTTTCGTTCGATTTAAAAGTTAACTGGAAAAATGAAAAGTTACTCTTCATTTAAAAGTTAATTTTAAAATTTATAAAGGACAAAGCTATTATAAAATCACTTTTAAATGATATTTTGTATTAACTGCAAGTTGAGAAGCCCGTTTCAGTTTCTGGTGGTGTATTTTCATAACCGCGCGTCTGCGTGCATGCGCTTGTAATGCGCACTTGAAAGAGTACAAAATTTATCTTCGTTTCCATTGTATTGTGTGTAATAACACATGCTATTATGAAAATGTATGCAGTAATAATGATAAAAATAAATCTTACCTCGCACAATGAATACTTTTTTTCTGTTTTTATTCCCTCTCTGTCTCAAGTTCACGAAAAAACGTACACGCTCTGTGAGCATATGATTTTCCCGGCGCGTCACGTCACGACCAAAGGATCAAAAGATATGAAAATAAGATCTAACAAAGCCTGCATTTTTTTATAAGAACCATCTCATCAACTAGTATTCGTTTAGACGCAGGATAAGCCGAACACTGGCTATGCCAGCGACGTACGTTAGGATAAAACTCTAAATACCTATTTCTGTTCGGCGCCGCCATTTTTTGTTTCTGCGAGCTTCGTGGGAAAGTTCATTCAAAACTTACAAACTGATCAGATCCATATATAATTGGTATTTGACAAGCAAACATCGTAGACCCTGATCGTTTGCCGCACCTGCGCGCCTTCTGGATTTTTATCCCAGTGGGCACATGACGTTTAGGTAACGTCGCATCAACGTCGATGCGACGACGTGATACGACGTTGACCCGACGTGATGTGCCTTTTCATATTTGCGAGTGTTGTTTTAAAGCAGCAGCAGCAGCAACAACAATAATAATAATAATAATATCGTTGCTGTTGTTGTTGTTTATTATTTCGTAATAACCAAATGTTGGTTGTCAGCCAAATTTCAACGTATATTAAATAATAAGAACATCAAGGTTTAATCAACAGAGTTTTACCCACTTAAGTTCAACTTTGCGGAATCAGTTGTTTATATACAACAACATATCAACTTTGATTCAACGTTATACTGCCAACGTTTAATCAGTGTTGATAAATCACCGTTGAACAGAGGTTGATATAAGGTTGATCAACCAATCAACCTAATTTCAACACAAACTCAACGTTGATTCAACGTTGAGTGCCTGCTGGGTATTCTCTCTGTCAGCTTACACTACGTCCGCACAAAACGTAGTCCAGCTTATTTTCAGCTTTTGACGCAGTTTCGCTGATTTGTTTGTATAGGAGTTTAACAGTCCAGTCAACACTATTTAAGGTCAGTTTTTGACCCGATCAGTTTCATTATCCACACTTTTCCTGGGCAGTGGCCCCCGCCCATCGGGGCTTGAAGAATTAGATGGGCTGCATGATGCTTCCACGCAGAGCTGAAACCGACCCGCACACAAGTACTGGTAAACCGCTTTGAGAATCTAAACCTGCCCAGGCAAAGCGGTGCGAGTCGGCCCGTCCATGCTTATGAACCCTCTTGGTTTCATTGGGCAGCAGGGATTGTGATGTCATTTCATCTCAATGTCGGGTTAAAGTCCCACAAAACTGGAAACAACGTCTCCAAATGATCTGTACAGTGTTGACGGGGACAATTAAACCTCAAATCAAACAAATTTTCCTGGGCATGCTTATACGTAAGTGGTTAACCAGTACAGTGCACATTCTTTCGCCAGAACTGACAACTGCCCTTCTTGAATCGGCGGAAGGGAGTGAATGACCGTAGAAAAGATTTCATGATGAAAGTTGCTGACCCCGGCAAGTATCGAACCCGCGTTCTCCTGATCACCAGTCAGACGCACAGCCGACTGAGCTACCGAGGCCTGCAAGACATATTTATTGGTTAGGTCGCCATGAGGCGAGCAAACCGGGTCTAATGATCAGATTTTAATTGTTCCACGGAGGGGCACGTGACCAGATAAACCAATCATAAACTGCGGCCGACAAAATCAGTCTACCTAAATATCGAAAAAGTGGTTCGTGTAATTACCGAAAATGAAGTAAAGCTAAATAGTGAAAAAATGAAATCTTACTCCTAGCAGTAATTTCCACAAAGTTTACATCATAAACATGGGAACAGGTTTAGCGATTTATAATTATGACCAATTTGCTTCTTCTGTAATAATACATTATTATTTTCTATGCAAATCTGTGCAATATAATTAAAATTACTCTATAAAAGCAATATCGACGAGTCAAATCGCCCCATGTCACCTCCATGATACCCCAGATCACACAAATATAACTAAAGACCGTTTAATGTCTTTTCTATGTTCGTAATTCCAACCGTTTACGTCGCAAGGTTTCCCTGCAGAAATCAAAGCACTGACAGCGCTAGTGGGTCGATTGAGAGAAGGTTGGGAAAATAGTCCTGAGACTTAGTCTGTTTCGTTCAACCCTTAACTTCCAGTATTTTAAGCAAATAGCGTAGACCCTGATCGGACGCCGCGTTCTGGGGCGTCTGATCTGGGTCTATATTGTTTACTAAACCCAACCGGATTCTATAACTTGAACAGAACTGATGGAAATGATCAGGAATCGATACACTTACCTCCCATATAAGACACCAAAGGGAAGAAATACCAACACAAAACATGTATTTGAGCCGGTGCATGACAAAAGCTACAATAAGACCGGTACTACCAGCAGATACTCAAATCAACCTGCGCACCCGTCCACTATGACAAGACCTTTTGCTTATGTCTCTTTGCATGGATATTAGACTATAGTAGGTACATGCGATCAGCGAAGACTCTGATCAGACTGCGCGAATGCGCAGGCTGATCTGAGTCCGCGCTGATCGCTCAAGCCTTCTTGTAGGTTTTGTCTTGCGCTGGCTCAAATTTATTAAAACGTCACAAGTGAATAGCCAAAAGGACAGTTCCTATAAATATTGCCTAACGGCTATCCAAAATAAAAAGATAGTAGCAGTACATACATGCAAAGACAAACTTTAACAATTAACCACAACAGAAGTACCGCCTAACGTTTTGTTATAGGGGGTCTTAAATCGATTTTGTCGGGTGCGCGTCGGACTGGTGATCAGAAGGACGCGGGTTCAATACCTGCCGGGGTCGGCAACATTCTTTCGTGGAGATTGATCATGAAATCTTTTCCACGGTCATTCGCTCCCTTCCGCTGATTCAAGAAGGGCAGTTGTCAGTTTCTGACGAAAGAATGTACACTGTACTGGCTTACGTATAAGCCTACCCAGGACAAGTGTGGATAGGTAAACTGATCGGCTCAAATATGATCTAAATATTATTGACTGGCCCGTTAAACTCCAATACAAAATAAATCGATTTTACGTAATTTAGTTTGGCTTAAGCAGTAGTCAGAGATACCCGTGTATGAAATAACGGGACCGAATCTCGTCATTGACGCTTAAGATGTTATTTTGCCAAGTGTATCATTTAGGCTATCAGCTTGCGCACAGAGTCATCAAACAGTATAGCATTGTGCCGATAAATAAAACCAGACACCCCAAGCCACCGAAACAAAAACAAAGACTTGGTGTTCTATGATGGATGTTAAGAGCGATCTTGGCTCTGAACAGTCGGATGCATGTTGAGCATGGTTGTTGATGCATTAGCTCTGGCTGTCCGCCAAGAACGTTTCTGTTCGGCTTCACTGACCCGTTTTGCTTCGTATACACCAGTACCCATTTTTAGAAGGTGATGACCTTTCAGGTCTCACCTTCTTATGGCAACACTCAGGGAATTCCCTTGATACCGCATCACTCCTTTTTCAAGAAAAATAGGTCCTCATAAATCAGAGAAGAGATGCGCTTGTATCATTTGATATGTGAAAATAATATGCAGATTGAAATAAAAACTGTGGATGCAAAATACACAAATAATGAACTTCAGAGTTAAATGTCATAAAATTGATCTAGATTTGAAATTGGTCTCGTTTCGCAGCTGACCTGGCCTAGTTATTAAGAGCGAGTTCGGTTGACTTTCTAGAGTTAACTATAGTTACACCAAAACACGGGGGTTATGGCTCGTACGCACTACTAGAGTTAACATGAGTTCAATCAAGCTTGCTTTGGGATTTGGGAGTTCTGTCTAGCAAGAACAAAACCACGACGGCAGGGGGATAATAGTAGGTTAATTAAATGAATATAAACTTATTAGAAGGTGATGCCCTTTCAGGTCTCACCTTCTTATGTCAATCGACACTGGAGCCCACCTCGATGACGAATAACTCCTATGCTTCAAGAAAAATAAGTCTCCATATATTTATCAATAGACGCGCATGTATCATTTGATAAGTGAAAATGATGCTGATTGTCAAACTGAGGAAGCCAATTACACAAACAACTAACTTCAGAGTAAAATGCCATAAAATTAACCCTATACGGTTCAAATTGGTCTCGATTCGCAGCTTTGTCATGACCTAGTTTGCTTTGAGCGAGTTCAGTTGACCAATTAAAGTTAACTCAAGAAAAGTAGGGGAGATAGTAGGCTTACTCTTGTACAAATTTTTATATTGACTGTATCACCCCACGCCCCACTTTTCGATCCCACAATTAGAAGCGACAGGAAGCATCAAATTTCATTTGATGCGTCACCAGTAACGATTCAGATTCAGAACTCTACTGACGTCAAGAAAATGTCATCGTTTGCCCTCGGGTAAATCGAAAGTATAAAAATGTTTTCAAGTTGAACAGGATTTTTCCAACACGTGGCCAAAATTTCAAAAAGTTGGAAATAATCGATTTTCGGATTGCATTTAACTTACAATTTTCCACCTTCCACCGTATTCGTTGTTACTAGGCAAGGCTTCCATCTCTCATACCAAGCTTACTCTCGCAGTCGCAATATTCCTACATGGCGCGTTTTGGAGCAAGTCAACTCTTGTTAACTCTAGTACGTCAACTGAACTCGCTCAAAATCTAGATCGCGGATTAATAATTCAATGAATGAGTTGACAGCATGAATGGAATACTACGACTTGCTATACTACAGATAGAGCGAAGTTTTGTTTGTTTGTTTGATTTGAGGTTAAACGTCCCCGTCAACACTGTAAAGGTCATTTTGGACACGTTGCTTCCAATTTGGTGGGACTTTTACCCGACATTGAGATGAAATGACCTCTCAAGCCCTCTCGCCCAATGAAACCAATAGGGTTTATTAGCATGGAGGGTCTGCCTCGCACCGCGGTTCCTGGACAGGCTTAGATCCCAGTACTAGTGTGCGGGCCGGATTCAGCTCTGCGTGGAAGCATCATGCAGCCCATATATTTCTTCAAGCCTCCATGGGCGGGGCGGATAAAGAGAAGTTACCTTCACTGTTGCATTTGTTTTGATTTGAGGTTTAACGTCCCCATCAACACTGTAAAGGTCATTTTGGAGACGTTGCTTCCTATTTTGTGGGACTTTTACCCGACATTGAGATGAAATGACATCTCAAGGCCTTTCGCCCAATGAAAGCAAAAGGGTTTATAAGCATGGACGGTCAGACTCGTGCATACCGCTTTGCCTGGGTAGGCTTAGATACTCTAAGCGGTTTACAAGTACTCGTGTGCGGGTCGGATTCAGCTCTGTGTGGAAGCATCATGCAGCCCATATATTTCTCCAAGCCCCGGGGGGGGGGGGGGGGTTGCGATTCACTGTTGCATTGATATATTTGTGAACCATCGGGAAAATATAACTTTATAACTTAAACTCCTTTAACGTTTAAAGTACGGGATAATACACATTTATTCCGGGCGGTGGGCGCTTGTTTTTTGTTGTTTTTTTAGCCGAGGTCAGAAAATAACATATTTTGTTTCCTCTATTTCTGTATCTGAATATTCCCCTTTTTTTACTGAGGTGTATTTGATTTGTTTGATTTGACGTTTAACGTCCCCGTCAAGACTGTATAACGGCCCCGCCCACCGGGGCTTGAGGAAACAGATTGGGCTGCATGATGCTTCCACGCAGAGCTGAAATCGACCGAGCACGAGTACTGGTAGACACCGTATAGGTTCGGATTCTAAGCCTGTCCAGGATAGGTGGTGCGTGTTGGACCACCCATGCATATAAGCTCTATTGGTTGCATTGTGCGGCAGAGGCTGAGTTGCCATTTCATCTCAATGTCGGGTAAAAGTCCGACACAATTGGAAGCGATGTCTCCAAAATGACCTATAAAGTGTTGACGGGGCGTTAAACCTCAAATCAAACAAACAAAACTGTACCGACGTGCTTCGAATTTCGTTGGACTCTTACCTAACATTGTGATGAAATGGCATTTAAAGCCTTGCCACACTATGAGCGAGTCTAATGGACTTTCCGACTTCAAATCATAGCCCTGGGGCCAAAAATGCCCCCGCTCCGAGGCACTTTGGTTTTATTCTGACTTATACAGGGAAACCCTTTGAAAATCTTCTTGTCAGAAACCAGGAGGCTTAGGTGTTTGATAATTGATATGAAGCTGCGTCTAGTGGACCTCTATCAAGATTGTTAGAATTATAGCCCTCTGACCAAAAATGCCACCCCCTGTAGCCCACTGGTTTTACATAGACATCTCGCGGGAAAATCTTCAAAAATCTTCTTGTCTGAAACTATAAGCCTCAGATCTCAGATATTTGATATTTGGTATGTAACTTCGTCTTGTGAACCTATATCAAGATTTTCAAATTGTAGTCCTTGTGCCAAAATCATCCCCCCCCCCCCCCCCCCCCGGTGCCCTTTGCTCTTACATTGGGATATATAAGGAAAATCTTAAAACTTCTCTGTAAACGCAAGGCCCAGGTCTTTGATATTTGTGAAGATTTATCTAGCAGACCTCCACCAAGATTGTTCAAATTATAGCCCTTGGGTCAAAAATGGCCCTGCCCTGGGGCCCACTGGTTTTATGTTGACTTATATATGGAAAACCTTTAAAAAGCTTCTTATCTGGAACTAGAAGGCCCAGGTCTTTGATATTTGGTATAATGCTTCATCTGGTTGTCCTCTACTATGCTGTGTAAATTAAAGCCCTTGGACCAAAGGTTGCCCCGCCTCAGGCCCCACCGGTTTTACATAGCCATATATGGAAAACCTTTAAAATGTTCTTCTAAAAAAAACCAAGGCCCAGGTCTTTGATATTTTGCTAGAAGTTTCATGCGGATGACCTCTACCAAGATTATACAAATCAAAGCCCTGGAGTCAAAAATGGCCCCGCCCCAGGGCCCACTGGTTTCACAGACTTACGTACTGAAAACCTTTAAATACCTTCTCGTCTGAAACCAGAAGGCCCAAGTCTTTGATATTTGGAATGAACCTTCCTCTAGTTGCCCTCTACCAAGATTGTCCAAACTATAACCCCAGCGGGTCAAAACTGGACCTGCCTGGAGCCCACTGCTTTTATATAGGGTTAAGACTGAGCCGATTAATTCTTCTTCTGCTGCACCCTCAATGTCCACAAGGTGCCTAGACAGTGACATACAAGTCAGCTCTGTATTGTCAAAGGGAACCACTGACACATAACCATCCTCCCTTTGTCACCATGTGACAGTATTAGTAAAACTAATTCATTTCCCTCTGTTGCACTATAGGACCTGCCTGACTCTCGATGCCCACAATGTTCACAATATGTCCAGATAGTGACATACAAGTTAGCTCTGTATTGTCAAAGGGAACCAATGGCTGTCATTTTACGACAATTCTTGCCCCCCCACCCCTCCCCCCACCTCCGCCAATTGTCACAGCGAGGCATTGTAAGTTAGACCATTACGATAACTCATCCGTGTGACAGAGCATTTGTCACATCTCCAAAACGGCTAGTTTTCTGATGAAAAACCTTGATATTTTTATACTAATGTTCAAAATATAGGTTGAGGGTACTCGTTAGAACCGCCTCAGTAAGGCGTTTCTAACGAGAACCCACAACCTATGTCGTGGAGCAGAAATAAGAAAAACAATGTATACCCTCGTAAACCCCATGCAGTTTTCTGCATACAAAGGTGGTGGGGGTCATTTAACGGATTTGTTCACGTGATGCTGAGCAAATTCATAACCATTCACAAGGACATGACCCTCAATGTCCGGAAAATGTCCAGGTAGTAACATATAAGTCAGCTCTTTAGAAGGGAACTTTGAAAAGACTTCATCATCATGCAGAAAGAAAATAATTTTGGAAGGAATGTTGCATGGGTGACCCTCTGACAAAGTTGCTCATAATAGTTTCGCTCCACTGAACATAAAAGCCACTAAACGAAACAATAAGACTTCTAATTACGATAACACACCCATGCGAAATAGTGCATTTTTAACATCCCCAAAATGGCTAGGATATTTTTCTTAACAATGATCAAAACATAGGTTGTGGGTGCTTGTTAGAACCGCCTTAATGAGGCGGTTCTAACGAGTACCCACAACCTATGTCTTTGAGCAGAATTATGAAAAATAATGTATAATCCCCTCCCCCCCCCCCCACCTAACCCCAGTTTGCTCTATATGAAGTGGGGTTTAGAGGGTTCTTCATTTCACGGACTTGTTCACGTGATGTAGTACTAAATAGGTAGACTGATTTTGAAATAATTTCACAGGAATGTTCCTTTGGTCACTCTCAACCAAAATGGCTCAAACCATCCACTCCACCTTATATTACCTATCACTTTATCTGTACAATAAGGCCCTATGTAGAAAGCGTGGGGATTTGCGATGGCGCGCCATCGACAGTATTCTAGTCTTGTTTGCTAGAGACTATGTATGTAATTGTCTCCAGAATTATTCTCATTGACACAAGAAGGGATTCACAATATGTAGCGTTCGATCCTCAATTTTGTTTTTGACATTTCATTTGTCTGCTCCTCGCGTTACTACAATCATATAAAACCATGACTGTTTTAAAAATCAAAAAAGGTAATGAAATGAAATGGCCCAATGTAAAAACTAACAGTTTTCTACCATCACCTTCTATTAGTACTTTCAGTACTTTGATTATTTGAGCTTACATTTTGCTCGGTCATGTGCAGTTTCTTCCTACGACTCAGATGGTATGTATTGTGTAGACAGTTTCCTTGTATCGCTTCTTCTGTCCACTATGGGGGCGTTTTCCAATTTGTAGTTCCCCACAGAGGATTTTATTCGGCAAATGCTCATCAGGCATCTCGATTACACGGCCTGTCTATCTTAATTATGTCAGTTTTATACTCAATATCTACACCCTGAAACTCTGCCCTTCCAGGACTTCTGTGTCTGAATCGTGTCTTGTCACTAAATCTATAGAAAAAGCTTATTGATAAATAGGAGACGTTAAGTCTTTTGAAATGCCGTTGATAATCTGTCTAAAGTTGGCATGCGTATTATAGTGTTGGCAACACCACAGATGTAGAGACGTCCAGCTTTGTGCCAAGCCTGAACACAAATACTTTTACTTAGTCGGACACATGCCGTGCTAGCTTTGACATTTATGACGTTGAAATTTAAAAAAAGAAACGATCATGAACTGATGCAGTCAGATCCCAAATTCTTCCCACAATATCACTAGGGAAAGCAGACGAAACGTGCAGTGACGGCAGTAAACAAAATGGACAACAAATAAACCGAGACAGTAGCTCTTTCCCAAACAGGTGGAGACTCGGAATATCTTAAGCTAACTAAAATGGTGCAATATACATGATTGGGGCAAGAATCATAATCACCAACACGACAAACATTAAACTGGAAGGACAAACGTAACTAAAAACGAACAACCGAAAAGGGGGAAGAATCAGAATCATCAACGTAACAACGTACATGTATATGCTTAGGGAAAAGAATTAGAACCACCAGCACAAAACATGAAGAAACCACAGCAAAAGCACCAACTTGGAATGATCAGTAAAAATTACAGGTGGGTTTAAGTTAACTTATAGGGGTCATCAATTTCACAACTCTTTGACAACGTAATCCCAATTTACGTGACCTTGTCTAAAACTTGCAACCGACCGTTGACCGTTAATTGTGATAGAAGTCTCCTTGTAAGCCTACCCGGGTGCCGCATCACTTACCAACGCATATGTTTATACTGACTGTGAGATCATAGCTGTCTCAATAATAAAAGTAATAATAATAACAATAATAATAATAATAATAATTGTAACTTTATTGCAAGAGGATAGCATATTTGGCACGCGTGTCAGTCTAACATACGGCCAGTATTGTAACATTTATATGAGTATGTATGCATTGTTGATACAATTTTCCGCCCCTTATGATACAAAATGAAGCCAAACATATTTACAAATATATATATTAAACGTTAAAAGGACCGTGGCTATCAAGGTTTGGGCGAGGGGCGCGTTGCGGAAACCAATGTCCAGAAGCACGTCCCTACTCCCATACTAATTTGATAGTCCAGAAAATCGCAGAATAGCAAAAAGTTGTATAAACCAAGTAAATTATGGATATTTTATTTTTTAGCAAATCAGATCTACTTGATCAACATTGTTTTTTAAGTCGCCATCGTAAAAAAAATCTGTTAGTATGGCAGAAAACATCATACACGTACTAATCAGCTTTTTAATTATTTGGACTCCATTTTGATATATATCAGTCTTTGAATCGACTGCCTGTTCGAAATTAGCAAATTAGCAGTATGTTTCCTCTGGCTTTCGTTGCCGGATCATTACAGGGTCACTGATGAGACTTTATTAGCCGAAACTACGTAGTATGACCCATCTTCTTTCTTATGAATGTTTTCATTGCTCTTAAAGGAACTTATTTTTGATTTTTATTTGCCTTCACTGCAGCTGGTGTTGTGCCGTGTGGCGGCCGTAAAACGTCTCCCCGTACATCAACCATAGTGCAGTTTATATTTTACTTTTGGTCCTTTGAGATCAGCGTGAATATTCTGAGAAATCAGAAATAAATTATTGGTTTAGACTCATATTCTAGACAGGTTTTTAATTATTTGGACTCCATTTTGATTTATATCAGTCTTTGAATCGACTGTCTGTTCGAAATTCGCAAATTTGCAGTATGTTTCCTCTGGCTTTCGTTGCCGGATCATTACAGGGTCACTGATGAGGCTTTATTAGCCGAAACTACGTAGTATGACCCATCTTCTTTCTTATGAATGTTTTCATTGCTCTTAAAGGAACTTATTTTTGATTTTTATTGGCGCTAACAGACAGACAGACAGGCAGACAGACAAAACTTTATTCTCTTAAGTCAACTTAATGACATACAAGGAATTACATTAGACATAACTAAATGAGAAATGATCTTTTTTGTGGGGGTGCAGCTTACACGGTTGTTTCAAGCTGATCCAAAGTATCTTTGCTAGTATCATGACTTATATTTCAAGGATACAGGGAGAACGTGCACTCCATACTATAGATTACTCTACACATATCATCCTTAGTTCATGGTGCTTGCAAAGATAGGGTTGATATGGAATTCAGTGATATTTTGACTCGTATATGACAAAACAATCTTCCACCAAATAAGACTGTGGTGGTCCACTACCAACAATAGGGGTGTCAGGTTTGTTCTGTTCGTTGTAAGCTCCACAAAAATCCGTGTATTTGTGCAAACAGCGTGGATCCAGATCAGATGCCTTGTCTTGCTTGTCTCCATTAGTCGCATGCAATTGTTCAAAAAGCCGGGCAAGTATACCATGATCGAACTGTTAAGCCGTTTAAATGAACTTGGCCAGACAACCAAACTTTGTTACAACTGAGTGTGCGAAATGTTTTTTTTTTTTTTTAATGTCAACAAAAGCCAAGCAGATGTTCACATTCTGAATCTGGATTATCTTTTGAAGCAGCATTTGTGTGAAGAACATGATAATTGTTTCTCTTTTCTTCTTGAATCCACATTGATTTCCAGGTAGAAGCTTCTGGCCTAGTTGTTCAATGTGTTCCCTCAATCAGTTGAATATGACTCCTGCACCTAGCTTCCCATTAATTGACCACAGTGTACATTCTTTCGTTTAAAACTGACAACTGACCTTCTTGAATGCATTAAGCTCATTGATAGCTCTTTCCCTGTGGCCTAAAGGTTGAAATCACGGGCATATATATTTTTATCTATCAAGCTTTGCTCTAGACTTTGTAAGACTTTGTAGATGGGTTTGTTTCTTGCAAAATTTATGATAAACGCGATGATTTTGATTTTGAGATTGTAAATTTTCCTTTCTTGGGTGGTGATGTTCCTCGTGCGCCATCCTATGGCGTTTATATTTCGCAATTAATTCGATTTGCAAGATGGCTAGTCATGTGATTGACTTCAACACTCGTAATATATTGTTACCTGCTAAACTTCTTAATCAGGATTATCGGTATCATAAACTATGTAAAGCCTTTTCAAAATTTTATAGACGTCATTCCGATTTAATTTCAAAATTCAATGTTGGACTTAAATCTCTTCTGCAACAAGGTCTGTCGGAACCCGAATTTTTTGGTGACTCAGTATATAAATTCAGAAAAATATACAAATGCAATGACTTCAGCACCCAATGTCGTAAAATCATCATTCGCTATAAACAGATAGGGTACAGCAAAAATGTTATACGACAGACTGCATGCATGGTAGTTAACCCAATCACGGTTGACAACGTTGCTTCCCTCTTTAATTGCGTGCCGGTTGGTCAGGCCTCAGGTTCTATGACGGTTCCAGCGTAAAGGCTTACTGAGAAATAGAGTTTCTAATTTTAGGCAATGTTGGTTGGTCCCCGGTTGGGCCCTTCGGAGTCTAACTGTTGGTCTTCTTTTGCACCAGCATTTCAGTGGTTTTAGCTATCTAGTCCCCACCGTTGTTTCATCTCTGTGGTTGTTTGAATTTTATGTTCACGGAGATGTTACACTGATTAGTTAGGAGGCTTTCATGCGGACTGAACAAATTATTTTTCTAAATAGCGACGGAAGTAAGGGCGAGGATTGTGGCCAGGTAAAGTCGATTTAAGCCCCCCCCCCCAGTGGAATTCGTTTAACCTACCGTTCCAAGGCGGTTCTTCTGTCGTGGTTTATTTTTGTTATGGTTTGTCTTTGAGTGTGTGTGTCGCTTAAAAGTGTGTCGCTTAAAATATTTTGTTTTGGATAGCCAGTTGGCCATTTTGTGGGAAAGTAACTGTCCTTATGGCCTTCCTTTGTTTAGGTTTCCATTATGGTCTGGTCGCTTAATGTTTGTGTTTCTGTCCCTTCGGTGTCTTTGATGGGTGGAGTAAGTTACTTGTATCGATTCCTGATCTTTGTTTTACTTCTACTTTGGTACGGTAACTGGTCAACTCGTACCCAAGTCAACTCGTACCTAAGTCAACTCGTACCTGTTTGTGGTCAACTCGTACCCGTTCTTTGGTCAACTCGTACCCCCTAGTCAGCTCGTACCTATTTTGGTCAACTCGTACCCCCGTCCCGGGGGGGGGGGTACTTTATATTTTTGGGCGGGTGGGGGTCGAACACTTGTGGATTTAGGTCATAACTAACCCTATGGATTCGGACATGAAGGGCGACATGCATTTTTTTATTTGCCCCCCCCCCCCACACACACACACTCCCAGGTGCGTGCTAGGTCTGGGGGTGGGGCCCAGGAGTCCAAATCCTATTTTGTTCAAAAATGGCCGGGTTGCATATCAAGTCAAACAGTAGAATACAGCGGTGCTCAAATTGTGCCCAGAGACATATCTTGGGTTCACCGGAGGCCAGAAAGAAGTACTTTGGATCCTTTTATTGGGACATGGTTGTCACAGCGCGGGGATTTGCGATGGCGCCCGATCAACATGTTCTAGTTATTATTATTGCTATTATTCACCTTTAACCCATTCAGTATCAGAAATTCCTAAAGGGTACCTTGTCAAACAGTGCAGGCCCAGATAAGACGCCGCAGAACGCGGCGACGGCTGATCAGGGCCTACGTTGTTTGCAAAAAGTTAAGCCACTTCCGAATAAATTTTGAAGAAAACACAACCTGACACCCCAAAATTTCGAAATGAACTCCTGCCATATCTAAGGTGGAAGATTCCGTTTAGGTTAATTATCACTTTAGTTAATGGTGTACCGATTAATGTAGGTGTAAAACAGCTATTATCGATACTAGTTTTATCCAATTGTCCTTCATTAAAGACTGTTTTAATTCCTTTGATTCTGCCGGTGAGTGGCGGAAGACTTAATGACACGCAGGAATTTTAAGGTCAATCATATTTTGTGTATTATTTAGTTTTCAATTGCCGATTACTGGATATATAAGAAGTACAGAATCCTTGCAGTATCATTCATCTTTGAAATATCTTAACGAGAATCAAAGCTTAAAACTTTCATCAAAATGTCTGACTTGTGCATTGCATGTGGTAAGGTTGTTGGTGGACGTCAGAATGCTATAAGTTGCGATGTTTGTGACCGTTGGCAGCATCGTCTATGTGGGACAGGTAATACAAATTTCCGCTATTGATGTGTCCATTAGGGTCTTGTGTCATGTTTGTGCTTCTTTCCCTTTGGTGTTTCTGATGGGAGTTGTAGGTTAATTGAATCGGTTACTGATCATTGCCTTCACTTCTATGTTTAATACCATATCAAGGGTAGATTTATTTTATGCATCGTGTTAGATACTGGTCCAAAGATTAGTCGGCACTTCCCAGCCCTTCTTGTACTTAACACGGATTCAAAGGCGACAAACTTCGCACTTTTAATTTCAAGTTCTTTTATTAAACTTCTGGGATCTATTTAAAAAAACATTAAGTGGATAAGGAATGAAGTGATAATATTCCTTTGTTCGCATTACAAAATTAGACCGACAAGACCAAACCTATTGGATGCTTTTTAAAAGCAGCCAACTTGTTTGATATCTTGATCAATTTTCTTGCGCGTGTTGGTGTACATTATATTGGTTTAAAGGGTTCCAGCAACATTTTTTTCGTGTCCTTGAATCTGTTTATCATTTTATACTTGTTCCCATTGAAAGTGATTCAGATAAAAACTACACGCATCACGAAAACACGCCTTTAAATATTGACCCCCTTGAACCCCATTTTTATATAGTAAAACTTGGGTTTACAGGGGAAACCTTAATTTTTTTATTTCTGCTCTAAAATATAGATTTACTCGGCGGTAAAGTTTACAATGCATTTATATAGGCGTATTTTCGTAATGTTTGAGAAAACTCAATAATTTTACTCTTAACAGCAGATCGGATAACTATCGCCATAACCCGGAAGCTCACGGGTGTATGACGTCAACCACTCCTGCCCATTTTAATGTATTGAAATGATTCTGACTTTGCAAGTTCAAAATGGCTAATCAGTTCCTTTAAACAAAAACTTGTTGATCTATACCTTCAAATATGGCACTCAACTGTGAACGTTTCATCAAGATTTAAGAATGAATTCGAAACAAGTGCTTAAATAAAGCATGTGTATATAGTGTTTTTATGCTTTTCGAACTAGAAACCATAGGTTTCCTATTGAACTAGGTAGATGGTACGGAACACCGTTGAACGAACGGAAATGCCATCTATGTAACAAAGATCTGTGTGATAAATTTCATTATCTTTTGGTTTGTAACTCATTTGCCACAGAAAAAAAACTGTATCTGAAACCTTATTATTACAAACGACCCAATTTGATGAAATACTATGACCTCATGAATACAAAAATGAACATATATTGACTAAATTATGTAATTTTATTAATATTTTGTTAAAGAATATAAGATAAGTTATACTCAAGTCTTATCAAATTTTATCATTCACCATGCAGTAAATATCTCCAGCAACATGTTATTTTATAAATTTGCTAAATTGCCAAAGTAAAGATTTATTATTTTATCTATGTTAAGAACCGATGACTAAGAAGCAACACCCATCATAAAATGTTTTTCATTAGTGCTACACACTCACATTTTCTCATAGTTAATTGGTAAGTACAAAGATCTAAGACTGCCCTCCCCAAAGGAAATTACTCAGGGCTATGGAATTTTGACGGATAGAGTTAAGGCCGTTAAATTATTAGTATAAATCTATGGAGAAAGTGCATTATAAAGGATGTTAGAACCACCATTATGTGTACTGTATTTGTATATTGATCCTCTTGTTGTTTACTTTTGTGAAACAGAGTGAATAAAGAATAAATATAACGAAAACACGCTTATACAAATACATTGCAAACTTTAGCGCCGAAAAAATGAAAACTGATGATTTTAGATAAAACATTGTGATATTTTTTCTTAAAATACAGATTGTGGGTACACGTTAGAACCGCCTAATCGAGGCGGTTCTAACGAGTACCCACAATCTACATTTTAGAGCAGAAATAAGAAAAATATGGTTTACCCCTGTAAACCCCAGTTTTACTGTATAAAATTGGGATTCAAGGAGGTCAGAATACTGTTATTATACAGTTTGAATCATGATGTCGGAGCACATGTTCCCGGTCCGAATACTGAAAGATTTACACACTGATAAAAGCTTTTCTAGCATACTCAAAATACGGGGCTTTTAGAAAAATTTAATGGATATTGGTCTTAATCCACTTTGTTAATTCCATATATATTTCCCGTCGCCTTTTAAACTTAAAATGCCATGAATAATTAGATGACACATGGCTGTTAAGAATGAAATAATAATAATTAGGCCTAAAATGACCGTGTTTTCACTATGAAGACAGGTATGGGTCAGTAGGTCGCAAAAACTGTTGTGTCAGCGGAAACACAGCCATTGTCTTAAATAATAATAATAATATATAATAATATCGATGAAGTCAATCAGTTAAACATGTATGCTATTAATTTTTGAAGCCCCATGCAAAATCTTAAGGTAGACAACATACTGAAATTTTCCTGATTTTTTTTTTTTTTTTCAGAAAAAAATATCTGACTTAGCATTGCATATGAATCTTCTGCCACACTACGATACGAGGGCCAGTCAATAAGCAACCAGGCTATCCCATTTCCAATTGACCGAGACAACCAAGATTTTCATGCCTAGTTTCAATGCATGTTTTAGGCATGAGGGCAAAATTGCACCCATATAGTGTCATTTACTCATAAGATAATATTTACACTTCCAGTGCAAAGTCTATAGAAAACAATGTAGTTAATAATTCCATGAACGCATCGAGTCACATGAGTTTCAGTGACATCAAGTGACGTCAGTCTAAACCATGGTTCTCTATGGGCGTTGGTGACGTCAACGCAATTCCGCTCTTTGTAGAAAAACAGCGTGTAAATGTTATTCAGCTTAAAAAGTTTTTCCTTTAAGCATTTTTCGCCCAGTGATGAGGGGCAAGGAATGTGAATATTAAAAAAATCTTATTTTTTCTGCTTTTCATTAAAGTATGAACGAAAGCGAGTCGCTAGCAAAGTGGACATGAACCCTTCGGGGTCCATTTACTTTGAATGCCACCAACTGCGTTCATACTTTCATGAACAGCAGAAAAATAAAATTCATTTCTTAATTGAAAATCAAACACGGCTAGCGATGCAAAAGAAGGCTTTTCGTCAAAAGTTTTGTACCGCGCTGTAATTCGGTACTTGAAAGGAAAAACAGAACAAGAAATACATTGCGAGTTGACCAATGTTTATGGGTCTTCTGCGCCATCGTATGCTCAAGTTAAATTTTGGGTTTAGGGATTCAAACACGGTAGAACGTCTTTAGAAGACGAAACAAGGCCTTCACCCACATCAGATGCCACTGGTGAAGAAATGTGTAACAAAGTACGAGATCTGGTGAACCCTGACAGGCGAATCTAGGTGGAAAAATAGCGAATGCATTACACATTTATATGGTAGTGTTTCAATATTTTTTTCATGATCGCTTGGGTTATGCGCAAGCTAAAAGCCTGTTTGGTCCCAAAATCCCTTAGCGACGAGCAAATTGCAATCAGAGCATCAGTATGCAGCGCATTGTTGAAGCGGTTTAGGTCGAAGGAAAATGATTTTCTTCCACGTCTGGTGACTTCCAATGAGACCTGGGTCCATTATTATGAGCCAGAGAATAAAACTCAGTCGCCAGTGGGTAGGGCATGGGTCTCCGAGGCCAAAGAAGTTCAAAACGCAACCCTCTGCTGGAAAGGTGATGGCAACTGTATTTTTGGACGCACAAAGTGTTATTCTGTTGGACTTTCTAGCAAAGAAATGTACAAAAACAGGTGCGTATTATGCAATTTTGTTCGACCAACTGGGAACTGCGATCCGTGAAAAACGCCGAGGTAAACTCTCCAAAGGCATTCTGCTCTAGCAGGACAGTGCACGAGTCTACACTTGCAAAACTGCAATTGATGGGGTTGAGCGGAATGGGAACGAGCATTCTCCCGACTTAATGACTAGTTCCTATTCCAAAACTTGAAAAAGGATGTCCGTGGACGTCATTTCCGGTCCAGCGAAGAAGTCATGCCCCCGCCCACCGGGGCTTTAAGAAAGAGCTGTGCTGCATGATGCTCCAACGCAGAGCTGAAACCGACCGCACATGAGGACTGGTAAACCGCTTAGAGGATCTGAGCCTGCCGCCTGGCAAAGCGGTGCGAGTCGGACCGTCCATGGTTATAAACCCTATTGGTTTCATTGGGCGATATTGCTTGAGATGTCAGTTCATCTCAATGTCGGGTAAATGTCCCACGCATTTGGAAGCAACGTCTCCAAAATGACCTATACAGTGTTGACGGGGACGTTAAACCTCGACACTAACAAAAACAAAACAACGAAGAAGTCGTGGCGGCAGTTGAGGAGTGGGTCGGAGACAATGACCTGGCTTCTTTAGCTCTAGGCTGATGGCACTGTAACAGCGTTGGTCAAAGTGTATCATTCTAGAGGCCAATTACATCGAAAAAGAAGAGATCGGTCTCATCCAGAAATAAGTTAGACTGGATTTTTTTTATTAACTCGCCCTCGTAGCACACCCGCTCGACATTCACCATTTTTGCATTATTTGCTGACTCCCAGCTTGCACATTGTCAATAATGGAAAAACAGGTAACCAGACCCCCCTGACCGTTCAATGTCAGGGGGTCTGGTTACCTGTTTTTCCAACTCTGATAACCTTCAGACTAGGAACCAGCAGACGATGCAAATAAGGTGAATAGTGCATTTATTGACATTTCCAAAATGGCTACTTTCCGTGATATTTTTATTGATACTGCAAACATAGGTTATAGGTAGTCGTTAGAACCGCCTCATTGAGGCGGCTCTAACGAGTACCCACGACCTATGTCTTGGAGCAGAAATAAGAAAAATAATGCATACCACTGTAAACTCCAGTTTTCTCTATGTAAAATGGGGTTAATGGGTGTTCATTTCACGGACCAGGGGTTAGTTCAAATAAAATATTCGTTAGTTATATTTGACGATGGCTTAACGAAGATATTAACGAAGAGATAACGAAGACGTAACGATTACGAAATGTCATTTCAAATATAAAATCGTTAATCCTTCGTTAGCTAGCACTTACCGAAGTTTCGTTAATTAAAGTAACGAAAACACCGCGTCTGTGTAGAAAACGTGTAAAAGGAAAACACGCCAGTGATCAAAGCCAGTAACCAAAGGTTAACAAAGCGAAAAGAAGGTGAAAAGATATATAAGTCGAGATACAAAATAATTATGCCGTTCACCCTAACCTCACAAGTACTAAGTCGTTTCCTCGACTATGTCATTTTCCCAAGACAATTACAGTTGAACTTCAATGGGTCGAACCCCTTTGGGACCATACATTTGTTTGAGAGAATGGTAGATCGAGCCACTGAGGGTTATTAAAAGTGCCACAGCATGATTCTTATGGCGAAAATTTTAAATATCTTGTCGATGGTCTGTAATATTACTGTATGTTGTGCGCACTCATTAGAGTCGCATCATTGAGGCAATTGTAAAATGATGCGATTCTAATGAGTACACAAGCATACTTTTGCAGGATAAAAGGAAATCTCCCGGAGCTATCCCTCACTATTCCGTATCTGAGGGGATCTCCTACGGGTTCATGGTAGGGTTCGACAGATCCCGGGTAATCGAGTCACCGGTGCTCGAACAATCGATGTTCTGCTGTTTGTCCTTCCCTCGACTCATTAGCGGGTTTTCTAAACTTGAGGAGTCGTTACTTGACTGTTTAAGTCGAGATGTCGCTCTACTTATTAACTCGATCGTAATCTTAACTTTATATGTCTAGGGGACGAGATAATTAAAGCAACAACATGTTCCTACCGGATTTCTTCTATGCATAAGACATGCATTATTTCTAATCGAACGTTTACCTTATGTTTTAATAAATGAGGTTCAAAATGATAATTTTCATTTTAGTTACATGTTATCAATTGGCTGAGGTCGTTCTGAACAAAGGTGAACGTAAATAAATACAGACGTTCTTACGAATAATACACTGCTCAGTGGTTAAACGTGTTTATTGTTCGGAAATAAGCCGGAAATAAAAACAGTAGGCCCTATCAACTTGCCAAAATTCGGCAGATGAAACAACGACACGTGCATAAGACAGAAAATCCATCAAAATAGAAGTAAAGGCAATGATCAGAAATCGATACAATTAACCCACAGCTCCCATCAGAGACACCAAAGGGAAAGAAGCACAACATCAGTAGTGGAAAGTCTGGAGTTTTTGTTAACTTAATCTCCCGTCTGTATTTTTGCTTTTCTGCCGCATATAAATTGCTGCAAATAATGGGCCCAGAAATACTTGAAATAGCCATGTAATTTTACATAGTTTTGGTTGATACGATAATTTGTATCAACATTGGCTCAGCTCTGCATGTTTGATTTGTTTGGTTTGATGTTTAACGTACCCGTCAACACTGTAAAGATGTTTTTGGAGAGGTTGCTTCCCCTTGTATGGGACAATGAAATGACATATCAAGCCCTGTCGCCCATAAAGTCAATACGGTTCTTATTCATGGACGGACCGACTCGCACCAATTTTCCTGGGCATTAAATAAAACCTCTAAGCTGTTTACCAGTACTTTTGCGTGCTCAGTTTGAAAATAAAACCACATTGGATTCAATGACAGCAGGGCTTTAAATGTAATTTCATCTCAATGTCGGATAAAATTCTACAAAAATGGAAGCCCCGTCTCCAAACTGACCATTACAGTGTTGATGGGGAAGTTAAACCTCAAACCAAACTTCTGGAATTCAAGTTATTTTAGGTGCAGAACTCGCATCCGCCACAGATCAATCTCTGCGAAAAGCGGTGTTGATTACGCTCGTAGATAATCCCTTACATCATCGTCATTCCACTCATCATTGTCATGGTCACCATCAGCATCGCCATCATCATCATTATCATCAGCAGCACCACCGGCATCATCCTCATATAGCAAAGGTATGTTTTTCCGCATACATTGGTTGTGCAGTGTTATCATCATCATATAGGAAAAGTAAGTTTTTTTTCCGCATACATTGGTTGTGCAGTATTCCCGTTGATACGATAACATTCACGTTACGATTAGGGGAAAAGGTCAAACATCCGCCAGTTTTGTGAATGCACCGAAACGACATACGTTCGTTCAATGACGTTTGTTCATTATAATTCGAACTCCCACCCCGCCCATCAGGGCTTTAAGAAATAGATGGGCTGCATGATTTTTCCACGCAGAGCTGAATCAGCCTATACACGAGTACGAGAATCTAAGCCAGCCCAGGTAAAGCGGTGTGAGTCGGACCGTCCAAGCGTATTTATAAACCTTATTGGTTTAATTGGTCGTCAGGGCTTGAGATGTCATTTCATCTTAATAACGGGTAAAAGTCCCACAAAATTGGAAGCACTGTCTCTAAAATGACATATGCAGTGTTGACGGGGACGTGGACATTTAATCTCCAAAAAAAAGGAAAAAAAAATAGTCCGAACTCAAGCTATTTGAGTAAACGCCTTTGGCGGTCGTAAAAAGTCTCCTTGTCATTCATCATAGAGTGGACTACATTTTCCAGTCCTTCACTTAGATATCTGGGAAAATCTGGGGGTTCACTGATGAGGCCGAATTGGCCGAAACTAGGAACAGTAATTATCGGTGCTCGAGCTCTTGTCGCAATCTATCACACCCTGCGAAAATCATCTCTGTCAAAACGTTGAATTTTAATATTTGACCGTGATTTAAACCAAAAATGAAAGACCCTGGGAGCGAAATCATCACTAGTTTCAATACTTGAACTTGACCTTAATTGATAATAAACCAAGAAAGTTTTACATAGTTTATATTTCACCCCTCTTCTTCCATTTAATTGGTGTGTGTGTGTGTGTGTGTGTGTGTGTGTGTGTGTGTGTGTGCATTCGGGTTTAACGTCGCTTTCAACAATTTTTCAGTCATATCACGACGGTGTCTGGTTGCGACAGGGAGCTCAATGCTCACTTTTATAGTGCTGCCTCACTGAAGTATCATGTCCCAGACATGGTACAACACACAGTTACATTATCCTGACACTGGGTCGACCAGACCTATCTCTAACCCGTAAATCTGAGTGCCAAGCGAGGAGCAGCTAGTACCATTTAACGATCCATTTAATTAGAATTGTCAGACAGAGTGACGACAAGGATAATAGAAATTTATTGTTACATTTATTTATTTATTTATTTATCACTTTATATCATACTCACAATGTCATAGACTCTGAGCTAATCATTTTCTTCCCAAATAGATACTTGGAAATTCCTGCTTAACGAATGCCTTACGACGACCCAAGAGTCGTCGTTAAATTCTGTCGCATTAACGAAAATTTGTTAACTGTTCGTTATTAACGATGGGTACTTTGAAATCAAATTTTAGCTAACGAAGGCTTAACGAAGACTTAACGAATAACACAAGGCTAACGAAGCTTATTTGAACTGGCCCCTGATTACGTGATGAACAGATGAAACGCATATGAAACTTCGTAATATTAAATAACACTTCATAGTAAAAACAGCATATAACCACCTACAAACATTTCATGGTTATTTGTTTGTTTGATTTGAGGTTTAACGTCCCGTCAACACTGTAAAGGTCATTTTGGAGACGTTGCTTCCAATTTTGTGGGACTTTTACCCGACATTGAGATGAAATGACACCTCAAGCCCTGTCGCCCAATGAAACCAATAGGGTTTATTAGCATGGACGGTCCGCCTCGCACCGCGGTTCCTGGACAGGCTTAGATCCTCTGAGCGGTTTACCAGTACTAGTATGCGGGCCGGATTCAGCTCTGCGTGGATGCATCATGCAGCCCATATATTTCTTCAAGCCCCTATGGGCGGGGGCCGTATATCATGGTTAAAATTATAGAAATGTTGTTTTTTTTTTTTTTAGTGACAAACTAATAGTCAGTAGCGATTTCACGTAAAATGGCTATAGAAAAACGTTTGTCAATAGCCTAAATACGTTAAATTTGCTATTGACAAACGTTTGTCAATAGTGATATTGCGTTTATAATGGCTATTGGCAAATACCTGTTTCTGAATACATAATTTCTTAGCGTGCTTGGAAACTGATTTGAATGCATGGTGCTTCCGCGCAGAGCTGAAACCGACCGAACTTGAATATTGGTAAACTGCATAGAAATCAAAGCCTGCCCAGAAGAATGTGGTACGAGGTTGCCTGTTTCTTTGTGCAAAATTGGTATAAACGTTTTTCAATAGCATTTTTAAGGTGAAATCGCTATTGACAAACGTTTGTCGACAGCCATTTTAACGTATATTCGCTATTGGTAAACGTTTGTCAATAGCCACTCCGTTATTTTAATTTTGAAACCCTTTTTATAATAAAGGCTTTATGTAAGTAAAGATTTTCATGACTTTCGCATAGAACATGATCTGACACGTCAGTGCCTTCAGTGCCAATCGACCCAGCAGTGCTGTAAGAAATATGTTTAAGAAGAATAGGAACACCTGGCAGTTTTTCCGCTATTTTTCAAAGGGTGACAATTTTCGGGACTTCCTGTACACTTTTCTGTTAGCCCTGTCCCACTGAGAGTTGATCCCTGGGAGACAAAATACTTTTGCAGGAGTTGTCTCCCCCGAAACTGTATCCATTCCCCTTAAGATTACTGTTTATAAAATAGCTGATCGTTAAAATGC